>JAGFMW010000002.1:600000-950156 GCA_021030935.1 Astrothelium subdiscretum
CCCGTCTTCGTGTTTTCATCATCTTGGGCAAGATCTTGCAGGCCTAAGCAAGCTGTTGTTGGTCGCAAGGTCATGCAGCGCTTCTTAGAGCTGACTGTTGCATAAGAAAGGCTTCGAAGGCTGTCAAAACCTGGACCGTTCTAGCAAATACAACCCAAGGCGGCTTCCTTCTAATAGGTACGGTACGATACGGTAGCAATCAACCACTGACACGTCTCCGCACCTTGATCTTGTACGCGTGATGCGTCCGGGGATGGCCATACAGGAAACGCAGCATCTCCATCTCCAATGCTCTGTTCTGAGTGGTGAAGCGAAGGTGAATACCGTTGTCTATGGCCATGCCGCTGCAACGTGATCCAGCGGAATTAAGGTGACACTGCGATCGAGCATTCTCCAATGAACAGCCATGTGACAAGCACGCCTCCTTGGCCCCGCCATAGACAGGAGATGCCATTTTGTCTCCGGAGGATGGTGTTCGCCGTAGAGTGACGTATGAGCGAAAAGTGGGTAGCTTCAATTTTGTGTAACTAGTTCAACAGTTGCAGCTGGATTGAATGGACACTTCGGCACAAGACAGAGTTTAATTTTCATTTCATCCCACACCCTTTAAATTTCTCTCCTCTCATCTTTACCTAAATTTCTTCCTCAAATTCTCACCTTGAAACTCAACCCAAAGCGCAATCACACTCCTAATTTCCAAAATGTAAGGAAAGAACTGCACGCATGCGCCTGCAGCTTATACTAACGCCGTGCAAGGAGACTCATCATCCGAGATGATCCTGACACCGCCTCGAGGTACATCTCAGATTACATCGTAGGTAAGGGGACACGGAATTAAAAAAGTCCTGGGACCTTGATCAAGCAGCTAACGGTGCCAGACCGCATCAACAAATTCCACCCAACCCCCGAGAAGCCCTTCGTGCTTGGCCTGCCAACAGGGAGCAGCCCTGTTCTAGTCTACCGAAACCTGGTTCAGCACTTCAAGAATGGCGATATTTCGTTTCGCAATGTCATCACCTTCAACATGGACGAATATGTGGGCATACCGCGGGAACACCCCGAGAGCTACCATTCGTTCATGTACAGGAACTTCTTTTCCCACGTCGATGTCGATCCAGCAAATATCAACATCTTGAACGGCAATGCCGAGGACTTAGAGGCCGAGTGTCTAGAGTATGAAGAGAAGATCAAGAAAGCTGGAGGAATTGAGCTTTTTTTGGGTGGTATCGGTCCAGATGGTCACATTGCCTTCAACGAGCCGGGCTCCAGTTTGAGCTCCCGAACCCGAGTCAAGACACTTGCCTATGACACCATCCTCGCCAACTCCAGATTCTTTGGCAATGACCTCTCGCAAGTACCAAAGATGGCTCTCACTGTTGGCGTTGGTACTGTCTTGGATGCAAGGGAGGTCGTTGTTATCATTACAGGAGCTCACAAGTCTCTTGCGCTGCAAAGATGCATTGAAGGTGGAATCAACCATATGTGGACGCTTTCAAGTCTTCAATTGCACCCCCATCCGCTCATTGTGGTAGATGACGATGCAACACTCGAGTTACAAGTCAAGACCGTCAAATATTTCAAGAGCATCGAGCAAGTCTCCAAGTCAGAGGGTTTTGGGCAAACGCTACCGACGGAAGCTTCAGTCCGCGCTCGGAGGCAGACGATTGTTGAGAAGCTTTACAGTCCGACCAGTCCAACGCATTCCAAGCATGATAGCTTGGAATTGCTGGCTGAGCCGCCAAAGATTGAGCGACCTATCACGCCGGAGCCCGTCCTTGACCGCATGTCGGATCGCATTCAGCCAGTGATGCAAAATGGTCAAGCTTTGGGAGCTTCTGCCTAACATATTCAGAAGAGTCGGTGAGCATTGCCAAATTGCAAGAAGGGTCTTCGATTGTAACTGTTAAGCTTCCGTTGCTCGATATTGCGAAGTTGCTCAAGCATGGAGTTTGGGGTCTATGGAGGGATAAGGCGTAGGTAGACTAGGTAAATGCAGATATCCTAAATACTCAAAATGGCGATTGGAATTTTCACATTTCCGTTGTTTTCACCTCTGGTGCCGTTGCATAAACCGTGGTTACCGGTCAAATAATTATAAGATTAAGATCTTCGATACCGGGGTGCTACTCACAACAACATACGTCAGACCTGCCTTGGCATTCTCTTCCAGATGATGACTGAAGCTACTCCAGAGTCCTGTGCTGGCTTTCGATCCTGTTCCAGCGTCTGCATGAACATCAATATTCAAGCCATCTACGTAACCTCAAATTTGTTTGTCGAGCTCCGGCGGGAGTAAATCCACCGTTTTCTGCAAAACCCTGACAAAATGGGCTCGGAAGAGGAAAAACCCGCTGAAGCTCCAGAAAAGCCCAATGCTACTACCGTCGACACATCAGCCATAGCAAGCTCGCCAACCACTCAAAGTGCCCACGTCAGGTCTCCCTCAGAATCCAACTCGCCTCAGATTGGGCGCCCTCGTCGTAGCACACAAATCGGCGAACCTCCCACCCTCGAAGCACCTCCGTTCACACCCACCACGGGTCCGGTCTGGCCCGAAATCGACGACCAGCACCCGTTATTCCACTTCGAAAGTGCTATTAAGGATATCATCCGAGAAGCGGACTATGATGAAGTCTACGGCATCAAGCTCGACCACTCGGGCGAGTTTCACAACAAACTGATTCTGCAAAAGTTCCTCCGCGCCAATGCGAACGACGTAGGCAAGGCCAAGAAACAACTGCTCGAAACACTCAAATGGCGGAAACAGTTCCAACCGCTCAAATGCGTCGACGAGGTGCACTCGCAAGCGCGCTTCACCGGCCTCGGCTACGTGACCATGCTCGACTCCATCCCCAATAGCCCCAACAAGACCGACGTCGTGACCTTCAACATCTACGGGGCGGTCAAGAACCCGAAGTTCACGTTCGAGGACCTCGACGGCTTCCTGCGGTGGCGGGTCGGGCTCATGGAGCTGGGGATCCAGAAGATGAACCTGCGCGCGGCGAAGACGGCGATTCCGGATTTCGGCCAGGGCCCGGATCCGTATCAGGGCGTACAGGTGCACGATTATCTGAATGTCAGCTTTTTGCGGATGGACCCGTACGCGAAGGCGGCGAGTAGCAAGACGATCGAGATCTTCAAGCAGTATTATCCGGAGACACTGAGTAGGAAGTTTTTTGTGAATGTGCCGAGGGTTATGGGATGGATGTTTGGCGCGGTAAAATTGGTGTTGAGCAAGGAGACGATTCAGAAGTTTACAGTGTTGACGTATGGGAAGGAGCTGGCGGGAGAATTGGGGGATGGTGTGCCAGAGGAATATGGAGGGACGGGAGGGAACTTGGATGGTATTGGGGAAACATTGAAGGTAGAAGATAAACGAACAGAAGATGGAGATACGAAGGCAGAGGAAGCGAAAGAGGAAGGCAACAAGACGGATGAGAAGCCGGCGGAAAAATAAAGTGTCTTGAGTACTCCGGTGATGACGACACTGAATATTTCACATACCGTGTAGACTGCTAGATGTCAACCTCTTTGGTGCAATCAGGCGTGTTCATAAACACCAAGGAAATTCTTTGAAACTTCGAATTTCTCTTAAGCTTGGCCATTGAAATATGTGAAGAATAAAAGGGAGTAGGTGACAATAAGCTACAATTCGGTACTTTTGTCCATGTTGGAGTAGAACCCAAGATGTTGTTGTAACAAATATCCAAGCCTTTTCTCATCACTCATGTACGCATCTCAACTTGTACCGATCACCCGCTTATCCATTTTTCTACAATCATTGTACAGCGTTTGCATGGTGTTGTAGATTGGAATTCTTGACGGGTTGAGTCTATGTAAGCCGCTACTTTCCATACGTACTTGTTCACGAGTTTATTGAACGTCAATTACGAATGCTACGCCAGCTCGCAACAATGAAGATACAAGCAAACAATCCCTGTTCTACAGAGCACATCATCAGGATCTCGGCGTACCGGTTACCGTGCCTTCGTATTTGCACCGGCTCAAATCCGGCAGGAGTAACATGAATGCAGCAGAGACGTGCCTGGATCCGAGAGCATACCGAACGGCCGGAGTCTTCACGTCTCAAAGAGAAACCGGTCTGGACGGAAGAGGGAGGTACATGAAGACAACGAGCTCCCAGGGCCGGGGGTGTCTTCCCGTAGCGGCGGCATGGCACGTGGAAGCCTGCATGCCGGGAGCGATGGTGGCGCTGCATCTTAGTTGAGCTCTGATATTATTGCTCGTCCGGGAGATGGTCCCGGAATACCTCATAAAGTCTATTGCTCGGCCGATCAATGGTAAGCGGGCCCAGCTGTCAAATCGAAACGATCCAAACATTTTGCTATCAAGTGTCAGGGTAAGCAGGTTGCCCAAGCGGGGAAAGGCTCAAAGCGAGATGTCGTAGGTAGGCCACTGCAACCGCAACGTTACAACGTCCACTTTCTCGCCGGTCCCTCACTCGTTCACTGACGAGATCGCTGCTCGTCCTTTTGCCCCTTCTGCTACGGTGCGATCCCCCCGTCCTGCACTATCGCTGCCCGTCAGGAGGTCTGCCCAATCTCATACCCCTGCCGAACTGCCGTGACCGTTCGATCACGTACGAATCCTCTGCACCCCAAGCAAGCAATCCTCGATCTTCTTTGGGCTCAACATGCCGGACCCCACCAATCCCTCTCAATGGATCTGCTCGTTCTGCCTCTGCTGAAACCGTCAAGATTCCTTACTAAGATGCCTGCTCGACCCGCTTGACGTAGCGGATGACACCTTCCTCCCAACCCGCCGTAATTTTCTCAGACATGTATTCTTCCTCTATTCGCTAAGCAGGGAATAATTCTTGTACGACCGCAATGCAAAACCACCCTCCGCAATATCGGTGACCATTGATCGGCCAAGAGGAACTACTTTTTTATCTGCGGCTGGCCAGTCTCTGGCCTCCAACAGTCTTTTCTGCTCCTCTTGTTAATCTCCGGTCTCGCCTCTTAAACCAACTGATTTTCAGAAACCTTCTTTGTTTGTGGAAATCACTCGGCGTGGCTCTTGCACGCATTTCGCTCGCTTCTACTTTCTGTGAATGGCTGTCTGGATCAGTGCTTTTTTCACTTTTCCTATGATTGACATCTGGCAGCGCGTCAGAAGCGCACTGAGGATGGTCATCATGCTCCCTTCCTTTGTCCAGGCTGTAATCCCCTCGCTCTCGCCCACCAAGCACATCCACAATGTAGACACGATGGTTTATGATCGAACGCTGGATGACTTTCTTCGGGAAGTGACGAGACTGCTTGAAGCACCATTAAATCTGGCCAATTTGTTGGGTATCTCTGGAAAATTGCAGGCGCAGTTCCGGGAAAAACTTCAAGTGTCCAATATCTGTATGCTGCCATCGTACAACCATACGCTTCCCACAGGCCACGAGAGGGGTACCTATTTGGCTCTGGATGTTGGGGGATCAACTTTTCGGGTGGCACTTGTCGAGCTTGGCGTGGCGGAGGAGAAGAGCATGGAGATCAAGACCATGCAATGTCATAAGATTGGCAATTCGGTCAGAGCATTAGAAGGTCATGACTTTTTCGATTGGATGGCGGCACGGATACAAGAAACATTAGACGGTTATGATAGAGGGGCCGCACATGGTTCCGAACCCCTGCGAATGGGAGTTTCGTGGTCATTTCCAATTGAGTACGTCGAACCAATCGTTGCCCCAAAATTCTCATACTTACAGTGTCAGGCAAACTTCGATTCGAAGTGGCACTCTTCTACAGATGGGCAAAGGTTTTCGCGCGACTCATGGCGTTCAAGGAACCGATCTCGGTGATCTTATAATGCAAGCCTGTACCAAAATAGTAAGCCAAGAGACTTATCATATAGAATTGCGCTGTTTGGCTGACGTTCTCAAGAATCTTCACGTTCAGATGGACGCAATCATCAACGATGCTTCCGCGACATTGCTCTCTCGAGCGTACCAGGACCAGACTACTCGGATGGCCTTGATCCTCGGGACCGGCACCAATGCTGCCATTCATCTTCCCGTCACGGCCCTAGCACACTCTAAATTCGGCCAACGACCTCAAAGCTGGTACGACCAAGCTAAGCATGTGCTTGTCAATACTGAATACAGCATGTTTGGCAAGAACATCCTTCCTACGACGAGGTGGGATGACTACCTCAATATTACCCATGTATACCCGGACTTTCAGCCTTTCGAGTTCCTGATTAGTGGTCGATATCTTGGTGAAATCGTCCGTCTAATCCTGCTCGAGGCTATTCAAACCGCTGGACTTTTTCACGGCCAAATCCCCGAAGGTCTGAGCCAGCCTTACAATCTAGATACCGGAATATTGGCAGCATTTGAATCGTAAGTAAAAGTCAATCGTATTTCCATCGTCACGTGACTGCAACATTCTAACTGGACGTCTAAGTGATGACACACCGGATCTTTCCAAAGCATCGATTGCATTTCAGAAAGCCCACCCGCTGCCAACATCGCCAACTTATTCGGATCTGCTCTTTCTCCGACAAGTCTCGTACCTTGTCTCTCACCGGGCTGCCTCATATCTTGCTACGGGTATTCATGCCCTTTGGTCTCTACGGACTCACTCGGAAGGACTCTCTCCTGCGACTGCTGGCCACATCAGCATTGGATGCAATGGCAGCGTCATTGAGAAATATCCGGGTTTCAGAGGAACGACGCAAAGTGTCCTCGACTCATTAATCGAACTGGATGGTGGGCCGAAGCGCGGAAAAGACGGCGGAGTCAGCCTGGAGATCGCCAACGAAAGTGCAATCTTTGGAGCTGCTGTCGCTGTGTGCTGCGTCGATCACCACAGTTGAGGAGGGCAAAGAGCTCGGAGTGCGCTTATTGGAGATCACTGTACGGGGAATAGTCTTTTCCTGTGTGGAGAGGTCTACGAAAGGCGACCACCTCAGGAAGGGGTACTACGATCTACGGGGCAGGCTTGCTCCGGCATCGGCCTTGGCATCAGCTAACGGAGTCCTTGTTCATTTTGAAGATGAATGTACAGGCTTTTTCCTTGGGAGTGCTATGGACACTCCTACGATGAGACGCGATATGTGCGGAGGTAATAGCAGCATATGCACATAGTGCATTGGTCCAGCAGTAATAATAGCAGTAATAATCACCATTAAATGCACATAGTCAAACCAATAAAGTCCTTGGAAATCATACGGCAGGGATGTACGCCATGTGAATCGATAAATCCTGAAACTCGCCCGGCAGCATACTAACGGCCACTTATCGTATGAACTAGACAAAGGCGGGACTTGGCAGTACAGCGTGGTTGCGTAACATTGCACTAGAGCGTTGCAGTAGAGAAAGCATCCAGCTATACTACCTCTACCCAATCTACAAGACGCCCGCTCAAAAGCAACTTCGGACGCCTGACGCATCCCATGCTCGTGCTGCGATCCAGATCCGGGTCTGTACCTTTGCAACTTCGTTTCCTGTTGGTGTCCAATCGCTGCTCCATCTCATCTCATCGTCTTCTCCAGCAATCTGGAATCATCACGTCACTTTACTACCCTACTCACCGACAGCCATGCATAGATCTCGGCCCACACCACGTCACTATTTTTATCGCACATTGGAAAATGCGAGTTCCCCGTGATACCTCTCTCAGGCAGCAACCAATTCTCTGCCGTGCCGTGCTCCATGTATCTTTTCACCACCAGTTCCCAGATCCTATGCCCCTTTAGGTAATCGCCCCAAACAATCAGCCTCTTCACGCTCTCCGGCTGCTCGTCCCAGGCTGGCTTACCAGGCGGTGGGCCTGGCTCGATAAGTACCATTTTCTCGACAAGATCACGCATCTGGACTCCCTCGCCCGGTATTCGCGTCTCTGTCTCCACACCCAATCGACTCAACCCCCTCGACGCCGACTCCGTCTCTTCCACGGCCTCCTCATCCATCCGCATCGCCAATAACGCCAGCACTGCCCCATGACTATGCGCCACGATCCAGCACTTCCCAATCATCCCCACCGCATCACGTATCGCCCTCGCCTCCACCAGATCCGTATTCCTCCTCCTCGCACTCTGACTCCGTATCAAATTCTCAAACCACGCCTCTCTTAACAACCTCCTCCTCTCCACCTCCTCCTTTTCCCCACTCACCCCACCCCTCTCACCACCCCTCCCTCCTCCATCCCTACCCCCATCTTCCCCCTCCCCCTCCTCCTCCTCCACACCCACCCTCCCAAACTGCCCCCCCTCAAACCCCACCTTCCTCTCAAACGCCTCATCCGTATCCGGCCCGAACCGAAACCTCGCCCACACCTCCCGCGCCGTCCGGAACTCCGGCTCGCCATCCCGCACCCAGTCCGGCGCCCGCCCGCTACGCCCGCTATCCACGGCGTCCAGGACATAGACGTCGTGACCGCGCGCGGCGGCGCGGCGCGCCCACGAAGGGCGGCCGTCGGGCGTCGCGTCCCATAGGGCGCCGGTGAGGCCGCCGCCGTGGAGGAAGAGGATCGGGGTCGCGGGTGGTGGTGCTGCTGTTGGGGGAGGAGGAGGTGGTGGTGCAATGTGTTGGACGTAGCAGTGGTCGATGTAGATGTAGGAGGAGTTGTGGGGGAGACGGCGGCCTGGGGTGTAGAAGGAGGTTTTGGGGGGTGGCATGACTAGGGTTAGAGGTGTGTGTTGAGGAGTTTTCTGTGGAGGTAGTGAGTAGCGTGGATTGTAAATAGTGGTCGCTGGAAAGATGGAAGTACATATGGTACGAAAGATGCTTGTGTCGCTGTTGGGATGGAAGCTCAAATAAGCTTCCAACTTGCTGAATGGCAGCTTCAGGGGCTGACTCGAGCTATTTCCTGCGAATGCATCTTTTCGACGGGATAAATTGGGCTCACGGTACTTGGTAAACTAAGGTAGTATGGTAGTTTGGACAGACCAAATCTACCTACGTGGCGACGCCGCCAGATGAGGGATTGATATGCTGACAGGTTCCTGATAGTTTCCAGGAAGCGAGAGTCCAGCATAGGCAACCTTGTCATTGCGTTTACAAGCTCGAAGCGACCTGCACGATATTGGAGGTTCGGATCGAGATAAGGTAAGTCGTTTGTAAGACGGCGCTGGAGAAATCTCGGCAATCTCAAAAATTGCAGCACCATGTAAACTGCGTGGCACACGTTGTAGGTCTCGGCGTTGAATGACCAATGGACGTCAGGGCAAACAGAAACTTGATAAGGTAGCATGCTGACTACCGATGTTCGATCTTGCCCTATCCTCGTCAAGCCTCTCGTCTGTAACTTCACACCCTTGAAAGATCTTACGAGAAATCGTGACTTCATTACCCGGCAAGGATCCTTAACCCTGGTGATGTCTTTCCTCCTCAGTATGATAAGGAGTAGCATGATTTATGGCGTACGTTTCCTTTCAACAAACAGCTTTAACAGGCCTTCTTTAGGACTTAGCCAGTTCAGGTTGTAGGTAGAGAGTATCCTCACCACGGTACTCGTCTGAGTACAGATTTTCAAGACGGATCTCTTCTTGCATAGCACATTGGCACGCTGTTGTCTATTTCGGATAGAGTTATGAGAGTTCGATTATTCGGTATAGCCCCCCCTCGACGTGCATATGGTAATCCATCTTCCTTTTTTCAGCCTAGCAATATTTGAGCACCGAGTCAGGAGGCATACTCATGATCGGAGATCCAAGCGAGATTTTCGACCTCTCCGCTGCTGATCAGCCGGGAATGCACCAGACATGTTGAAACCCTATTCATCTTAGTCTCCCTTGCAGTAGGCGCGGTAAGGATCTTTTTTTGCAAGGACACATTTCCTCGAAATTACGATCACATTTCTGGGTTACTCCTCTGCAAACAGGCCTTGCGATACCTCCGGATTTATGAGGGATAAATTCTTTGGTCGGACTTATGAATTCACCCCCTTTTGAGTTCCTCGGACGTTGCTGAACGATCTAGAAACTAAGTGTGCTTGATTATGAAACCAGAGTATTGACATCTCTGAAGTGTTGACTGTCATGGCAAAATCGACATTTGGTCCCCAAGAGCTCCCCGTATAAGAATTGGAAAGGACTGAAACTTCGATCTACGGTGGTGTTAATAATGGATCAATTGTGGTTATTCAGGTACTTCACGCCTTCACCCAGTTCAACGCTGCTCGATATCATTCGAACAACGGCATCTAACATATTCACGCCTCATGTAGTTTGATTGCTTCACATAGTATCTTCCAGGAGCGAGAGGACTCCTAATTTAGTTTTGTTCTTCTTTAATCCTTGATATGCACATTTCTAGACAAATAATTAACGACTGGTCATTGAACGCATCGTACTTGGAATGTTGATGAGAGCAAGACCCAGCCAACTGGCCCTTCGGCCTCCATGGTATGTCACCAGTCAAATACTTCGAGGAGGGGAATGCATATCTGTAACAAAACTCAAGGTATTAACATATTATCCATAGCTGGAAGTCATTGCACCCGACGCGCTATTTGAAACGCATTACCTCGCGTTCTGCAGGGCGAATGAGAAGATTAACACTGACCGGGCATACTAATCGCCATCTGCTAACCAGGGATTTCAGTTCATTATTGCGACTCTGGAGGATATCCATCTTGATCGTCGCCACTCTTATACAAGGCCGATTCGAAAGGCATGTAGTGGCTCTTATCATTCTTGACATCACGCTCGGAAAGCCCCGAGATCGTAACTCGTCCTAGCCTGCCCTTCGGATTCTTCGTCTTGACATACCACCGCACTGCATTCGCCTCTCCCTTCACAATGTCCTCGACCGCATAGTCGACGAGCGATTCAAAGAACCGGCCGCCATAGCCGTCGTTGAGCAGGGTCCGGACAGCCTCGCCGATGCCTGAGTAGCGTTTCGGCCAGGCCTGGAATTCGATCTGGAACTCGGCTCGCAAGACGGGGTCGACGATGACGAAGGCTTTGCTGTACTTGTGTCGCACGTCCGGGAGCTGGGACGAGGTCCGCAAGGCATGTACGAGATTCCCGGTGACTGATTGGACAGTGCGCGGAGGGACGCGAGACTTGGTGACATCTCCGGCCAGTCTATTGCCAGCGTCGCTGTAAAGTTTGTACAAAGTCCAGGTTGCGTCCGGCCATTGGCAGTCTGGGAGTATTTGTTAAGGGAGCAGTTCCAAATATCACGCAAATCTGCTTGACTTACCTGGACCACCTGTCTCATCCTCATCATCGGGGGCTCTCTTCTTATGGCTCCCTTTGGAGGACTTGGACGTTCCAACCTCCTTGTTGAGACAAGCATCCGATGGAGGCGCTGCCGCATTGATGCGTGGGTCCACCTTGTCGACGGTCACATTCGGGAAGCGGGCCTTCACCTCCTTCTCAAATTGCGCATCGCTTGTGGTGCCGCTAGCAGGATCTGATTTCGATTTGCTGTTGTCTGAGTGTGGTGAGGCAGAAGCCACGAATCCTAGAGCCAGTAGTGCCCCGAGAGTACCAAAAAGCTTCATCGTGAAAAGGAGTTACGGCAATTGCTCTAATTAATTGCGGACTGTAATGTCCCGGACTAGGCTCGACAGCAAAATTCAAGCTGCTCAATATAATTAGAAAATCTTTCCTTTAATGTTCTGACCAAAAGAACGAAGAGAAATTTGCTTAGAAAATAGACTGTACCAGCAGCCTGAGGATGGAAAGAGGGGAAAAAAAATTGTAAAAGCGCTCAATTCACATTACACGCGAAAAGGATACAACATCTCACGTTATCTCCTGGTCAGAGGATATTGCTTCATGATGTCTACGTCCTGCCTCGTGGCAGGAACTAACAGTTCCGCCAAGAATCAAGCTTCTGCAACAAACCGAAAGGACTCGCCCAAGGCCGAATCCAACTAACGAGCCTCTGTGTAAGAAGTGATATCGAGACTTATCAATCAAAAGCAGCGATTGGAGCGACCTGTTATTGTAGCGAACCGGGATCCAAAGTTGGTGTTGGATGATATGAAATTCTATCGCGTTCTGAAGCTCATGGCCAACGATCGTTGGTCCCAGCCGCTGGTCCTCATAGTAGATCACAAGAAGTGCGAAATTCAATCTTGGCGCTAGGGATACTAAGAAAGGACATGAAGTTTTGTATGCAGTTTGAACCCGGTCGAATATTGCGGAGGGTCTTAGACGAGCATGCTGATGATAGCTTTGAGCAGCTACATGGGCTCAATACATAGAACCGCCGTCCACAGAGGATCGTACACCAACAGTTCTCCAAGAGTGACGTTGTTGTCTATTATCGTTGTTGTTGTGACGCCCTTGGTAGAAGCCATGACGTCACTTTCTAAAATCATCTTCTAAGCCCACCGTCTCAAGTTCCGGCCGACAATTTCCCTATTCTGGAAATTGTGTAGGAAGCTTTAGGAGTTCATGAAGCACGGAAATTCACCAGTCGAAAGTATCCTTCAATGCTCAAAGATATCCTTTCGTGCAAAGATATATGTATCCCAGGGCTGATAACACCCTTTCCCACGAGATTCTTTCTCACTGTCTGAGCAGTAGCTAATCATCAGGTATATCTCTCCTTCATTTACAAACTAGCGAATACATGGTCATGAATATTTGAACTCCCTTGAGATCATGAGGTCTACCATCAGTGATGCATATGCAACTTTCCGAGCGCTCTGCCTTCTCTTGGATATCTACCCCATGGATTCCAAGCCTTACTCCGTTAGTGAGAACCATTGTCCTTGAAACTCCAAGCCTCGACCGTAATAGGTATTGAAACTAGGCCACCCTTCCCAGCGCATTCCTCATAAAATAAATTTAGTATTGGTGACCTTGCGAAATCGAAATTAGGACAAGTCACTTGACGGTCTTCCAGATACCCTCATGGATAATACTAGTAGGCATAACAGTTGCAGCGCCTAAATACCGCCATAATGTATGCAGCGACCCGTTTCATCTACGCATGGTAAAAGTCTTCCGCACGCGCGTTCAAGCGAGCGGATCGTTGCAGGGGAGAAGTATGTCACGCAGTCCGGCCGTAAGATCCGGCCCTGGAGCGCGCATGCATGCACGGGGATTCTTTGAGATAGTTTGTCGTGTAATTCCTGCAATAGCTCGACGAATATGGAAGCCAGTTTCGAGTTTTGTAGGCCCGCACGGAGATTTCCATTGGAACTTTGTTGGCTCGCATGACCACACTTAGAAGCTGGATGCAGAGGACACAATCTGCTCCAGGTTCCGTAAAGAGCCACACGCAAGGCTAGTCTGTTACTTCAAGGGGCCTTGGAGGCCGAAAATACCATCGAACTGGACATTGTGTTTGTGCCAAGCTTTCACTCGTACTCGAGGAACTCAAGGATACGCCCTTGCACATCAACTCGAAATGTCTGGAATGAGATTGCGTGTAGCCATTGATATGACCGACGTGGATACAGACGACCAATACGTTAGTCGTTACCACCTGCTGTTTTGGGAGATGTGGTAACTCGAGGTTCAGAAATTCTTCAACTGTCAAAGACCTAGCCTTGTGACGCAGACTTCTGTCGTGTATCTTCGCTTGGAACGCGGCGGGGCCGGATCATATTTTTGCTATAAAGCATCGGATACTTTAGCACGCTAGCAATCCAGTCTTCGGCAGCTAGCCGAAATGCTCAACAATGACGACGTTCTTCTGTGTAGAGTTTGCAGCTGACCATGACATTGCTAATGCCGACAGAGCGTAGACTGAATTCTGCGGTCCGTCGGCAGCTGGATCAAGCTGTGTAAACACGTCAAGAGCCGAATTAGAGCGATAGTGAACTCCCCCAATTTTAAGTCTTTCCCTATCTCAAGTATTGTGTGACTAAGAAACCCTTGTATCGCTGAATATGTCATCTGTCGGGCCCCTGATCCTCCGAGAAATATCTCTTGCTCCGATTCTTCACTGCCTGCTCCTTCGGGTCAGGCGGGAGATTCGTGTGATGAACCACATGCGGTCTGTACACTGCATCCACCGGCGGCATCCAGTCATCCAGGCCCAGTGGGAAGTACTCGTACAATAGGTCCGCGCTCTCATCTGGACTACTGATCATGTTGAGAGAGAAACTTGATGTTCGAGCTGGCGGAGGTACACTGCTAAGCTTGGGCAGCTTGCGTGGCTGAGAATCGTGATTGCTATTGGCGGGAGAGGCGGATGATTTGGGCCTGGGATCGTCCTCCGTGAGCGACAGATTGATCGGCGCTGGCGCGGAGCGCGGCCCATTGTGAGTGCGGCGTGAAAGATCGGGGCTCGACTGAGGGTAGGCATTTGGGGTACCGAGGGGGTAGGCAGTCGGGTCTTGAGGTACTGCAGTCATCGCACCGGTTTGGCCCGTAGGAATCTTCCACTCAAAAAAATCCGGAGAGATTTGTAAGTCCGTGTTACCGTTGGGAAAGGGATTAGAGGTTGGACCGTTATTCTTGATACGATCGGGAGTGAGTTGTGGATGAGGAAGCGACTCGTTCGTCGATGTACGAGTGGGCGCAGTGGGCAGATGCATATTTTTCCTCGAAGTAGAACCTCCAGCGCTAAGAGGAAAGTCCTTTCGGGATTGAAAATTCCTTGGACTTCTGCCTCTGACAATAATCGCACCCGAATGACTTTCTGATATTGGCACCTTGACTCCCGTGGAAAGGGTTGCGACGACTTTAAGGCGGACGACAAAATGCTGCTGCAGCTCTTTTCTCCTCCCGTTGTTCGCCGTAGCAATCCTGAACTGCAACCGCTTCCATGCAATGGGAAAGTTCACGAATTCGGAGTCGATCTCTTGGCCATTTATTAAGTCAAGTGGAATAGAGGGCGGTTCCTTTTCCGCTTTGTCTTCTATGACGGGTTGGTTCGTCGCTGGCGTCTTCCACGGGACAGATATAATTTTGACCGAATTGCCCTCGACGGACTCGGTGGCCGAGATGGTTAGTTCCTGTCCAATGATAGGAATTTGATCGCCTTGCTCAGTGAGGATGTAACGAAGCATACGAGGCAAGGTAATCGTCCCAGTAATCTGGAAGAGATTTCGACGGTAGCATGTCAACTCGGTTGGTGGTGTCGCAGAATCACCACTGGCGGCCCATGGCGATTCAGCCAGAAAGAACATGCCATGGAGCTGGGCTGTAAGAGTGATGGTTGTCTGGCGCAAAGTATAGTCAAGGAGCGTATAACCAAGTGCAGGGACCGAAAAGCTCAGAAGCTTGTTGTCGCGGTCGATTGATTCACTCTCGGCTCCATTCTGCTCGGGTGGTAGTTGTTGGTCGTATGTGCTGAGGACGTCGGAGAATGGATCCTCGTACTGACTTGGGAAACGTTTCAGACCTGGAGGATGCGGTGGCAATGGAGGCGCACCGAAGTTATCGTCGCTTCTAAATTTAAGTTAGAGAAGAACAAATGAGCGCGCCTCGGGGACGCGCGATCGCACGTCGCATGAGACTGGAAGGATCAAAAGAATCGCATAAAACGTACCCCGGAAACGTTTCGGCGTCAAAGTTGGACAGATGGTCGGCCATGTCGTGAGGTAGCAGCGAAGCTGAAAGTTGGTCTGCCGTCGTTGCGCCGGAGAGTGACATTGGATTATTGGTCAAATATGACATGGTGATCGTATCGAAGCCCTCCATATTGGCTCAACGCTGCCAGCACGGGGCAAGGAGAATAAAAGAAAGGTCTCCGTAGCATGCGCATTCAATGTTAATCGACCGATGTCTCGTCCAGGGAGGCCAGAAAGCGACGGGTGGCCGGAGATGGCAGCAGAGGTGGAGCTTCTGGGTCGGGCGTGGAAGGCGACTTGGACAATTAGATAGCCGTTATCGCGGCCCGCCAGCAATTCGAGAATGCTGCCGCTGGACTGTCCAGTAGCCGGCGGGAGCTAGCACAGCCAGTCGACCTTTTGCAGCGCGCAGGCAGGGCAGGTAAGCAGCGGAGGGTGGGAGGATGGTGGTACGGGGTGGTGGGCCGGACTACCCACAGAAGAGCGCAAGCCACCGGCTGCTGCACGAAGCAACCTCTCCCTGTGCGACGGCCTGCTGTCGTCGAGAAGCAGTTTCGGCCAGCTGCAGCAGCGCGCTGGGGTGAAGTCTGGCCAAGCCGCGAGATCTCACCCGGCGCGGACAACGCAGTGAGGGTCAAGCACCACGAATCCAAATCGCCCGATAGGAAGCAGCGGCGGCGGCAGCAGCAGCAGCAGCAGGGATGCCGGGAGGAGAGCAAGTGGAGGAAGCAATCACTACCGTCTGAAAGCGAATGTTATTTTGGGTGAGGAGGATTTGCTGTCTGCACGTGGATTCACAAAGCTTCAGGTCTCCACCTTCCACGGCTTCTGTGAAGCTTCGATGTTCGAGTAGAACAGGCATAATAGGTTTAGTTGACTATCTAAACGCTTGGCGAGAGCCGTCCAGGCTAAACGGCCCCACCTGCTCCTTCGCCCCTCAATCCCTGAGGTCTAGGGCCACTCGGCTGTCCCGGCCACCTGCCCCTTCGGGCCTCATTGCGGCCGCTCTCCGGCGTCCGCTCCGCCAATCCATCGCCATGGCCACCCAAACACCAGTGCTGCGCTGAAACCAGGTAGGAGGAGCCTCATCACCCGCCCACGCCGCCCTCCAACACGCTCTAAACTCCGACTAGCCATGCCTATGTCCGGCGAATCATGTCACAAACCTCGGGGTAGCCATCCTCATTGGTACATGTCTTGTCGAATCAACGCCAACGAACCGCCCCCAATCAGACCGACCAGCTCCATTCCCGTCAGGACGGCGGCACCATTGTCCATGTCGCCGCGTCGCAACTGACCTCCTCAAAGTTGTGTAGTACTCCAAAACCCATGGCCGATAACCCGTCAAAGTTACCATCTCCGTCCATCTGCAGTTCGAATTAGTCAATACCCTTGACGTCAACATAAGGCTTCACTTACGTAGTCAAGCACACACGCATTGCACCCTTGCTGCTTTAGCCATCGTATTCCCAGGAGTATGAGGCCTTGCATCAGAGTCGAGTATTCTCCGACAGAAGGCGAAATCACTGGTGAGGAAATACCACCAGTCGGTTCACCAATATCCTTGATCGCTGGTACAAATTCGGCGAGATTCGATTGCAAAGTGTACAGCACTACCGTGCCGACAAGTGCATCATCTTCCGGTCGTTTGGCTCGAATGATACCACATGCCGACGGATCGGCAAGTGCCATATTGTAAACCTCCGCGAGGCCCTGTCGGTTGTTTGTCTTGATATGGTCAAGGATCGGACCGGCATACTCCCAGCCGTAGACCAGATCAAATTGAACACCAGCGCTTTGTAGGCTCTTTGCCATACCGTCTGGTGGGACCCACGAGGTCAGATTGCGTGCGACCATGCTGCACACGGGACGAGACAGTGCAGTGTTCCAGCCCATGTTGGCAAACCATGCTCGTAGCCGTTTACGTTCGGATCCATGGCCGGTCGGGATACCGAGGAAGATGCTGGGGAGTCTGGATCCAAGCTGAAATCGCTTGATGCCCTCTCTCTGGAGCAGCGTCCGGATTGCTCGGTTGTGAAGAGAGTGACCGATAGATAATTTCCGACGCGAGGGGTCCACAATGAGGGCCCCAATCACGCCCGTGCCGGTCGTTTTGAAGAAGTACGTCGAGCAGAAACCATACAAGGCATGTGTACTGCTATTTCGAACGACAAAGTGTGCTTCAATGACCTCTTGATTGTGCAGCAAGAATGAATTGGAGCTTGCGCTCGATAGTTCCGAGTGTTGATTGAGCGGCGTATTTTCAATGACGCCTTTGATCAGCGTGTCCAAGGCATTGGAGTCCCTTTCTTCGTTGAAATTTTCCACCAGCCAGTGCTGTCTCGACTGATGTAGTTTCTGGCTCTGGCTTATTGTACCAGGCAAACTCCCGGTCGGTGAGTGCTCACCATACAAGATATTGACCAATGAGTTCAATGCCGTCTCAGTAAAATCATACGTGCAAATATAAGTCCCTATCGACGGGTCCATGGCAAAGTCGTATGGAGAGCTGACCGAAACTACAATAAGCGGCTTTTCTCGTCGCTCACCGCCTGCTGAGTATTGCATGCTGCAGATCATCGAAACATGCTTTGTGAAGCCTTGCTGATATAGATTCCGGTTTGCGTCTGCTGTGAGCACAATGATGGCGCTTGCTCGATTGATAAGGTTCTCGTGTACTGGTCGAACGCCGTTTGCAGTATAAGATGTGTGGAGAACACGTCCGCTTCGTTGCCTGGCCAGGGATCGGCCCAATTCTCGGAAGACCCGCTCCCCACTCATCACAGAAGCACTACGCTCCCAGGCTGCAGGTTCAGGAGAGCCAGAAGTCGCTGTTTCTGAGAGTTGTTTTGAGGCTGCAGATGCCGCCAACGGTTTGACGAGAGGCGTCAGTAGCAACAACTCCTCTTCGGGGTCTATGATATTAGTAAGTGGCAAGAGCCGGCCTTTGTCTCGGACCACGGTAATGGATTTATTGTAAGCTCTGGTAGACAGACTTGTGTGCGACGGTTGAAGAGTGGATAGCCAGTCTAATCCGGGTGGGTTTAAAGCTTTTTCCCAACTGGTGCATTTCGACTTCATCTTGAGAACCCTGCGTAGCGAAGTCTTGATCCTGTCCATGGATATCATAGAGTTATCTATTCCGAGCTTCAGCCCCGTGAGCGCCTCTTGCTGGACAGGGAAAGAGCGACAAATGAGCACAAGGTCGCAGCCAGCATTTACCGCCATAACGGTCCCTCCACCGACGCCAATATTGTGGCTCAAAGCCTCCATTTCAAGGCAGTCGGAAACCACCACGCCATCAAAATTCAGATCCGATCTTAGAAGCCCATCAATAACTTGTTCTGATAGACAGGCATGCATGACCTTGAGACTTGTAGATGAGATGGCACACCCGCCAACCATCATCGAATCGAGGCCTTGGCGTATGGCATTCCGGAAAGGTACAAGTGCACTTAAGCTTAGTTGCTCTAGTGACTCCGTTATAATAGGGACGTCCAAAGCAGAACCAAGCAACTCCAGATTTCCGTAAGACGGAAAATGTTTACCCAGAGTGACGACGCCAGCTTCCTTGAAGCCTTTCATGAATGCTACGCCGTAAGCGGATACTTCTTGAGGATCGTCGCCACTCGTCCTGACTCCGAGTGGTTGATTCCGGGCATTGGTGAGAACGTCTAGACAGGGACCCATAATCCAGTTAATCCCGCACGCGGAGACTTCTTGTGCAGTCGCTTTTGCGACTTCGTAGGCAAGATCAGTTGAGCCCGTAGCCGCTACGCCCATAGCGCTCGGGTATTGACGGATATATATCTCATCGAAGAGACTGTTGACACCACCATTCTCCTGATCGACGGCCACAAGCAGTGGTACGGGGTGCCCAGCGTCGTGAGCGCATTTCTGGAGCTCGTAGACCAACTTGGTCGTGTCCTCGGCAGCTACTCTCCGCTTAGACAAAATCGAGATAAATAAGGGCATTCACAAACACTTTAAGTTCTTCGCCGTGAGTAGAATCGAGCCGAGATGATGCTTTTCGATCAGCTCACGTATTTGCGGGGTGACTGTTGTTCCATCCCATCCCATCATGAACAGTTGACCTAAAGTTCTGTGATATCTGCGTTACTAAATCGCACGATGCACAATTGGCCATACGTTTAAAGGGTTCGCCATACCTATCGGGATCGTCCCATACCGGGTCCAGCTTGGCCTCGTGTTTGACCACCATTTTGGCGTTGAATGTAGGGGTAGACTACCGTTTGCGCTATCGCCTGGTCGAAAGCTGCAAGTATATATACAAAATCAGAAGGTAGAGTCGCCACATCGATAAGTCATCAAAAAATCCTGACGGACCCCATGCTCACGACGCTTGCCTTTCACAAGGCGTCGAAGCGTGAGAAATGATGTCGTGCAAAGTGCAACACGGCTCTTGAAGCTCTCCAAGCAGCCAAGCTTAGTCACCCGCTCGCCGAGGTCGATAGGGTAGATAGAACAGGCCAGACCCTGTGACGCCTGCATACTAATCTTGCCTACGGAGTACTCTGCAAACCTTACCACCATCCTGAACCTTTGCATCTCGCTGACGGGAGATCTGCGCTCATAAGGCTCGTGATAAGTCATGCCTTATCCGCGCAACTGGCTGTGTCCTGCTTATCTTGTCAACCGCCACTGCTTCCGTGAGGCAGCCTGGGAAGTGCGAAGAGGTTGTGCCGAACCCCATTTTCCTTCACGATATTTCGCGGTATTTCAAATTCGCAGTGGACATTTCGCGTTCATACAGTGCGTTTTATTTGCAATCGTCACCAGTGCTTGCATCCTAGGAAACGGCTTGTATCCCTGGGTTGCCTGCTCACATGATGAATACTGCCAGTCCGCTAGCGTTCAAGCTTGGCCATGTACTAGAAAGTATCTGAAAATTAGACGCAAAATGCGTACTTGGTCAAAGTATATGCGATGAGTGTTGAGGTCGTTGTGTACCCAAATTTGAGAATTTTGCAGTTTGACCAAGCTGGTGGGTGGGTCTGCATGGCATGAAGACGGCGCTTGTTCGACGTAACGTCACCGTCCAATCCTCTCAAGGTATCATCCCGCCTATGCTGACGGATGCCACGCTCACTGGTTACGTTCTGGCGGAATCTCCGTGTAGTCTTTGACAGGCATAGGAGTTTGCAACATGCATTAATTGAGGATGCGGGTTTGTAGATGCTTTCTTTTAAAACTCGAGCTTCAGGACCGCCGGACCCGGAGTACGTATTTGGCAAGGACAACCACCAAAACCTATATCGCTCCTTGACCAAATTGCACGACTGGCCTCAGAATCCTGAACCCTCCATTTGATTGCCCGAAAATGCCGATCTCGACTTCACCGGGCTCTCCAGGTGGTCCGAAAAGTCACATCATCAAATTCGTAAACTGTCGATTGGTCAAAGGCAATGAGCTCGTGGATGAGGATCTCTGGATCAGTTCAAAGACTGGCAAAATAATACAAAGCCAAATCGCTTTCTATCAACATCAGGCAATCCCAGACGAGATTATCGACCTTGGAGGTCGAATACTTGCGCCCGGTTTTATCGACGTGCAGCTGAACGGCTATGCCGGATTCTCGTTCTCGGTGGTGCCTGAGGATATCACACAATATGTGAAAGGCTTTCGTCGGGTAAATAAGAGTCTTATTGAAAGTGGTGTAACATCGTATCTCCCGACCTTTCCAAGTGCGCACAGCGAAGTGTATCACAAGGTAAAAGCTATGCATTGTCCCTTGCAGGACAGCGATAGCCTCATCACCAGCTGATTTTCCAGGTATTACCCTACTGTGGCCCCTCTGGCGCTCGGCGAGATCCAGACGATGGCGCCGAATCACTCGGAGCCCACTGCGAAGGACCCTTCATTAGCCCCTCGAAAAATGGCATGCATCGTATTGATGTGTTACGAGAAGCACCCAAAGGATTCCAAGACATGATCGAGTGCTATGGTCCGGGCAATCTACTACCAAAACATGATTCCAATGATATCTTTAACCCAATAATCAAGATGATAACCGCCGGACCCGAAGTACCAGGTGTGGCAGCAGCAATACCCGATGTCGTTTCTCGCGGCACCGTTTTCGCTGTAGGCCACTCAGAAGCTACCTACGAACAAATGAAAGCCGCCATGGACTCTGGATCAACGATGGTGACGCATCTTTTCAATGCTATGCGGCCTCTTCATCATCGAAATCCTGGCATCTTCGGCGTACTCGGCCAAGGAGATAAGCTCCAGAGACCATACTTTGGGATCATCGCTGATGGAGTACATCTTCATCTCACATCTGTCGTCATTGCGTGGAATGCGCATCCCGATGGATTCATATTGGTTACGGATGCGATGCATCCAGCTGGCCTACCCGATGGGACTTATGGCTGGACAAATGGCGATCACTTTGTGAAGAAGGGCAACGTGCTCACCTTGAATGATTCTGAAACTTTGGCAGGAGTGTGAGTCCGACTCGGTGCGACTGATTGGCGAAAGCTGAACAAATGACAGCACGATACCGCTCATCGAGTGCGTCAATAATTTCTATAACGCAGCTGAAGTGAGTATACCCGAGGCTATCAAACCCGTCACCACGACGCCGGCAAAAATGCTGGGACTTGAAAAGGCCAAAGGCTGTCTCGATCACGATGCCGACGCCGACTTAGTCGTCCTGTCTGAGGTACAAGAGAGCCCCGGCAGGAAAGAGCTATCAGTGGATCAAGTATGGAAATTTGGCTCGATGGTATACAAGAGGCAGGCCTGAGGTCCTCATCATCGGTCCTCATCATCTTATTGTCATTCTCAAATTGCTACATGATCTGAGCGGTTCCCTCAATTCGTCATTCATCGCTGTCTAGACTGCCACTGCATGCAAAGCGAGCATCGATGGGCATCAATTGATGTTCAGTACGACGTGCATACTTCTTACGCGGAAAATGAATAGATCATTTCGTATTGAATCAGCTTGATTTGCCCTTCTCTAGAAGCCATTTCAATCCAGCTACGCTATCTTTGGGTACTTGCTTGCTGAACTCTGCTTCGGGATGGAAGCTCCAGAATCCGTGAGGTAGGCCAGGGTAAAAATCATATTTGGTTGGGATTCCATAATCTTCCCGCAGGACCTTTTCAAAGACAACGGCATCATCCCGGAGGGGGTCAAGCTCGCAAATCTGAAAATACGTAGGCGGAAGATTTGCATGCCCAGACGGCCAGCCCAAGGAAGCGTGGATGGGGGAGGAAAAGTCAGGCTCGTAATTTTCTACGGATGGATCGTTTTATTAGCCGAAGACAGCAGAAGGGCATTGCAATGCACAGAAGAGTGTTACATACTATTGAAAACCCGCATGGCCTCCTCGCCCAACCCTGGCGGATTTGCGTTCTGGGTATGGCTGATGTAAATATCTTTGTACTTTTCAGGAATCATCCCAGGCCCAGCCACTGCGGGAATCGATAGATACAGGCCCGTAATCGGAGGCGAAAGTTTCTCATCCCGCGCCCGATGCCCTACCGTCGCCGAGAGATTGCCGCCTGCTGAAATGCCTCCGACGATGAATCCTTGGCTCAGGTTGGCATTGAGTTCTGATGCATGCGTGGCCGCCTACTAA
Source organism: Astrothelium subdiscretum (assembly GCA_021030935.1). Taxonomy (NCBI): domain Eukaryota; kingdom Fungi; phylum Ascomycota; class Dothideomycetes; order Trypetheliales; family Trypetheliaceae; genus Astrothelium; species Astrothelium subdiscretum. Next base: position 623,054 of record JAGFMW010000002.1, read on the forward strand.
ACTATCAGCAACGACCTTGATATTGTTACTTCCGGACTCTTGCTTGGCTACGCACCCACTGTACCACGTCCCAAGCATCATCTGGCGCCGCCGGAAACTTGTTCTCCGGAGCAAGTCGATAATCAACATTCAACATTACGACTCCTAGCTCCTTTGCGAAAATTCTACAGTGCAGCTCCTCGTTTTCCAGTCCACCCAGGCAAAATCCTCCTCCGTGGAATATCACAAAGAGCGGGCTCCCCTCTTTGGGTGCTGTTTCAGGAGTAGGGGCGTGGACTCGACAGGTGATGCTGCGTCCAGGCTCGTGAGAGGGAACCTGAATATCCCTTTCTGTGATGCCAGGTGGCGGACCTATGCTTCCCATCGTTGCGGTAAGCTTTCGTTTACGTTCGGAGAGCATCGCGCGCATGGCGGGGATGTCATCGTTATAGGCGCTTGGGGCAGGGGGTTGTGCGGATAGGATCTTGATGTGAAATTAAATTGAGACCTCTGGAAAAAGTCTGGATAATTTGACTCACCTTTTCGAGCTCAGGATGCGTTTTCCCCATTGGAGGTATTGATTGAGTCGCCATATTCGTGAATCTTTCGCCGCGTCAATGGCAATTGGGAAGCGATGCAAGATTTACAGTGACAGGTACGAAGTGAAAATAGAGGTGGAAGTATCATCTCTGGCTGCAGGACAGCTCGCCCTTAAAACACTTGGAGCACATTAAGCCGCCCGGCAAGATGTGACGGCTGGTCGTTATGAAGCTACGCCATCCGCAACTTGTCTCAAAGCCCTAATACTCTACAGAGTAGCTAGGTAAGGTAGGTTCTTCCAATGGTCTGGTGGGGTAATAACGTGGGGTAGCCAGGATGACAATATGCGCTCATCCGTCGCTGCTCGGCATTTCATGTCTGGGCGCTGGCAAGCTCGGGAAATCACTGACGCAGTATGTCGACTGATAGAAACGGAAGCTCAATGATAAAGGTGCAAGAAATCATCACGAGATTGGCCTTGGCGGGGCGTCCTGTAGTGGCGCTCAATGACCCAAAAACGAGATGAAAGAAAAGATAGCGTGTGGTAATTTTTTGGTACCGAAATTGGATGCGCCTGTAGTCCGATGCGTCTGGTGTTACATGACTTCTACGCATGAATGTTGGACATGTGAGGTTCTTATGTGGAACTCTGCTAAGTTTATTCTACCTGCCACAAATGCCCCACTGAAGTACAAAACTCACCTTTCATTCTACTCTTCTCCTCCAAGCTCTTTCTAAAAAGACTTTGAGGATGGCCACGAGTCAGCATTATAAGAAGATATTCGGCATGCCAATCAAAGAAGTGGAACGGCCTGTGCTCCGGTCGATGACGGTGTCGCGTCACGCGTTCGGGGGTTGCTGCTCCAACCCTAGAAGGGACCAACCTAGGGATCTCAAATTAGACTCCGCATGACCATTTTGAAATACGCACCACGATAACACGCATCTTTCGTCCTTGGACTTGCTGTGGTGCCCATCAGCATTTGTTTCGATCATGTACTGTAATGAACACTCACTATTGCTAGCCTTCTTTCCTTTCCTCTCTACATTCCTCTCTAACCGCCTCATCCGCGTAAGCATTCTGGCCAGCATCTCAAGATGGGAGTTCAAGTCTCCACCCAGTCCTCCTTAGCCCCAGTCTCCTTGGCCTCAACAATTATCGGTTTCATTTCTTTCGCTTTTACCGTTGCCACCGCCATCCGCGTCTTCTGGGGCAACATCAAAACCATCCGAGCTGCTCCTATTGAAGTCCCGGACTACTTGGGCAACCTCAAACAATCTCTATACGAAGAACGAGCACATCTCAGGTCCGTGAGAAGGAAATTCCGGGGATTGGAGACTTATGATGATGGAGGATTCAAGATATTGGCTGATACGGTCAAACATATGATACGGGAATTCAAAAGATTAGAGAGACCGTTCTTAGTGGATGACCAGGATGCCTATCGGACTTGGTGGGGATTTGAGGATGCTCAAGATCCTAGAGAAGAGGAAGGAGGGATCAGAGGTGGAGACGGGCGAAGCCGAAGGGGGAGCAGGAAGAGAAGGAGTCGTAGCAGTTATGATACCCGCGATGGAGGCGGTCACGCATACCCTGGATACCCTGATGGAGAGAAGCGGAAGGCTCGAAGAGGACATCCGCTTGAGGATGATTACTACGCAACCGACTATTGCAAGGTTGGACTTTCACATCGTTACATTTGGCTCAAGGAAAGGACCAAGGTTGTGGAGATGCTCGAGGCTGTTTCACGGATACAAACGAGGCGCATTGCAAAACAGGTTTGCGAACTGTCTATGTAGGTGGCAGTATACATTGGCTTAGCGGGTTGGCTGATATTGTATGAAACAGTCTCCTTGCAGATCTTGAACGAAGAGGGCAACAGTCTGATGAGACAATGAACAATGTGCAGCAACGTCTCAATCGAGTCGTTGGAATAAGACGGGTTGATTGAGCAATTCCAGTGCGATAAGGATCATACCAGGCCGTTCGCCCATCTGCCACCGGAATTCTCAAAGTCCTCCGACGAAGCTCCAGGCTGCTTTGACAGCCTAGACTTTGAATTCTTCCCGCTTGGCCTTTGACTTGACTGCGTCGGGCCTACGCCTGCCGCAGAATTCCGCAGTGGTACTTCAAAACACATTTCAGGAATAATACAAGCTATGAAAATGCTACTATGAAGCTCAATGTCTTGCGAAATTGTCCCAAAAACAACTATTTGGTTGAAAATTGGAATGTGAACTGCCATCTTCAGGTTGGGTCTACATATGGTTGCCGAAGAGGGAAAGTGCGATACGAGAGACTTTGGGGGGATTACAATGGCACCTTAAAGTCAAACTACAGCAGCTATGATTAATTGGGTTGGACAAAAATATCCGGTCATGGCGTGGCGGCCTCGGTTATTTCCTACAGTTCCCCTGCATGGTTCCCGAATGCACTCTGAAGACGATCTGCCGATGACGTCAAGATCAATAGTTACAAATTCACATCGTCTTCATTCTTTAGCCAAGACATTTCAACTCTTCGTCTACCTTTTACTCTCTTTGGTCGCGCTTGAGGAAATTCGCAAGCATGGGTAAGGTCACCAGTCTCAGCGAGTCTGAGACAGCCAAACGCTTTGGCGTGTCAAAGCAGATCAAGAACTTTCCTTCAAATTTAACCGAAGAGGAGGAACGTAATGTGAAAACTGTTTTGGGCTATATGGAGGTATGCCTTCATTTCCATTCTAAAAAGCCTGTTGCGGGTCACTCAGTTGTGACAGATTGCCTATTCGCCTGAGCACAGCAGTGCTTCTGCAGTGCAGAAGTTCTGCGCAAAGGGTAGTACTTTCGAGGCTCGCAGCACGTTCCCTACATCGCACACGCCCCAAGAGTACGCAGACTCGCATAGCCATGTAATGTCTAGTTTGAAGGACCTCCACATCATTCAGTTTGACGTGGTTGTTGCCAAAGGTAATTCATTTTTTTTTGGTTTGGAAGGGTGCGATTCCTAATCCGAGAACTTTTCCAGAGAACTTTGTATCCTTGAGATATACAGCAACAGGCTCTCATATCGGAGGGCCGCACAATGGGATCGAGGCAACCCACAGAAGAGGCCAGTGGACTGCCACAGGAAATTTCATACTGGATGACCAAGGGTTGATCAGCCACTGGTGGAAAGATTGGGACAAGATGCAGAGTAAGTGTCTATCATATCATCTATGGATTGTCCTTTCGAGATGCTGATATTGGACGTAGTGTGGAAGGGCCTTGGATGGGTGAGACCAAACAACGACGAGACTGAGTTCGCATGATTCAGCTCCAACACATAGACATGTACTTCTAAGAGATGTACAAAAGTTTAGTAGATGAATTTCCAATGAGGTAACCTAAGCTTACACGGGTCATCCTCATTTTACTAGTAGTCGTAGAATCCCTTTCCACTTTTCTTTCCTAACCATCCTGCATCCACCATCTTCCGTAGTAACACTGCGGGTCTGTACTTGCTATCCGCCGTTTCGTCATACAAAACCTTCATGATTGCTAGACATGTGTCCAGCCCGATGAAATCCGCCAACTGTAGCGGTCCCATTGGCACATTCGTTCCGTTTTTCATGATATTGTCAATATCCTCCTTGCCCCCAACCCCGGTCTCTAAACAAATCACCGCCTCATTGATATACGGCATTAAAATTCTATTAGCCAGAAATCCAGGAGAGTCGGCAGATTGAGAGCAGATCTTGCCCATCCGTTCACAGAAGGCAATGGCGGTCGAGACCGTCTCTGGAGAGGTTTGGAGCCCACTGATGATTTCCACACCTTTCTGTACGGGCACGGGATTCATGAAATGCGTACTGATGACGCGTGAGGCATTGGAAAGATCCGTCGGATTTCCGCCGGTGGTGGAGGCCGCGATGCGAGTTATAGAGATGGAGGAAGTATTTGTGGCGAGGATAGCATGGGGTGGACAGATTTTTGCAAGGGAGGAGAAGATGGTGGTTTTGAGGTCTGGAATTTCCTAGAAATATCTTTAGTTTGAGAGAAAAGTTATTCATTGATGGTAGTTCACTGTACGGGTACGGCCTCAATCACAAAGTCGACGTCTCCAAGACTGTCCATGCTTGTTGTTGGGCTGAGACGACCTCGTGCGGCATCTGCATCCTCTTTTGATATCTTTTGCTTCGAAACATCTTTCTCCAAAAGTTTGTCTGGGGTGATGTTATTAGAGCTGGAGAGGGTGACCAGAGGAACACCTCTTACCCGCAAATTTCAAGCCTTTATCGATCGAAGCCTGGGAACTGTCTACGAGTGTCACAGGTACCTGGGCTCTCTGAGCTGCCACAAGGGCAATGCCAAGACCCTAGATAAAATCAACCTAATGAACGCCCTAGAATATAAAGAATGACCCCCTGACCATTTGACCTGCACCCACAACTCCGAGCTTCTTCACTTCCGCAGCCGCTCTAGAGGGGCTGGTGCTTAAGCACCGTCTTGACCCGAGCTCAGAGGCATATGGTAGCAATTGACGACGAACATTGGAAGAAAACATATCTTCGCCTAGAAGAAAGGGAAGTAAGGCCAATAGTGAAAAAGATTCACTACAGTCACATGTTGATAAAGTGGAGGAGTGGAAGTTTTCGTCTGTTGTCGATGACGTAGAAGTGCAAACCTCGGCGTCGGAAAACCTTCCCGCAACGCGAAGCTTCCCCACGACGCGTCTTCCGAGTGCTCTATACGCGTCTTTTTGATTTCCACCCATTTACCGCAACCAATGTTCGACCATGGAAGGCGAAAACTATCAACGGAGTTCCATTGACCCTGAAGTCCGAGCGCATATCTACAGTCTTGTCACAGCTGTGAGTAAAATAGTCCTACGCAATATTCAAGGCGATGCTCACTGATGGTAGGTTGGAGGTACTAGCGCAGACTCCGATGGACGCTATGCACTTGGGGATGATGCGTTAGCATGTCTGAAGGACTTGAAGAAATGGTTGAATCTCTACGATAACCGATTGAATCGACTCGACGTTGCTAGATGTACTGCGGAAGCGAACCTCGTTCGAGGCGACCTCCTAGAAATACTGGCGCAGTGGAAGGAGGATGAGACAGACAACAGATTGAAGTACAAGATTGCACTAGCATGCGGTATGAATTGAGAATACTGCTACATTTGCACTAGTATATTGACCGGATACAGTTGAACTTCTTGTCCCTTTGACATGGCCGTTCGAAATCGACGATACGCGGATGACCGTAAACCATCATACACACATGCCATACCTCCAGCTTGCACAGGTTTCATACAAGCGGGCCATAATACATCATGACGGCACGAAGATTCTGCGAACCGCAATACGTGTTGCCCTGCCTTCGATGGCTGAAGAGAGAAGCGAACGAAGCAGTCGGGATGAAGGTATCATCCGGATCGTTCTCTACTTTCTTCGAAATGTTGCTCTCATATCTCAGCCACAAAATCTACCGCAGGAGGATGACGAATCGGAAATCACTCGCTCTATAACAATTGACGCTTTCCACGACCAAGATGTGTTCAGCTTTCTCTTAACTCTATCTTCGGGCATGGGTGATGAATTTACGCAGCAAGATGTAATGATCCTCGAGACGCTCTTCCATCTCTTGAAGGGTGTCGATGCAGGAAAACTGTTTATGGAACAGGAAAGGTTGGAAACAAAACAGATGGAAGAGTTCCGAGACATCCTTCAAAAGGAGAAAGATATGCTTGCCGGATATGCTAAGCACGCTCCAACCCGACACAATAGATTTGGGACGATGATCTGGGTAAAACGAGATGATGAGAAAGTCTCGACCGTTTCGGGACAAAATGTGATTGGAAGGGCGGATGCCACACTTGTAAAGCTGGACAAGCAGAAGAAATGGAACAAACCAAAGCAACAGGGTCGAACCAAGACCGAAGAACCTTTAACAGTAAGCAAGATTGTAGTGTAAGAGCTTTCGGAAATTGATCATATTCCAGAACTATGAGTTTGACCGAGAGATTCCGCTCAATGAGCCAGCTCGCAAACATCTACGCGCATTCATCGAAGAATTCTTAGACTCATCCTTTAATCCACTCTTTACACATCTCCGAAAAGCGATCGAGAGAGAAGCTGAGCGTGTTCTTCCTTCTCATTCACGGCAATACTTCTACCTTGTTTCCTGGTTTCTTCAAGCCGAATGTGCCCGCCGCGAAACAATCCGGCAACGCCGTGCCAAAGAGACTCGACAAAATCCCTCTGTCTCGGAAGAGGATGAAAGCTTTGGCCTCGTCGCGAGCGTGCTAAATCAAGAGACCTTTGTCCTTCTCAACCGATACATGCAACGTAGTCAGGACGAAAAATCCTGGTTGGACCTCAACGCTGGAATGAAATGCTTCACCCAAATACTCCTCACTGTTCAAGAAATGGTAATTTCTCCGAATGACGAGGATCTTGAAATTGCAGAAAATATCCAAAATCGTATTTTCTACGAGCAAACGACCCATGACCGCGTTCTCTCAATCCTGAGAAACTTCCATCCTGGGCAACATAGTTTTGGTTATTTGGATGCCTGTACCGAACTCACCCACGTCTTTCTCCGCATGCTCGAACGTTACTCGAAGCAGAATGTCGATCTCCAAGTCCGTACGCGGCGTCGCATTCGCAAGAAACGGCAGCGTCAGCAAAAGCCGGTCCACAATGAGGACGCAGATGGCGGTGACGAAGATGAAACATTCGGCAACTCTGACGATGACGTCCAGGAAGCGCAACGCACATCCTCGGAGCGGAAGTTCGACTTCTCACGATTTGCAGCACGCTTCACGACCCAGCCTTGCGTCGACACTTTTGTGCATTTCCTCCGATATTACCGGGAACTGGGACCAGAGCAATTGAAGCGTGCACACCGGTTCTTTTACCGCGTCGCGTTCAAAATGGAGCAATCGCTCATTCTTTTCCGGCTTGATGTTATCGCACTCTTTCATCGGCTGATCCGAGGTCCCGAACCGCTTCCCGCCGAGTCTGCTTCTCAAAAGGCAATGTTCAAGGAATGGGAGGAACTGGCAAGACAGGTATTTCGACGACTGATAAAGAAGATGGAAGAGAGGAAGGATGCTCTTGGGGTGGAATTGTTATTTAGTAAGATGCCAGGGACTGTTTATTACTTGGAGCATGGATACGAGAAAGAGGTGATCAAGGCCAAACCAAGAGCGCCAGCGGAGTTGGAGGTCAAGCCTACCGTTGAGGGAGACGAGGCCAAACTTGGTGTTGCCGTTGGTATCTTAGTGGATCAGGGAAAGGGAGACTTATTGAAATGGATGAAAGATGTATCAGAGAGGGCGCTTGAGGAGAGGAGCGGATGGGAAGAGATGGAAACAGCGCGAAAGGAATCAAATCCGTCCGCGGAATCAAATGAATCGCAGGACACTGATAGTAGGAACGAGCCAAAAGCTCCTTCGATCGGTAAGTTAATGCCTACAAATTCATGGTCAACGTTGTTCGTAATTAATCCCCGGAAACAGTTGTTACACCAAGCACTGATGAACAGCGGATTGCACTGTTCAAGGACAACAAACTGCGGCTCCTGATGTCTCTCATTGGGTTTTCGCAAGTCGGTGATCCGGATGACCCAGATGCATCGTGGGTGATTCCCTCTTCGCTGACTGCAAGTCACCTCTCTTCTTCTCTCAACTCCATTAAGAAATTCGAATTTGATCCACCCACTTACGAAGACGGCAAAGCGGCCATCGACTTTGTGAGGAGTAAAGCAGCAGGTGAACGAGCACGACGACCGAAAGCTGACTACGACGATGATAGCGAGGGTTCTGGAGATGAGGAATTTCTATTTCCTGCTGGAGGCCCTACGAATCGGAAATCAGATGCCCTAGAGGAACTTAAAAAGAAGCGAAGAGTTCGAAAAAGGAGGACGGAGGGAAGTGATCTTGATGACGAAGAGAAAGATAGGAGGGCAGAAGAGAAGAGGGCAAAGAGGCGAGAAGCAGAGCTGGAGAAGAGGAGAAAGATTAAGTCCGATTTGTTTGTTCATGACAGTGATGAAGAAGATGATGAGGAAAGAGATCAGGCGTTCTTTGCGAAAGAAGAAGTCGTGAGAAAACAAACAGCGGATGCAGTGGCAAGAGCACTAATGGAAGCGAGGGAGAATGCAGCAGCCGGACAGAAGTCGAAGAAAAGGAAACAGAAAGCGACAGGAGACAGTCGTAAGAAAAGGAGAACCACTTCCGACGAACCAGGTGTAGGAAGCGAAAGCGACGGTAGCTTGGCCGGATTGGAAAGCGGAAGCAGTCATTCTTCGTCAGATGAAGCTGAAGATCCGATGAGGATTGACAGCAGTGATGAGGATGTTGAAGCTGAAACGGATACGCCAATTTCTTCGCAACAGCCCATTCTCGATCCAGATGAAGAGGACACTTCTACAATCGATCCCAAGAACAATATGAGGGGGACGTCAACTGTCTCAGAAGATGAGGACGACGACTTGCCTGTGACCAAGCCATCGAGGCGAACAGTTAGAGCTGGGTTTATCGTGGAAAGCGATTCTGATGATTAAGTACTGTGACCCGGTTGTAGCATTTAGGATACTACAAATTTCTAGCACGGAGCAAAACAAAAATCTTTCAGATACACATACTGGAGCGCGCGCTCCAAGCCTCCCGCACTTGTCACCCATTCTTGGCACTCTTCCCAGCCGACCCCGGCTCCCCGGCTCCCCGGCGTCCCAAACAGGACAAAAGAAAAAGGGATTTAATTTACAGTTAATTATAAGGTTAAACCTCCTTCCTTCATTAGTCGTTCGAGGGTAACACACGATTACTCGGGAGAGGATACATGATATGATCAGCAGTCAAAGATCATGTTCGCTCAAGTAATGACAACCATGATTGGCTCGGTGGTTGACCTCTGATGAAAGGTGAAGCAACGATTACTCCACGTCATCTGACGATAGACTATGTATTATGAAAGGTTCGAGAAAGTCTATCCCTACACCATCTCCTCGAACAGTGTGAATTCGAACAACCTCAAAATCGATCAAAAGCTCGGTGGCGAGAAGCAGCTAGTGACTCCTCCGACTTCACCTACGCGATGAGTTTACGTACAGTTTCATGCACGGAGATGTCTACATGCTTCGAGAGGTTTCCTTTGAGTCAAAGCATCGACTGGGCAGGAGATGATTTGTAAAATTTTAGTGCATACTTCACTATGACTCTGCTCTAGAATTTAAGAGTTGCTAATATTGCTGAAGTTGGCGCTACACACTTTGGCTCTAGGCTACAATTGGCAAAGCGCAAGGGCGGACGTTTTCAATTTCACTCAGCGGCCCGCCTTAAGGAACGGTGGCACAGATGCCAGCGGCCATCCCGTCGGAGACTGGGGTATGGGAAAGCTCCTGCATGATTTCGATAGTTTCCGAGGTCGGCATCCATCGAATTTGACATCATATCGATCATACCAGCCATGTCATTCGTGGCTGAAGATCTAACACCGGCTTCAAGCCCAGTGGATCTTGAAAGTACGTAAATGTCTATGGAGTGTTCGGTTAGCTTCCCAAATTTCGAAAGGACCACATTAGATCATCATGATTTGAATCTATCGACAGACACGAGCGAACCCCAGATCAAGGCTGTGGGTCGGCGCTAGAGAGGTCGTGACCTCACCTCCAACCGGATTTCGCCGTCTCCAATCTCTTTGACCATAATCTGCACCACATGGTAACATGGTAGGTGATCTACATTGCCTCGGGTTCTCGGATGAAAAAATGATTATAGATTTTACTCTCTGAGCCCACAATTCTTCTTACCCCCACCAATCAGTCGTCAAATCGCGCGACATGGGAGCACCCGGTTTGATGCAGTCAGCCGCATGGAGTAGCCTTTTTGGATCTCATTCACTCGAGCACGTCTTTTCGTAGTTCTTCTCATGAAGATGCGCAGGTCCATATCTGTGTCAAGGGTTTCCCCAAAACACGATCATGCTGAACTGAGGACGGGACGAGATTGAAGGCGCGACTGCTATGCTAGATGGGGTTGGTGATGATGGCTCGATAATCCGATGAACAAGATTGAAGGCAGGACCACCGTTCTCAATTACCGTTTGCCCTGTCAGATTCATTCCTCCCGTCCGATTCCCACTGGTAAAGCTTATTTCCTTCGTGGCCCCTGGCGTTGATGAAGTCATGATCTCACCTCTCGTTCATAATTTTCCTTGCCACGTCCCTAAGGTACGTAAACATGGCCACCCGGCCTTTCCTATATACAGTCGCCCTGCTACAGCAACTCCTACTGTTTGCAACCCATCCTTGAGCTTGTTCAATCTCTTTCGAAGATGTACAACAAGGCTTTTGTCAACTGTGCTCTTGCGGCTGGTCTGGCTGCCGCGGCACCAGCACCTCAATTACCTAGTGGAAATCTCCCGGGTTACGCCAACGCAGATGCTTCCTTCATCAATCCATCGCCTACTGTAGGCTCGGTGGCAAGCGTCTTTGGACCCGACTCTCAGATTTCCGCCGTTGAGACTGCTCCACCCAGTGGCACTATTCCTAACATTGACCTCTCAGCACCTCCTCGCGTGAGTAGTTATGTTACGGGCCCGACAAGCCATGGGCCATACTCTGGGCCCGCAACAACGACTGGGGCTGCAAATGGTCCTGCTACGCTTGCCTCGTCTGTAGGCACCCTACCGCCGAACCCAACAGCGACATACTACAATACCGACGGGTCGCCTCAAAACCCCCTGCCAGCGCCATATACTCCGGATGGTGGGTTAGGTACGAATGGTTCCCAGCCTCGGTATATGGTTGAGTCAGACTTCGATTACGAGTCCATCACTCTTGGTCTTTACCAAGAATGGATTGAGCTTGATCTATTCAACAATGGTCTTGCCATCTTCTCCGATGAAGACTTCGCCCAGGCTGGCCTTACTGCCGAGCACCGCTCTCTCATCCAGTTCATGGCCAATCAGGAGTCTGGACACTCCACGCTCTTGACCAACATGCTTGGCGAGACTGCTCCTACTCAGTGCACTTACAATTACCCTTATACGACAGTCCGGGAGTGGCTTGACTTTAATCAAGTCTTAACTCGCTGGGGTGAGTCTGGTGTCTGGGGCTTTATCAATCACTTGGACTCCCGAGAAGTTGGCCAGCTTCTCGCTCAGTCAATTGCTACCGAGGCTCGTCAACAGATGACGTTCCGTCAAATGAGCGGTCTCTTCCCAATGCCCGTCTGGTTTGAGACTGGTATCCCTCAGTCCTGGGCCTGGACTTATCTTGCTCCGTACATCAGCACTTGCCCGGAGAATACAACTCGTCTTGCATGGCAAAACTTCCCAGCGCTTCACGTCGTGAACAACCCCAATGTTAACCGTTTCTCTCCCAACGACACTGCCAATTATGAAGTAACGGGCAATCGCACTTCTGATCCAGGCGTCTCCACCATCTCCTCGGATGAGAGCTGCGAGAACGTCAACGCTACTGGCTACGGCTGCGAGCCAGGGATTACCCACAACAAGACTGAGCCCCTCAGTTTCCCCGGTCGCCAGGTCTTCTTTGAATGGGAGAACGCAGGTTTGAGCGTTGGACCTAATAACAGTTATGTTACGAGCACATCTGCCGGTGACCCCAAGTACGTTGCTTGGGTAGCTCAACTCAACCTGACTTACACCCCTCTGACCATCACTGGTCCGAACCAAGGATCTACCTTCCAACCTGCAAGTGAGGTCTATGAAGGTGATCCCGCGGTCAATGGTACGATGTTCGTTGCTCTTACGGATGAGTACCTTGATCTATCTCCCTTCAATCTGTCGATGATCAACCCTCACGTCAGGGCTCTCGGCATTTACCAGGCTGGTTAAGCTAATTGGTCTTAAATATTGAGGATTTTGTGCAAGCACGGGCGATGGAATAATGTTAATATGTAATAAACATGCCTTGATAAAAGTTCAAGATAATTTCGATACCACGTGTACTATATTTTCTGTAAATATCTAGAGACGATTGCAAATAGACATTTTTTTTGGTAATTTATTTCACCATGTCTGCGTAAAGTTAGACAGTATTTTAAGAAACGCCAAATTGGATAGGCTCTGGTGAAATCAAGTCAGTTCGATGTTCTATCGATATGTTTCGTATGAGGTCATGATGCATGCAGTCGCGTCTTCGGAATCTGGAACTGAATGCAGAAACCACGACCTTTCGTTCCGGCCTCATAACCTTGTTTTCACGAGATAAGGCGTCTACGAGCCAACGGACGGGTGATTCAAATCCGCCTGGAGCTTATGAATAGCTTTTGGACTCGACTGGCAAGCTCTCCAATCCGCTGCACGAGCTGGCGCATTCCACTGCGAACGCGCCGAACTCCCGTTCGATGGACTTCTTCCAACGGTCGACAGTGGTCGACACCACTAGCCAAGAGCTTGGCTGAGGCCATTGCCGTATGAACTTGTCTTCGTCATGGGAAGCAGCTAAACTGACCAACTTCAAGACGACGGGCCCAATTCCTGTAGCGGCTTACATGCGCCAATGCCTTACCTCACCAGATGGCGGATACTATACTTCGCAGACGGAAGGGCGAGACCAATTCGGCCAAAAAGGGGATTTTATCACCTCGCCTGAGATATCTCAAGTCTTTGGTGAGCTTGTAGGGATATGGATCGTGGCGGAATGGATTGCGCAAGGAAGAAAAAACGAAGGAGTCTACATTATGGAGGTGGGACCTGGAAGGGGAACACTGATGGATGATGCTCTGAGGGTAAGTGTGTCTCCCATGTGCTTACGCAAAGGTGGCTAAGCTGGATTCAGACTATACGGAATTTTCCTCAGTTGGCGTCTGCTATGGAAGCGATATATCTTGTCGAAGCCAGTCCTTCTCTTCGAGCCACACAGAAGCAAGTGCTATGCGGAGACGCTGCAATGCACGAGACTGAAAATGGCTTTGAGAGCACGAGCAAACACTCGGAGGACTTGAAGATCATTTGGTGCGAAGACGTGCGATTTGTACCTCAAGGTGGGCAAATCCGGCATCCGTCAAGGAGAATCCTAGCTAATATCGTGCAGATGGCAACAAAACGCCTTTCATCATTGCTCACGAATTCTTCGATGCTCTTCCCATCCACGTCTTCCAGTCCGTCGCTCCCACTCCTGTAGACCCGTCTATCACAACCTCAACAGCCAGCACTCCTCCACCCCCTCCCAAATCTCGTCGGGCACAGGAACCTCAGTGGCGCGAACTGATGGTCGCTCCAACACCAGCGCCCAACCGCTTCGTGGCCACCGAGAACGAAGTCAAAGCCGCAGCAGACCAACCCGACTTCCAGCTCATCCAAGCCAAAGCATCCACACCACACAGCCTCTACCTTCCCGAGCTTTCCCCCCGCTACAAAGCCCTGAAAGCCCACCCGGACTCCGTCATCGAAATCTCCCCCGAAGCCCAGTCCTACGCCGCCGACTTCGCCATCCGCATCGGCGGCGGCGGCGGCGGCGACGGCTCTTCTACCACCTCTTCCACCACCTCTTCCACCCCAGACTCCACCACGCCTCCACCATCATCCTCCACCTCCCCACCTCACGACTCCGTCCGCCCCATCCGCACCGCTCCCACAACAACAACAGCAGCGGACCCCAAACCCACCCCGTCCGGCGCCGCCCTCATCCTCGACTACGGCCCTCCCACCACCACCACGACCGCCACGATCCCGCGCGACTCGCTACGCGGCATCCGCGCCCACGCGCGCGTCTCGCCCTTCGCGGCGCCGGGCCAGACGGATCTCAGCGCGGATGTGGATTTCGTGGCGCTAGCCGAGGCCGCGATCCGGGCGTCACCCGGGGTCGAGGTGCACGGGCCGGTGGAGCAGGGGGTGTGGTTGGAGGCGATGGGGGGTCGGGAGCGGGTGGGACAGTTGGTGAAGGGGGCGATGGGGCGGGCGGATGGGAGGGAGGGAGATGGTGAGGGGAGGGGGAAGGATGGGTTGAAGGAGGAGGTGGAGAGGATTGAGGGGGGGGTGGAGGAGGTTGGTGGATCGAGGGGTGCAGGGGATGGGGCGGATTTATAAGGCTATGGCTATTGTGCCGTATGTTGAAGTGGAAAAGGGGGGGTGTGAAAAGGAGGCCTGTGGGATTTGGTGGAGATGTAAAGGTCTGAGTGCTAAACAATGTCTTGATATGCAATAAAATGAAAGGGGGTCTTTGAAATGCATATATTGAATACACTACCGCTAGTATAGACACAAACGCTGCAAAAGCAGGTACGCAGCAGGAATCTAAATACCAAGCGAGAATGTCACACCAACATCGATATCGCGTGCTTGATGCCAATTAATAATATCCAAAGGGATCAAGAATAGAGCACTTACCCATCTTAACCACCTTCGAGAATTGCACCGACTTCTCGGCCGCGCTTTGGAGGTCGTCAATTGAGAAGATCTTTAGTCCAGAGTCGTTGATCTTATCGCTTCGTCAGCATCGTGCAGAACGCCCAGTATAGTTGGAATTTGACTCACCAATTTGTGTGCCTGTTCGACGTTTGTCCCTTGTAGCCGTGCAATTACCGGTGTCCTTAGGTTCATGCTCTCCACCACCTGAATCAAGCCCTTCGCGATGGCGTCACACCTCACAATACCCCCAAAGATATTCACAAAGATTGCCGTGACCTTCGGATCGCTGGTAATCAGACCAAACGCCTGCTTAATCGCTTCCGGCGTCGCACCACCACCGACGTCCAAGAAGTTCGCCGGCTGGCCTCCGTTGATCTTGATGATATCCATGGTCGCCATGGCCAGACCCGCTCCATTGACCAAACATCCGATGTCACCGTCTAACTTGATGAAATTAAGGCCATGCTCTGCAGCTTTGACCTCGTCCGCATCCTCTTGCGACTTGTCACGCCAGCTGAAAATCTCCTCCTGACGGAAGTCGGCGTTGTCGTCAAAATTCAGCTTCGCGTCCATGCATAGGACCTTATGGTCGCTCGTCTCTGACAAGGGGTTGATTTCGATCTGGGTCGCATCGCGCTCCATGAAGACTTTGTACAGTTTTTGGATCGTGTCCTTGGCGTCCTCAACGCATTGCTCGCTGAAGCCGAGTTTCTGGGCGATGTCCTGGGCGATGGCGTCGGTGACACCTTCGTGGATGTTGATCTTGGTGGTGAGAATGGCGGACGGGTTTTCCTTGGCGACGGTCTCGATGTCCATTCCGCCCTGCGAGCTGGCAACAATGACGGGGCTCTGGCTTTGCCGATCCATGAGCACAGCGAGATAAAACTCGCGACGCGCAAACTTGCGTTCGACAATGAAGACAGCATTGCAGAGACGTCCTTTTTCTCCCGTCTGTTTTGTGATAAGCTTGTGTCCAATCATCTGCTCCGCAAGGATCTTGGCTTCGGTGGGCGAATAAATGACCCTGACACCGCCCTTGAATCCGTTGTCGAATGTGCCTTTGCCTCGACCTCCGGCAAGGACCTGGGCCTTGATAACCATATCATCGCCTCCAATCTTCTTGGCTACAGCTTCGGCTTCGGCAGCAGTGTGGGCAACGTAGCCCTGAGGAACGCCGATTCCATAGGATTCCAGGAGGGCAGCAGAACGGTACTCGTGAATCGAGAGATTACGACGTTGTTGTAAGAGAGCAGTCCGTAGCGGCGTCTCCTATAGAAGTAGCTCGTCAATTCCTAGCTTGTCTGGCAACTTGAAGAGTAGCTTTGGTATTAGGACAAATGTGATTCTGCTTACTCTGAGACCAGCTTTGAATGCAGCGGCCAAGGGCCGACTACACGCAAGCTTGTACATATCTGGGCGAATGCCTCTGGACAATGAGGCAGAGGTTTATTGCAGTTGCTTCAGGACGGGAGGAAGCTATCGAAGCCCTGTCACAAGCCAGGGTGAGCGGGGGTCGGAGCGGACACGCGGAGCGGAATACCGAGGGCTTGGCTGTGTGGACTACAATAAAATTCCCCCCTCTCCTCTGCTCTGCGAGCTGGCCGATCGAGGATGGCGGTTGCGAAACCAAGTGAAGGAGACGTCGCCCTGAACCGGACCAATCTTGGTCGGGCTCGATCACTACGAGTGCTGCAATCATGGCCTCAGCAATCCACCACCGACACTGCGAACTCGAAAGAGCTTGAGCAAGCAGAGGATGATCCATTCAGACCGATGCTGGAGTTGTGAGTCTCTGCCTTCTACCAAAGCAACCGACTTTGACTAACCTGAGCTAGGCTCGGCGTCGGAGCTCCTCTACCAAAGGAATTCGAAGAAGACAGTCTGGAGCAAAAGCAGCATTTGAGGGACGACCAGTTACGCAAGCAACTACTCGGGAAACATGGCTCAAAGCACGACAAAGACGGATCAATGCATTCAAAACATACACCTGCGAAGCCAATGCCGAAAGGCACCTCTGCCGAGCTCAAGCGGTCCCGAAACGAAGATGACAGCGGCGAAGAGGAAGGTGGACGAGCATCAGCATTCAAATCCCAAAAATTGAAGCTATCCGAGAGCGCGAGCCGAGGTCGGGGTCATAGCAACACCACTCCATCTGCGAAGAAAGAGGCCTCAAAGCCAACAACAGGTACGGCTGGCAGTAAGGGTGATGATCACGACAAAGACAGTCCTGAGGCGCAGGAGGCGACGAATGAGATTGGGCCGGAGGAACAGAATATGTCGCAGCCACTGCTGGCCACACCGGCAAGCGCACATGTCGCTGACATTCTTCCGCCAGAGGGATCGAAGAAGAAAAGGAACAAAAAGAAAAAGAAAAAGAGGAAAAATAGGCAAAGCCAGTCTCAAGACGCTTCATGATATGGCTGAGTCTTGAGGGTCTTATCCAATTCCCGGAGGAATGGAACTCAGTGCTGAAACCAAAGGAAAGGCCCCAGCCTGATGCTCTCCTGATTGATGAGACATAAAAGCAATTTGATGTAAAAGATAATTAAGATACCCGTGTTTCTACTTCAAGCCATGGACTTCCATTTCTCATAGCCTTGTCGATGCTCTGATACCTGGAGGACACTCGGTGTGAATTATCTAGTACCCTTCGTAATAAAGAGCTGAACAATGTGACCTGCTTCACCCAGATAGACCAATGCAGATTTTTTCAAAACTGCTTCGTCGATGTTGCTATCGATCAGCACATTCGTCTAATTCCACTACCTTTTCCAGCCTCTGACCTTGCACCATAAAACCTCCTTTATACGGTTTTCGCTGTCAAATCTCCTACCCGTAATTACGGGAGACAGCAAGCGGACATAGCTACCATCTCTCTACCCGCCGAAAAGGGCGCTTGCCCCTATCGCTTTTTGCCATCCCCACAGCGGGTCCTCATCTATAAGGTCTCTCTTCTTCATCTCCTCAGCATTCTTCTCAGGAGTACGCCAGCCCCCAACAAGCTTTCTTTTTTTCGACCTCCACCATCACCCCACCCCCAACCCACTCACATCCGCCGACGTCGGCTTCCCCTCCACCATCTCCGCCATCACCTTCCCCGTCCCCAACGAATGGCTGATCCCCCACGGCCCATGCCCCGCCGCCATAAACACGCCTCCCTCTCCACCCCCGAGCGTCTTCAACCCCCCACCCAACTCCTCATCCCCGATCCGCCCCAGCACCGGCCGCCCGCTCGGCGTCACCGGCCGAAAGCAGAGCCCCTTCCGCACGACCTCGAGATCGTCATCCCCACCCTCACGCACCAGCATGCGCCTCGCGACAGCGCGCAACCGCTCGATACTCTCCGCATCGACCATATCCTTGGCGCCCGCCGGCGTGGCCGGGATTTGCAAGGCCGGGTCGTTGAGACCCGCGATGTAGATTTCGCCGCCGAGGCGAGAGATGAGTTCCGGGGCGAAGCCAGACGGGTCCGTAGTAAAGACCGAGTGGCAACCCCCCGGTTCGTGCTGGGCGGCCCAGCGCGGGGACGTGACGACGAGGTGGTGCCCTGCGAGGGAGCGGATCGGGGGCGTGAAGGCGGAGGCGGGGAAGAGGGTAGCGAAGACGGCGGGGGTCCAGGCGCCCGCGGCGAGGACGAGGCGGGTGCAGGGGATGTCGGTTTCCGAGGCGGCGGCGGCGGCGGTGGTGGACTGGATGCGGACGCTGGCGAGGTTGTCGCGCAGGTCGGTGGAGACGGAGAGCGGGCGGGCCGGGTGGTGGAGGTGCACGCCGCGGGCTTTGCATTGCTCGAGCAGGAAATGAGAGAGGCGGCGGGGATCGACTTGGGCGACGGTGTTGTCTTCGCTGATGACCTCGAGATCTGAGCCTTTGGTGCGGGCAAGCCAGGCGGGTCCTTCGCCGTCGTAGAACTCGTGTTTGGCAGCAGCTTCGGCGCGACTTGCACCGTATCGAAGCCAGTCATAACCGGAAGAGCCGCCGCCCCTACCCTCAGTCACTGAAGTGCCGGTGCTCGGGCTGTAGCCCCATTTCTCTTTGCCATTATTAGCATCGGCAAGCTCTTTGTGAAGCTTGAAAGAGAGTGCTCCCAGGGGCGCGACTGGAGGCCAAAACCCTAGATAGAAATCTTAATAAAAGAACAGTCATCGCTTTGCCAACGGAATGTGTACAGTCAGATGCAAGAAACCCTCCAGCATTTCCTGAAGCAGAACAGAAGAGCTCAGGTGTGACTTCGACGAGATGAATGTCGCGTGCACTTGTGCTCGGGGACTCGGACAGGTAATAGGCTGTTGCGCAGCCGATAATACCAGCTCCGACGATTACCGTGCCCGACATCGCAACAGAGAAGCAACGCCGGGTCGTAAAAAGTATGTGGACCTTGCTGATTGCTGATGAATAGGTGAGAAAACCAAATTTCAAATCAAGCTGTAGAGAACACGACTTGCTGCTAGGGCAGAGAAGAGAAGGCGGGCGTTGAAGATTTCTTAGCAGGGGTGAGAGCGTAGGGCTCAAAAAGTAGCTGCTTCATCTGTGCCACCGTTCGACATATCAAGCAATGAGCGCCGCTCATCAATTTAGAAGAGCAGCTATGAGGCCGCCCCACCATCAGGGGTGCAATGACGTTTGCTGCATAAGACCCCACCTTGCATCGAACAAGGATAGAAGTTCTCTAAATTTTCCTCTGCAACCAGGCCGTGGCACACCAATTCTCGAGAGGAACAATGGATGGAGAAGACGCGACAGAAAAAGTCATCATCGTTACGGGCGCCTCTAGAGGTATCTCCGAGTCTGAGTGGCCATTGAAGAACAGTCATAAAGCTAATGATTTGAAAGGAATTGGTCTCGCAATCACCAATTACCTTCTCTCGACGGCTAAATGCCATGTCGTAGCAGTTGCACGGAGCGAGAAACCGCTACTGGATCTTGAGCAAACATTCCATGAAACGGGTCGATTGATAACACTGCGCGGCGATGTTGCCGATGCAAAGTTCGGTAGTCGTATTGCTGATGAGACTATGAGTAGATGGGGAAGAGTAGATGGCCTCATTGTGAATCATGGCGTTCTGGAACCGGTCAAGAGAATAAGTGAGTCATTTGTCGCGGAATGGAAAGAAGCCTTTGACATCAACGTCTTCGGTTCCCTTGCGTTGGTAAGATAGCCCCGGCAACTCAGAATGGACCGAGGCTGAAAACCACCTAGATCAAAGCTTGCCTGCCCTTTCTCAAACATTCTCATGGGCGCATTATCCTTTGCTCATCAGGCGCTGCAAGTAAAGCGTATGCAACTTGGGGTGCCTATGGTGCCTCCAAGGCCGTCCTCAATCATTTGGCCATGACTTTATCAGTGGAAGAGCCTGACATCACCACAATATCAATCCGGCCTGGTATCGTGGACACTGACATGCAGACGAGTATTCGAGAAACTCATCATGAGAGAATGGAGGAGAAAGATGCACAGAGATTCGTTGACCTCCACAAGACTGGAGGTTTACTCAGGCCAGAGCAGCCAGGAAACGTCATGGCAAGGCTAGCATTAAGCGCAACAAGCGACCTGAATGGAAAATTCATCGAGTAGGTTTAAGACCTGGTCTCCTTAACGATGGATTGCTGACATAGGCGGGATAGCTGGCAGGGCCCGGAATTGAAAGCTTATCAGGACTCTTGAGATGGCTTGACAGGGAGTTCGGTGAAGCGGTTGGTCTACCGAGCAAACACGTTGTACACTATGCATTTCTTGTCAGCGCTCGGGCAAAAGATGTCGTGGATCACTCGCGTAGTTCAGGCTACAAGTATCAGTCGAAAGATGAAAAGCATACATTTTTAGCAGCAGTGGGCAAAGATACCCTCAGTCTTAGCATGGAATGTTTTTCGTCATCAGGAGTGTTCGGGTCGCAGAGAGATAGTCAAGACTTACTCGAAGTAGACGTGCATAACTTCCGAGGCTATCTAATCGTGTATCAAGTCAGCTTAGCGCTTTGCTGATATTGCCTAGGCGACGTAGGAGGTGGATATTTGTCAGGTAATCGAACCATATTGTTCGTCATTAGATATCTGAATTTGATAGTACAATGTTTTGATCATCATAGAAAGAGGAAGGCCTGGTAGGAAAAAGGAGAGCGAACCTCTAAAGGAACCAGATCTGCGTGATGCAGTACATACCTGGAACCGGAGATGAGATGTAAATCCCGCTGAACACCCCAAAAGAGGCTTCGCCATCGAACATTACACATATTTTCATACCTACAGGAATCTGGCATTTTAGGTTGTGGGATAGCTCTTTAGTATGGTAATTTCCATCGCCGAGACATTGACCTATGCTACCTCTCTAGCGAATCCACTACTCGTGTTGACGAGCGCGCAGTAAGCGAGTATCGCGATTTGAACGTAGACCTTTGATTCACTAGTCAGTATTGTCTGTTATTGCTCTCATTTGAATGAATGTAGAGGACAGCAGTGAGTTCAGATCAGTCCGTTTGGCGTGGACAAGTCAATCACCATGATCTAGGTAAGATAGGGGCGACACAAAGCTCATCATTGGATATGGCAAAATTTTTATGAAAGCCACTTACCCTGTCCGAGACCGCAGTCCACGCCGACTCTCCAGTGTGTTCGCGATCTGTGCTCGCAAGCACGCAGTAACCGAATATGGAGATTTAGACATAGACCTTTGATCCTCCATCAGCATTTTCTATCACCAGTCTTATTTGAATGAATATAGATGGCAATAGTAAATTCAGATCAGTCCGTTTGGCTTGGACAGGTCAATCACCATGATCTGAGTAAGATTGGGGCGACCCAAAGCTTATCATTGGATGTGGCGGAAGTTTTTGAAGGCCACTTACCGAGTCTGAAGCTTAATTAGAGCAGGGAAAGAAAAGAAGAGGAATATTAGATTGTGTGAATGGGGGACGAAGAACGAAGCAGTTGGGGAGTTTTGCCGCTTGCCGCTCACCGCCCAGCGCCGTTCCTGCAACAGCTGCGAGCCTGCTCCGAAAGCGACGCAGCCATTTTGGATCCTCAATACCTACAAATACCCCCCATCCCCCCTCCTACCTCGCCTGCAAAATGCGTAGGCGCGAACCAACGTCGCGGCCACACTTCCCAGATTAAACCATGTCTGACCGAGAGTTTGGAGGTATATTTTTCCCTTTTCTAAAATCTTTATCCTAAATAGTATTTTCGCGAAGGAGCACCATAGGACTTTAGACGCTCTACTTGCGCCTTGAGAAAAATATTCTCTGGTTTCCACCTTTTGCCGCGCTACAAGCGCACGATACTCGCAGAATCTAATCAATTCTCTTTCAACCCAGGTACCGATGACCTCTCCCTCCCCAAAGCTACCGTCTCCAAGATCATCACCGAGATCCTCCAAACTGAGACCCACACCGGTATTGCCTTCGCTCGGGACACCCGTGATCTGCTTATCGAATGTTGCGTGGAGTTCATTACCATGATAAGTAGCGAAGCCAATGAAATCGCCGAGAAGGAAGCCAAGAAGACGATTGCCTGTGAGCATGTGCAGCAGGCACTCGAGCAGTTGGGCTTTGGCGATTATGTAAAGGATATACTGGAAGTGGCAAGCGATCATAAGAAGATGCAAGTTGTGAGTTACTTAAGCAGACTAAATTAGGCATAGCGGCTAACGTGTGGCTATAGCACCGCGAGAAGAAACAGAGTAAGATGGAACAGAGCGGACTTTCGGAAGCGGAACTATTACGGCAACAAGAGGAGCTGTTCAGGAGCGCCACGGACAAGTTCAACCAGGGTCCACAAGATGAGTCTTAGGAGACAAAGATACACCATGAATCTGCACAGCATCTGTGGGCGTTTGAGAGGCGCAAGTTGTCGTGGTGACACTGGTAACTGGGTTGATGTACGAGCGAGCAAAATCTAGAACATTTTTCTTATCGGCACCTACAAGCGATGGTAGCTCATGGTACAAGAAATCGCATCCAAATCATCCAGGGCATCTACAGATACCATCCTGTGTCTTCTCCAATATTCTTTGGCCCTCAGAATTCGTCTTTGTGTTCATCTCCGCCCTGCTTGTCAGACCTGCGTTCTTCTTCATCCACCTCTTCATCAGAGTCTTCTGAACTCCATTCAGCAGCGTACGGCTCTTCGTCAGATAAAATGATGATCTCGTCATCATCCTCAGCACCATAATCGCTTTCCTCATCCTGCAACGGTGTGCCATCTTCCTCATTCCAACTCTCATCTTCCGTTCTTCTGATACCCTCTTCGTCCGCATTTGACAATTGAACGCCCCTCAACTCATTCTCTACAACCCAAACTCCTTTCTGCAGATGGAATGTCCAATGCGTCACCTCCCATCTTGGTCCATATCGACTAACCAAGCTCACAGACTTTAAGGCTGGTAAGCTAGACAGCTGGGCGAGCTCTCGGCCAGGCCAGTTGACGAATCTACCAACGTCGATCACGCAAGCAATTCTCAGATGTCCCAGGTTTTTAGCATGCTGAAGCTTCTCGACAATGAAGTCCAAGAAAGTACTCTGGATGTTTTGAGGGACCGAGATGCGAGTCTCGACGGGCAGCGTGCTTTCTCGACGGACGGAGCATACAAGGTGAAGCTCACGAAGGTTGACGAGAATGCTCTGGGGGATGCGCCATCCAAAGTGCGGATCCGCTGAGTCCAAGACCTCCTGCAGACCCTCCCTCTCCTGAAAGAACGTGGAAGACACGCTACCTTCTCGTTTGCAGATGGCTTCCATAAACTCGTGCGTACATGCATGATTCAACTGAAAAATCGCGGCTGGATAGTCGAAGCAGCGACGTGAGTGTGGTTCCCATGAAGCATGACTGCAACGGCCATGGGGACGGATCAGATAGTTATATATTTTATCCTTCAGCTCTCGGGGAAGGTCGAGGAAACCAGAAGACGAATTAATCTTGAGGCCGCTGAGAGTTTGCAGTAGGCCGTCCATTTTTGAGGAGGTTTTGAAGTCAAATGAATGGCGCTGAAGTAACAATCATTATTGAGACGAGCGGTGGGAATCACTCCTTATATATGCTACTCTCGCATAGGCAACGAGCACGAAGAGTTCGGTGTTTGCATTGTGAAAGCGGTTGCGTGCCGGAAAAATGAAACAATAATGAACATGCTACTAAAATGGACTGTGTATGTAAGAATCCGCGCGGAGTATTGATGGCCGGGTTTGCTGACATTGAGCCAGATCGTCCAATGAGGAACCTTCAGTCAAAAATATGCAAATGCATTGTTATTGAGCAATCTATGACGCGGCCAGGACGCTAGAATCGTGCAACAAGGACGTTTCCGTCCTTTTATGTTTTCATGCAGTCCCAGAAGGACTTTTTGCTATATTTGCAATTGATAAGCCTGTTCCATCTTGAGTTTGTGCTTCCCGTTCCGCAATGTCTCTTCATCCGTCTTTCTTTTGAGGACCAAGTACTACCATGCCGCCCTTCTATCTGCACTTCATCAAGCTGCATGCTAACAGCTTAGGATCCTCATCTGCACCCTATTCGGCATTCTCGCTGCTACTTGCATCCTCATCCGCCTCATCGTCTTCACTGTGATCATATTCATCCTCGTTGCCCTGTCCATCGGAAAGGTCACTTTCCAGGTCCTCTTCGTCTTCCTCCATAGCCTCCTGTGCTTCACTTTCCCAGCCCTCTTCGTGTTCCTCCATAGTCTCCTGCGCCTCGCTATCTGTCTGGTCACCGTCCGCATCACCAGACTGCCCATCGGAAGGACTATCACCAGAATCATCTTCCTCGTCCGTGTTCTCGAACAAATCATAGGGAGGTGGGTTATCTCGCAAGCGGCGCCAATTTTCGACGGAATCTGCATCCGATTTATCAAAGGTCGCATCTTGATCTGTTAGCTCTTCAAGTGGCTTGCCTCTTCGAACTTTCAAGCACTCAAAGCAATTAGGATAATGATCCCATTCCCCGAAATTTGATCGACGAAGTGCCCACTTCGCCTCGTCTCCCGTCCGATGGAATGCCCAATTTCCCAACCCCGAGATTGTGAAGTCTAACTCCGAAAGAGCTTGAACTTCCAGAAGTGGGGCAACTTCACAGGCGAGCCAGTAGAGGGAGACCCTAGGTTCGATGCAACCAAATATGCTCGTTCTTCCAGGTTGCAAACTCTTGCAATCCTCGAGGAACGTCAGGATTGCACGGACGACGAGAGCTTTGTGGGGAAGTGCCTCACTCCCCTGAATATCGCAGCGAATGTTAAGACTTCGAACATAGGGAAGGAAGTCTTCTGTAAAGACAAATGAATTAAATCGGACTTCCCAGGCGGACGTGGGAGGGTGACCGATCCGAAGATGGGTTGTCAGAACTTGCGTGAATTCGCTTGTGATAGAAGGATCCGGATCGCTTGAGAAGGTTGCTTGTATGAACTCTTCTCTAATTTGACGACTGATGCCAAGCATGGAGATGGGGTATGAGCAATATTCTACGTCTCGCCCGTGGAGAAGCTCCATTCCCACCAGGAGATAGCCTCTGTGACGCGGAGACCAAAAAGGGTATCCTAAAAGAATATTTGTGTAAACCTCATCTCTGAGTTCCCGCGGAAAGTCAAGGAAACTGGTCGATGAAGGATCGATCTTGGGATGAGTGCGCTCAGACATTTTGCTGGTTGTGCTCGCTTGGTAGAGGCGATCTGTTTGATATCAAAGAAGAAGAGGTGAGGGTGGGAAGACGGCCTTGAGCGGTTGAATGAACTTGCAAAAACGAAGCTTAGTGGACGCCGCGATGTGGATGTGATTTTTACGCGCGAGTGACAGAAAAAGTGGAACGCCGCATTGTGGAGCCTGCCAACTTTCGGTTCAGCCATATGTATGTTAAAAGAAATTACTCCTTACTTTCAATCCGATTATGGTTGCTGGCCTGATAGGCTACACTGATATACTCTTTATGAAAACACGCTTGGTTAGATTCCCGGGCGATAGTGCTCCTAAAAATGTCTCATATCCAGTCTCTGGCTTCAGCTCTCCCAACTAGTCCATCAATCTCTCGAGACTTGCCGTCATCAGAAGCTGGCCACTCCTTGAAGCTTGCCAGCCACTTGTCCTAGCCATAGAGACTTCGTTCAATGGTCTCGGCGTAATGATAAGCTGTTCTGAGTCTTAAGTGGAATAAGATAAAATTCGTCATCACGGTGGCTTTCTTCACTAGTAAGCAAACCATAAGTCACGTAACACGTCAATATGGATATCTTCCTCTTGTGCTTGAGATTCACTCTCTTCCGCCCAGCCAAAGTATTCGGATCGAAGGCTCTGATACTCATCCTCCGGGAGGACAAACTCAATCAGTCCGAGAACGCTCCGTATTTCCTCTTTATCGTACGACAGATAGAACGACAACCTAGTGTTGGCACCAGCTTTCAGGAAAGCCTCGATTATCGGCCTATGATCTGGGAAGTACTCCCCTCTCCGAGCGTCCTGGACATCCTCATGCATGCGCTGCAATACTAGACCCCATGGTGTATTGGGTTCTCCAGCGTTGATTTTACGGGGACACGTACCATGGGCTCCAAAGGTGGAAAAGCGACAAGTGTGGTTCGGATCAGCCCCGTGGTCGAGAACCGTGTAGACGAATTCAGAAGACATTGGTCTACATGCGAGTAAAGCTTCCGTCCACGGCGATAGTCCCTCGATCATCTGGTCGAAATCCATACCGCCGTCGGCGAGAGTTTGAATGAGATGGCTATTCAGAGGAGATATTCCCGAATGCCGGTAGAGAAAAACGAGGCCTTGTTGTAAAGTCGGCTTGCTCTCAAGTGGCCATGTGCGAGGATCTGTACCCCATCTCGCTGTGTCCCTATCATTCAGCGGAGCGAAAAAGAACATGCGAACGTCTGGAACTGTATGTTTGAGTGTTTCTCGACCGTGCTTTTCGATATAAATACGAATAGTTTGGAAAGCTCTGTCAGCGTCGATTCTCTCCACGAGGAGACACAGATATACCCAGTCCAGAGTCCAAGCCTGAGGGCCAAAAGTGAGGTCATTTGCCACTATCCTATCCTCTACGTACTGAAAGAGACCGCTGTATATCACAAAGGCTGTGAAAGAAGCCCAGACTATTTTCAATTCCGAAGTAATCCAACCGACGCTTGAATATATGGCTGGAAAATCACCAATCGAGCCTCCTGAATGCTCTATTTGTGGTTCTCCCGTGTCGAACACTCTTTTACCTTCAGAAAGAACGATGTTCAGTTGGTTCAGGACTTGGCTTTCGGCCTTTTTGAATCGTGTTTCGGACATTCGAGCATACATCCCGAGCTCGAACATCAAGTCCAGCAGGTGTGCGCGCAGAGTCTCTAGAGAAAGCTCCGCGCAGGACTTGAGACACTTTATGACGTTGAGCAAACCTATACAGATGTCATGTAGAGTGGCTAACTCTAAGTTCTATTTCCCCTGCTGGCCTATCTCTGTATCTCTGTTGCTCAGAAAATCTTTGACAGAGCGATGAATAAAATGTACTTTTATTTTTAGCAGTAGATCTGGAACTTCTTCATTCATTAGAGCGTCGGCAACGGTCCATTTTGAGTTGCTTGTATAGACTGACAACAGGCCATTGCATCGAGCATTCACACGTCGCCATGCGGTCTGCATTTCCGTAATGATGTCGCTCCGCCGTAGCTTCTCGGAGCTGGGGTTTGAGATCTTGCTAAGGAGCTCATCGGTGCTTAGCACTGCAAGCAACGGAAGAGGGTCCTGCGCATTAAGAGCGATTCGAAACATCGTCATTGCTTGGTTGCTATATCTTTCCTCAATTGTATTGAACATGTGAGCATATAGAGCTTCCAAATCGGGCGGAAGGTCATCCAGTCGTTTCTTCAATTCTGCGATGGTGTCTGCATTGGTGATACCTTTGAGAAGAGATTGAACGGCAAGGGCCGCCCATAGGAAGACTCCTTCGGCTTTGGTAACGATATCGTGTATGAACGAGTTGTATTTGGCATTTGCTGCACGGGCTTGCTCGAATATCTCATCTTCCCCGAGCTTCCTTTTGACAAAGAGCTCGATGTCCTGTTTGGTCAGAACCTCCATGAGCAATTTCCGGTTGATGTTATTCCCGAAAGCAAGCTGGAAAACATTGAGTGGACGACTTGAGACGCAAATCTTGACGTGTGACGATTTACAGAGCTGCTGAAGGATCTGGACTGTCTGATGATGGTCTCCATCATACTCATCTAGCCCGTCGATGAAGAAGCATGTCTTGACCGGCAGCAGTTCCTGTTTCTGGAGCATACTGAAAGCATATTGTAGGTCTCCAAGTGACCACGCCTCCTGAAAATTGTGATCCCATGATAGCTTACCAGATAGACGATCGACTAGGCGATTGACCATTCCATGCCACATAGTAGCGACATCTCTTTTCCGAAACGGAGTGATGAGCTCGATTAAGCCCGGATTCTTGCGGAGGATCTCGTAGAGAAGCGATTGGAGCAGGCCTTGAAGCGATCGCTGCATGATGGTTCCCGCACTCCAGAAGAAATAGCTAGCTGTCATGAGGGTCTCATCCCCCGCCCACAGCCGCAACGCCTCCAAAGTCTGCTCGTGGTTAGCAATGAACTTCATAAGCGTCGATTTGCCCGCTCCAGGCTTTCCAGACACCCAGTAGGCCCCACCGCCAGATTGAAGCCATTCGGCAAACTGCGTGGTGTTCCGGTCGAATATCCACTCGAAGGTGTTCTTATGAGTCTCCGCAATCTGCTCATGGCGTGAATCAATGCTTTTAAACCACAAGCTTGCGAGCACGGTTTGCTGAGTTGTTACTGCTGCTTCTTCCTCGGCAAGTGTACGTAGATTCCGGGTCAGTTTTTGCGCCAGGTTGTTTGAGTCTGCCTCTAGTGAAACATCGGAAGACATTTTTTTGGAGTCGGTCCTAATTTCGTCCAATAAATCCTCAATTTTCGTGAAAGAATCGCTCCCATGTTTGGCGCAGATTTGCGACAAATGGTCTAGCTTAATGGAGATCGCTGACTGCTTGTTCCTATACACAGATATCAGGCCTTATGTGTACGAAAGCGATTGTAGGGTAGAAAGACCCTGAAAAAATTAAGTAGCAACATTTATGGTTCACCTACTGCATAATTGTCAGAATCGAGAGACTGACTTGGCTTCGATACGAGTCTAGTGTCTTTTGTATCTCCTCAATCTCATGTTTCTTTGCCACGATCCGAACGGCTTGATACATCGCGTGGAACTTCGATTTTCTACTATTACGGGAGAACTCGTCAAAAATCGATATCAGCCTTTCCACCGTTTTCTTGCATTCTAAGAACAAAGCCTGCAGCTCTTCTTCTTCCCAGGAAGTCGCAGGCTTCTTCGAGTCGGCTGACGACGAAGTAGAAAAGCTATGAGCAAATCGTTTCAGACTCCGTACAACAGCCTGCGTGTCAGTAATTGCTTGAGACGTCCCATCTGTGGATTGCGAGATTTCCCTGTATTGTTTAAGTATTTTGAATGCGAATTCGACAAATTGTAGAATGTTTCCGGCCAGCGAGACCGCCGCAAAAGCCTCGGCCATAGCTAATGAAGAGCGAGAGACACTTAATCCATTAGCCAATAAGATAGTACAAATACAGTAACTAAGCTCTAAGAATCGCCTCTGAGGAAAGTATTGAAGGGGAGGTAGCCCAGCAATGCAATAGAATATACAGTGATGAGGCTGAGCGTAGGCCTGCGATGCGCTAAGCTGTCGAGAGCTGACACCGGGCTTACAGGTGGCGGGGGGTGTGGAAAACTTGGCACGGGGTGAGAAAAGGGGCAGAGGGGTGAGAAATTTAGAATAGTAACAAGGGGTCAAAAGCCTTCACCCGTATTTTAATCTATGCCGCGTCCCCATATGCTTAGCAGGTTAGCAGGTTCGGCATTTACAGACACTGAACACAATTTTTATAAGGGTTTTTACAATGCCTATTCAGAAAAGCGGTCTAAAATACTTGGCACGGGTTGATAGCGATCTCGCCGCGTCCCAACTTACGCTTGGTATCCCTTGGGCTGCCGCTGGCCGCCACGCACGCACCACTCAGGGGTCGCCCAACAACAAATAAACAATACCTCGCTGGATTCTGAACTATTTTGATCAGGAATAACTCCACAATAACGTAAGCAAGTTATTTCGCTATTGGCTTCAATCGTTTCTACGGCCTCCAATTATGGCTAGCCAAAATTGTGTACCAAAATTTGGCGCTCTAGAGCCAGATGAGCCGCCGGCAAGTTGAGTTCGAGTAGATCAAGCAAACGCTCACGCAACTCCATAAATTTACGTCATTTCTAAATATCAAAGTCTCAGGCAGGCCAAATAGAGCTAGGTTCTTTTTTATCTTAATTTATTAAGCGTTTTGTAGGCGCCTGCGCTGATAATTCTGAGCGCTTCTTACAAAAAACGTCCGTGCGTGGCGGCCAGCGGCAGCCCAAGGGATACAAAATTCTCATACCTGTGCTAAAACTTCTGCATCACCCCCAACTGTAACCCGGCTACCTCTGACGCTCGCAGAGATATCCTAGAGCCTTCACAGGACAGCTTGCTCCTGCACCGGCCATGGAATGCCATTTTGCGCTGGTTCTATGAAAACAGGTGTGTCCCTAGATGTCATATTCTGTCACAGCACAAGGGAACAATGCGAACTGCTTGCAATCCCTGCTATTTATAAATCCAGAAGCGGTCAGCTTGCTTTTATATGGGGTATGAAATACTGCTTTGCCTCATACGAGCAAATTTGGCCATGAACGTGATATCCTGTCACAGCACAAAGAAATAACACAACCTGTTTGAAAATTTTGTTACAAGAAATCCAAGGGAGGTCAGCTTGAATATAAATACCTGGCAGACTTCGCAGTTTCCCCTATCTATTTGCCAAGTACCAGCGTCCAACATCACAACTCAATTCCATAATCTACAAATTCGCTTCCGCTTCTGCACTACATTAAACACCAGCTTCACAATATCTGACTGAAGACCATCTTCTCGGCAGAAGCTCCTTTGGGTATGTTTTTCGAACATCAAACGTTTTTCACAATCTCTAGCTGACTCTATCTATTTTCGGCGAAAAGCCTACAGTCGATACAGACGTTCAGTATGTGCATCAGGTATATCACCCAATGCCAGAATTGTGGCCGCGACAAGGTCGCCTTGAATCGGCCTTGCGAGCTGGTTCGCTCGGGACGGGTTTGGATGGACGAATGCCCCAACCTGCACTATGTTCTGTCAGGTGCCATTGACCGCTGTTGGGGCTGCCGCGATGGCTGAGGGCTCTGATGAATTACATGGATTGGATATTAATGCCTATGAATGTTTATAAATAATCCATCCAGAATCCAGAATTATTTATGGTTGATGCCTAGACTAAGCGCTGTCACTCTCTAATTGATTATACGAAGTCAAAATGTAATAATTTGTCTAGCTTCGAACCTAGAACCATTTTAAAAGGTTTCTATCCATGACTGACGGCCTGACAGCACATCCGGCAAAGTTCACGCACAGGCCTACGCGATGCTTCCCGAACGATTTTACAATTGAACTGCCCGAAGTACTCGCTGCGTCATATCGAGCCTGTCTGTTATTTGCATGGAAAATCGCCAAATTCCGGGCAATCCCTTCAATCCAGAACGGTATATTTTGTATCCATGCCTTGGTTCGAATCTCAGCACGTGGGAGGATGACCGTGTTTCTCCGCCACGAGCTGGGCACTGGCTGCGACACTGGCATTGCATTCACTTGAAAGGGCTCAGGGCACAGCCTTGTACGGGTGATGGCGTCACGGGCGGCGAAGATGCTGCGCTCGCTAGTCTTATGGAACGGCGTCATTTCAAGGCGCAATTTTTGGATAAAAGTGCCCTTGATGCTTGAAAGCGGATTGTGGACAAGGACCACCTCAGTGCAAGAAGCGCCGTTTGTCAACTCTACTGTGATGAAGTTTTCAGATTCAATCAAGCGGTAAATAGGGCTTTGCCCGATTGTGAATGGATTCTTTGCAGACCAGGTCAGCACCTGGGTGAGCTCGTCTGAGCCATTCGTATAGATCGAGACGGAGCAGGTGAGCTGTGCGGCGTTTTCAGCAGGGCGCAGCGCCATAGGCAGTATAGCGCACTTCTGAATAGAAAGGACCAGAGGTGAAGCGGAGTCGCGTTCTTCGAAACCGCGGCAAGGGAGGCAGTAGAAACTTAGTTCCTGTTAGCAGCGCCATCCATTCAGAGAGTGAAGGAGAATTTTACATTCGCCTTGCCCGATCCTCGACAAAATCTTCGAGTCCAATTTCAAACTGCAAAAGGATTTCTCCTGCATGGAATCCGTGCCTTCTATCATTGTAGATAACAAATGAAACTCTGATAACGCACATAGTCTTCCGTATACAATCTGCATAAACACATAATGTAACGGCTTTTATGCAATGTCTGCAACGCAGATGGCTTTCGAGCTACCCAAAAACTTATAAGAAGTCAAGCATAAAGGTGTAAGCTAAGAAACTCTTATGTAAATAGGCGTCGGGAATTATGAGGCCATGTCTAATCGAACCGAAAAATTGAAGTATAGATAAGGAACACACGGTGTGAAGAAATAGACATACCAAAGGTCGCCTCGAAGTACAAGGAAGAGTGGGTTGAGACCTTTGACATGAGACAAGCACGACATGTGACAGGCCTACTTGATAGTACCATCAGTGCTCAGCCCATGTTCTTAATTCGATTTCCTAAAAAAAAGGTTATTCTTCTGCCTCCTTGCCATCTCTTATGACAGGATTCAGCGCCAGACCGCCTCTTCCGGCCTTCAGATCAACCACAGCCTCCCTCCTGGCCTTCGACAGCGATCGCCACAAACCAGAAACGGGCCGATTTCTCTGCGAACCACTCGGGGACCTCACGACCACTCGAGGCACTGCCGGATTTGGTGAGCTGGCAGGTCGAGGAGGCGAAGAGGTCTCCCTAAGATCTGGTTGAGGGTCCGGAATCTCCGTCTGCTCCGGTGATGTCTGTGCATTGAAATTGAGCGGGCCGGGCTCTTCGCGGCTAAATCTAGCTTCGAGAAATCTACTTCTCCGTTTCGTGGGGGATGTTGGAGGGCTTTCTGACGATTCAACTGGTTCGGCAATTTCTGACACTTCCGGTATTACGAGTTCCTTCCCTTTAATTGCTTGAGCATGCGCGAATGTTTCTACTTTGGGAGTGTCTTTTGGCAGGGGAGTAGGCGGTATGGGAATATCAAATGGATTAATGTCTTCGACGGCTGGCGTTGGTAGTAGCGGCACGGCAGTGTGATGAACGTGTTTCTGAGAAGGCGGGAGGCCATCGAAGAAGCCTTTTTCAAGGTCGTCTCCAAGCTCAGTGGCAAATTCGTCTGTAGTATCAACGGCACAGCTCGGCCTTCGCTTGTTAATGACAAGAGCATCATCTTCGTCCTGTTCGCGTTGCCGCCGGTAGTCGCCGTAGCGAAGTAACTGAAGCCAACCACTGATAAGAGATGGCCGGCCGAGCAGTAGGAGAATTTCGATACCAATAAGCTAATTTTGCGAGTCAGCACAGCTTTTGGAGTCATGGTGAATAGATCAGAGCTTTACCGCAACTAGGATCACTGAAGCCAGCACAGTGGAAGGATCCAAGGTAAAGTTCTCGGCTTTGTCTAAACATGCGTTCTTGTCTCCGCCCGACTCGATAAGGCAAAAGGCCCACATTTCTAGATTCATGACTCTGGATGGAGCCATAGGGCTCGTGGCTAGGAAATCCTCTCGGAGGAACATGGCCGTGAAATATACCGCCTCGATAATGACCAGCACGCTTATTGCGAGACCGCGCCATTGCGATAATAGCACCTTCCGAACTTTCTCCCAAGTTGCTTTCGCGCTAAGGGGCTCCAGGCTTTTACTCGTGATCATATTACCCGGTAAAGTGACTCTACTCGTGGTGGTGTTGTGGTCTGCGACCAGGTTACGAACATAGACCCAAATACAATATCCGCTTGTGGCCAACTGCAGAACTAAAGCAAGCCCAGCAAATACAATTAGCCAAGCCCAAAAGTCGGCGAGGGTATGTGGATGATTAGGTAGGCATGTCGCGCCAATGCGGTTGCTTACGCCAGTTGCGGCTAGAGCTGCTGTGAGTAGAACTGCATCTGCGCCCCAACCAAATAAGTGAGAGAACCAGAAGAAATAATGACCCGGAATCTGGTCCCAGCAGACGCGTAAGTATATCCAGAGGGCCCGAAGGAATACTGGATAAGGAGCCGTCAGCAATGTTCTCTAGTTTCCCATTCACGACACAAACTAACTCCAGATTACTGCGCCCATCCCACCTGCTTGCACCAAAGCTCCTGTCCAGGCGCATTGTAGCTCGGAGTGCATGTCGTTGGGTGTAATATCGTTATAGCACAGATTCGGGGGCGAACCAAGGGGAATGATGAACGAAAGCTATCGCTGCGATCAGCTACATCCAATTCGATGATCGAGTTCCAAATATACCTGCAACATTATCGTTGATATAATCAGTCCAACGCTTAAGTAGTGTCGATGGCTCTTATTTTGTGGTAGTAGTGCAAATGACAGCAATAAAAACGAGCAAAAGATGAAGCCAACGACATGAATCCAGTTCGCTATTGGGAGTTTCTTATAGAGGAAGTCTATCTGTTCCATTAGCAATGCGCCGTTGTTGCGAACGGACGCGGAAAGATAACTTGCCATCTGAATAAACCCAATGCTGGACAGGGCACGGGAGACAGCATTCCACAGAACTATTTAGCAACGATGGTCCGCAGAATCTTCCAGGCACATCTATCTTCTGTTATTGACTTTCAAGGATCCAAGGTCATGGCACATACAGCCTCCAGTAGGTGGATAATCAGTCTCTGCTAGGAAGGGCGCGGGACAGCCATCGACTACGCTCACATAAGGAGTATTTGAGCTCGACGAATCTGACATACTGAACGAATGATTGGTAGCACCTTGGCAACGATTGACGACATTTGGTCTTGACTGGTATGCAAGAGGCAAGGAGTCGACTAGGCGTTTGGAGTAGGGTGGTCTCTGACCAGATAATGACCCAGAATTCGATACCCATTTTGAGTGCAGAGCTCATTTTGGAGACCACATAGGTCTGATCAATGAAGTTCCTTTGTGTTCGTTCGCAAGCGGAGGAAGTCGTGTGGTCGCTAAGCCACATGCGGACAGATTCATCAGATTCGCGAGGAATGCGGAACCAGACCTTCAAAACATTGAAAAGGGAAGTGCTGAAACGATGATCCGCTCCGAAGCCCTGCGTCGTGAAGATTCCGCCCTTCAAAAACTCAGGCACGCTCATTCAGACTTCACCCGAACCCTTGTTGGCCAAGCGACAAATTTCCTGTTGTACCACTAAGCATGTTCGGATCATCCAAAGATGCCAATGCATCCGCAAAATCCATGGGGAAATTTAAGTCGGGATAGCTTCCCAACACCGCATCAATATTATCAAAACTAGCATCGTAACTCGCATGGTTTTCAGAAGCCATGTTCGATGTGTCTGCAACCATTGTTTCGCTCCTCGTGCTACTGAGCGGGTGCTGGCCTGGCACTAAAGTAGGCGACTCAATCTGAAATGGATCTGACAGACTGTTTCCAAAAGAATCATTGCCATTGCTGTTTCCATGTGCACGCGTTGGAGGAAGCATTTTGTCTTTTGGATCCTGTACTTGACGTTTAGAACGATCTGAACTCGAATCGCCCGTACCATCTTTTCGATGATGAGTAGCCCTAGAGACTTGATTCGCTTTGTCAATGGCTGCCTTCCCCATTTCTGCCATGACCCCCGCAGAGTGCCAAACTATCTTAAGTCCGTCCAGGAGGTGACAGCATTTTTCCAAGTCTTCTTTTGCGCGCGCTTTGTGCATACTCAATTTGCTCTGGCGGTATTGCCGGTAGGCAAAGCTCATCGACAAGGCAAGCGCCCAATCCGGTATGGGAAGGGGCGGCAAATTGTTGGCCAATGGGCTCCCCATAATCGATATCACACGGACAGCAGAGAGACTTGCTCGCACATAAGACGGCGTTGAGCGGATTGATCCATCAATGGATCTTGACCGACACGAGAGCATGGCGACGCAATGGTACAACAGCTCCAAAAGCGCTACAATGAAATCAGCATGGAGAGCGTTAACATCAGAAGTGACTCACTAATAGTCTCATTTTGTAATTCGTCACCGCCAGTTCCAACTACATCTTCAAAGGCAGGGAAGTCTTCTTCCCATCCCGTAGAGGCTGGATCAGCAGAAGGGCGATAGAAGGTAATAATCTTCTCCAAATACGTGCAAAGACGAAGCCACATCCCAAAGGCGGTATTGCGATACTTTTTCATATTCATCATATTAGTGAGACCAATGTCTGCTTCTTTGAGCTGCGTCGGCCTAGCATTGATGCCACCATTTGCAAGCTTATCTAAGCCCCAAAGACACCAAAAAAGCTTTTCATTCCATTCATCGCGGAGTTCCTTCCTTGCACGGCCTAGGTGGAGACCAATCGAATGAGCATATTGGATAGACTTGGCAAGATGAACAGAATTGTCGTCGTGTTCGGCAGAAGCTTCCCGATTAATGGCAAGTAGAGCATTGGCTCGGATCAGAACGACTTTATCGGTCTCTAAATGTGCGTTGAGAGCAGCGACAATGCTCGAGTATAGCCGGTCTGCGAACTCCTTGGGTTCAAGTAATGCTGCTGCCTCATCTTGTAGACGTAGATGAGGTCTTGCGGCATCATGTCGCGAAGCAACCAAACACACGGCTTGGACTAGTATTTTCGGCGCCGTGCCGTTCTTGTAGTCTGCCATGAAGCTGTCTTCATGAATTATGGGTAGTAATGGCTGAACACTAGTAAAATATATTCCCAAAAGCGCATCCGTGTCTGCTGGCGAAGGGAGGAGTGAGACACCTAAAGCCTGGAGATAGCTCTCGAGGGCGATCTGGATACGCATCTTCCGTTTTTCATCCGTCCCTTCAGGGATTCCTCGTACGGCTAAGCCTGCGTTTCCCTGTCTATCATTCTGTTTACCGGTCTCCAGCTGCTTCTCTTTTGCCGATATGAAGTATCCAATCTGGCTCTGACTGGGACCTCCAATTCCCCGCTCGGGAAAATGGCCTCGCAAGACAGACTCTGGAGTCATGTCGCCAATGAAC
Organism: Astrothelium subdiscretum; assembly: GCA_021030935.1. Taxonomy (NCBI): domain Eukaryota; kingdom Fungi; phylum Ascomycota; class Dothideomycetes; order Trypetheliales; family Trypetheliaceae; genus Astrothelium; species Astrothelium subdiscretum. The sequence goes on from JAGFMW010000002.1 coordinate 660,058, forward strand.
CTCGATGTATTGTTGGCTGATTTGCTTCCGGCAAAGGATGGCTCCAACTTTGCCTCCACCGCGACCTCTTCAGAGGGTTGCTGTTGACCTTGGCCATTTTGAGGACCCGGGGTACTCGCGTTCCTTTCGTTGCCAGAACCTGGTCGGGCCGTTGCTTTACCATCTGGTGAGGAAGTTGTCGGGTGATGCCTTTCTTCTTCTTCGAAGGTATGATTACACCGCTTCTAAGGAAAAAGGTTAGCGCGTATATGGCTAGCTTCGAAGTAGAGAGATAAGGTAGCTCACTCTACGCTTCTTGCAGGATTCGCAAGCTCTGTAGACTCTTTTACGCTTTCGGAAAAGATCATTGTCTGCTGCAAAGGTGATCATCGTCGACATGGCGAGCGAGTCATGTTTTGAAGCATTCCGGAGGACGAGCGGTCTCCAACACGCACAATAGTCGAAAATCCAAGAGTCGCATTGAATCCATCCAGTAGTCTAGGATGTGCGTTTACCGTTGTCAAGGCCTGCTGTCGAATGACAAGCCAGAGGCCGAGCCACTAGCACATGAATTTTTCGAGAACCGCTTCACCTTCCCCGCAAATCGACTGCCTGACTACCATGTACAATTTAGGTAGGTATCATGGAAATGATGGGAGAGGGCAAGCACTGGACGACTTTGGTCTGGCTGGCTTTACTGGTAAATATATACTGATTTGCTCATTACACATTTTGGACTTTCCCACTGTTTTTTTAATATGTTCCTAGATATTAGATATGTTCTAGGATACAACCTACCTTACTCTAAAGCATCATCTATCACCAAACACCAATGTGAAACCCCACGCAGCGCTAGAACCGGAAAAGCTAAAACCGAAATACCCATAGCCTTGGTGAAAATCAAATTAAAACACCGCGCAGCCCGATTTTTATCATTCATTCAACCTCAATGCCAGAATCATCAGCATCTGAGCCCTTCTTCTCATCACCTGCTCCTGACTTACCAGTATCCAGGTCTGACTCGTCCGCATCTGACTCCGATCCTGAACCACTTGAAATCGGACTCAATTTCCCCTCTGCGTTCAAACCAGATTGTTTCTTGATCAGATTGGCGTACTTGCCATCCAGCTCTAGAAGTTCATGATGCGTTCCACGCTCAATGATCTGCCCATTATCAATCACTAGTATCAGATCTGCGTGCATGATGGTCGAGAGGCGGTGGGCAACCACGAAAGTCGTTCGGCCTGCGCAAAGTTTTGCGAGGCCTTCTTGGATTTTCTTCTCGGTTTCAGTATCAACTGCACTGGTTGCCTCGTCTAGAAGCACAATCTTCGGCTGCTTCAGGATCGTCCGAGCAATCGAAATTCGTTGGAGCTCTCCACCGGAAAGCTTGACACCGCCCTCGCCCGCTTTGGAATTGTAGCCTTTGGCGAATGTCATGATCTTGTCATGAACAGCGGCTGCGCGGCAGGCATCGTAGACTTCTTCGTCAGTGGCATCTAGACGACCATATCGTACGTTGTCCATGATCGACTTGTTGAACAAACTTGCGTTTTGCGGAACGATGCCTATCGCGGCTCGCAGGCTTTCTTGGGTAACGTCTCGGATGTCTTGACCGTCGATTTTGATACTGCCGCTGCACACATCGTAGAATCGTGGTAGCAATTTGATTGCGCTGGATTTACCTCCTCCCGTTTCCCCAACAAGCGCAATAGTCTGACCCGCTTCGGCCACAAAATTGAGGTCATTGAGAATGAGCTTATCAGGCTTGTAGGAGAACTTGACTCCCTGGAATTCGACTTTTCCTTGATCAAACCTTAACTGCTGTGCGTCTGGCTTATCTTGGACTGTTTGACTGGTGAGCATCAAATTGAAGAAACGCTCAAGCCCAGTCAGGTCTCGTCGAATGTATTTGTAACTAGAGACGAGGTATCTTAGTGGACGCTGGATCGACTGCCAATGTGACACGATGAGGATAAGTTCGCCCGCCGAGTTGAGGCCATTCATGATCCGATGCACGACCAAGAAACAAGCTGCAGCAAGCCCGAGCTGCGTAAATAATGAAAGGAGCTCACTATAGACCAGGAATGTGTCGTCTGAGCGTCGATAAGCTTCGGTCTTCTCGCTGAGCGCCTTTGTGAAAAGTTGTTGCTGGTGCGTAGTCCCGTTGAACGCTACAACTGTCTTCCAATTTGAGATCGATTCATTGTTGACTTTGCGAAAATGCTTGCCAGCTCGCATCTCTACCTTACGTAACTGCTGGATCCACCTAGAATTCTTATACGTGAGATAAGTGAATGCGAGGGTAACAAAAATGGCTAGCAGGGCAATTTCCCAGTCGAAGCGGTAGAAGAAGTAAATGTAGGCGACCAAGAGGTCCAGCAGGATTGGCGCTACCTCAAAAAGTTGCTCGTAGACGCTGAAAATGCACGCGCTGTACTCCATGCTGTTCAGAGTATCATATGATGCTTTGTCATCATGGTAATCCATAGAGAGAGACATAACATGATTAAATGCGGCATTTTGGGCAGTGTCGAGGAAGTGCCACTCAACACGACCCTTCAAAGGCCGTAAGAGGGCATAGATGACGCCGTTTGGACCTAGACATTTGAAGAAGAGCCATAAGCCCACTTCCTTGTAAGGTAAAAGACCATATTCGGATTTTCCCGTTCGCAAATATCCTTGAGAAATGGCGGGGCCATCACGTCCTGACCGAGATGCCGCATCCCATAGAAGATTAATGGCCTTGCTTTGTTGATGATGGACAAGGACATTGAGTACGCTATCGGCTAGCTTTTGCAATATCATGGCCGCAATTCCAAATTGAATAGCCCTGTCACCTGATGGCCAAAGATCCGGTATAAGGTCAATAAAACTCTTGAAGTATCTGAACCATCCCAGTTCTTTCAGCCGTTGTTTTCGCTGTTGCTTCAGCTCCCTGGTATCCTCATCAGGATCTTCATCGTCGAAGTCAGAATCAGCTTCGGAGTCAAAGACGTCGCTCTGGTCACTGTCTGATTGTGACGCCTTCTCTGTTGAAGGTTGGTTTGAAGCACTGGCTGCTTTGTCAAAAGATATGTTGTAAGAGCCGAGAATTCTTGATATGGTCGTTGAGTGCTTTTTTGGCCCAAAGAAGAACAAGATAGCAGTGCTACCCAGAAAAAGAGTGAGGAAAAGTACAGAAACCAGTGTAACGCTAGAATTCTCCATGTTGCAAAAATTCAGCGGCGTATAGAGAGAGAATTGAATCTTTCGCTCCTGTTGTGGATGTTCGGATCTAGGTCTGGAAGTATGAGGACCTTGCGCCAGTTTGGGTCCTGCTTGGTGGAGAAGGAATTTATCTAACAATTCAGAGTGCTTCAAGCTTCAAAGTCACAGCTTAGCACCTGCTCGGTACGTGAGTCACGTTCAAAATTCTATGATTGATATGACTGATTGGAAGAGCCCCGTCTTGAAACCCTGGGCGAAGAAAAAAATGGCAGCAACGGATGACTCTTATTCAAGGAGGATCCTTGTGTAACTGTCTTCGGGGTAATTCACATATTTGAATTGGTTGAATGAGGAAAATGATGGATTACAGAAAGAAGAGCTGCACCTGTCGAGAAGAGACCATTTAACAAAAGAACAGACAAATCATCTGTAGTCCGAACGTCTCACTATTCGCCTTTTGCCCCAATTTCTGCCTAAAACGGGCCGCAAAAGAGTCATGTTCTCTAAAAGGTGAATGGTTATCCATGGTTCTAGTGTGCTTGCGTGAGCAAACGAGACAGCCGGGTACTTTGACTTCACCGGTCACTTTCTGACCAGAGTCAGCGTACAGCGCCGCAAATGACGAGTACTGAGCAGCGGTGTGGGGTTCAAAGGGCGTGGCAGTGGACCTGTACTAAAGGAATGCTTCAGAGTCATAGGGCAGACAAGCCTTGGGATATAGGCAGACACTCTCGGTATCTGACAGCTGGGATTTGGGAATGTCCTAGTGGGTTTGCTCGCATATAGTCTTCAGCTGGCCTCGCTTTGAATAGTGGCGCAGTCAAATTAGCCCAATCGGTAATGCCCAGCCCAAAGGCACCTTATGGAGTCAGAGCCTCGCCTTGTACAAGTCTGTTCGGCAGTGCTGTCGTCGAACAGAGGTACTGAATGCTCCAATTTCTCGGGTACAGTGTTCGGTCAGTCATCTGCCCTTGGCTCGTGGAATGGAACTGAATGGAGCAATCGCGGTAGATCGCGCTTAGCCCCGGGAACTACCTAACCTGGCTGGTACCTGTTCCTGACCGAGTGGTGCCAGCACTGCTCCGCGTAAATAACTCACGAAATTTCCCCAAAAGATGCTTGTTCTATTACCAAATGAAGCATTTCAAAAAATCAGGGCTATCCCCTCTACCCCACTCGGCAGCATGTCTCGACCCTCGGTGCATAAATACTCAAGTCATCTCCAGTTTACTGCATCGAATGAAGGTGATTACCAGATAGATCCTAAATCTTCCGCTCTGCAAGAGCTGCCGCTGGTGTGGAAATATTTCACATTGAATGATTTTGTCATTTACTCTAGCTAAGTCGAGTAACGGTAGAACTCATACGGATTTGCTACAAAATTTTGCCCCAGTCGATCACCTATTACGTTACGGAGTAGTGTGGTATTTGCAGTACCCCTGTCATGTGTGAACGATAAGAAACACATGATGCTAGATCACCCCATCAATGGACTGTTCCTTATTCGCCGTTGACTGCAAAGAAGTCAATCTGATTGCAATGTCCCACCACGAAATAGACACACTTGAGCCACTCCATACCCCTGCTTCCATCCATGCGAGTAGAAATTGAGAATATTCATAAACGCGAGAGCAGTCGAATAATCGTCGATGCTGATTAAGCGGTCGGCAGCCTCCTCATGTCACCATTGCGGACGGTGATCCACTCCTTGACAACTAGTTTATCACGCGCCTCGTAGAGATGCTTGTAGGAGGTGCGAATCGTCCCATCGCTAACACCGCACATCTGTCCGACTTCCTTGGGCGACTTGGGATGACCCATCAAGTGCGCCGCCATATATATACAAGCCGCCGCGACGGATAGGGGAGAACGACCAACCAACAAGCCCTGGTGCGAAACCCTCTCGGCGAGTTCCTCAGCAACCATGGGACAGGGGTATGGAAGACCAAGCTTACTGCAGAAGCGATTGGACATCTGAGGCGCGCGGCCAGAGCCCTCTTCGTCGCCACCTTCGTCGTTGAGAATCGGACCTGAGTTTAAGTCAGACTTGATATTCGTGGCTGCCACATCATTTCGCTTTGTGAATCGAATCTTACCTGAAGGAAGGGCATTGGATTCAGCCGCTTTCTTTGTGATGAATTTTTCAATCATCTTGAATGTCCGCCCAATTTCTTTCTTGGAAACGTTGCACATTTCGTGGACTTCGCGGAATGAGCGTGGTACGCCGTGTTGCCGACATGCGAGAAAGATGCAGCTAGCGATGACAGCCTCGTTGGACTTTCCCTTTAGGATCTTGCCGTCGTCTACCATCTTGTAGTTTAGCTTCGCTGTGTTACAGACGGTTGGCTGGATATGATGAGCGTCACAGACGGCGCCAATCTGCTTGTAAGCGCCCATCAACGATTTCTGTCCCTTCTCATTGATGGTCTTATTTTGCGCACGTGTCAGATCGCGAGCCGCAGCGCCGCCGGTCTTAAATGAGATGCTGGTTTCAAGTTGTTCACCGTTGAGAAGGGGGTTTGCCGCTTCTCCAACACGAGATGGGTCATCATTGCCTTGATCGTCGTTTGCGAACGTACGCCATTCAGAGCGGGTGTCCACAATGCGACTGCCAAGCACCAGTCCACAGGAGGCACAAATGGTATCTCCGGCCGTAAAGTCTTCCGTTAGGTTAGGTGGGATTTCACGGCATTCGGGGCAAACGAGGTGGATGTTCAGGTTCTCTTGGAACGCATCTGGAGCCTTGACCGCAGGCGCTTCAGGCACAGCGCCCGGCGATAAAACGGCATTCGTAGTTGCCATCCTCCTGAGCGGTTTGCGACCGGTTTCAAACCGATGTGATGCTCGCTTTTTAATGCCTTTGGCGGATTTCCTTGGAATGTATGTTTTTGCGCAGCAGCTGATGAAGAGTGGCGAATACAGTTTGGCGGCTATCGGAGGGACAAGGTGATAGTGAACGCAAGGGCAGGCTGGTATACCCAGTATGAGCCTAGAGAGTCAGACATGTCAGTGATTCCGAGGAGCAGTCCGGCACTGCGATTTGACAGACCGCTTGTCCAACCGTCACAACCAGCGAAGGTGTCCGCGAGGGCCTCAGAAAGCTCTCACAGAGAACGGTGAATCACGTCAAAGTTGTCGTTCGAAGGTCAGCGAAGATGCTGAGAGTCTTTGAGCGACTGTATTGATGGATTCTTGGACAAGCGCCAGATCGGAAGAGAGTGTGTGAGGACAAAGGTGGGCGAACAATCGGTGGGGTGGCTGGCGTTAACTTAACTTTGTTGGCGAGGCTGAGTCAAACCGCTAGCTTCAACTCAGACAGCCGCAGCCGCGCGCCAACAGACTGCAGAGTACTCCGTACTCCGTACCTTTGCTAGAACTTTCGCCTCTAATGTACCAATCCCTTCAAGCTGCCATCCACCGAACAGTCATGCTATCATTGAGTGCTTCTGTATGCTTACCAAGCCATTGATAACCAACCCCCGAGCTGACAGAATCTTCCAGCGTCAGGCTCTAGCCCGAGTGGCTCGAAGACAGCATCCCGCCCTTTCGCGACGTACCCTCATCACTCCTACTGCCGTCCGAAGAGGTGTGATCTTCGTATCTGAACAACGAAAATCTTGCGTGCTAATCTTTTCTGTTCAGCCGACCTCGTACAGGACATGTACCTCCGTGAGCTCAAGAGTTACAAACCGACTCCAGTAAAACCATCCGATGCGGAAGGACACGTCCAAAAGTTTGTTGCCCCGAAGCCACCTCAATCACCCGAGGAGTCGGACATCGCAAAAGATCTACAAGCATACGAGCAACAACAGGTCGAGATTGAAGGCCAAGCGAATACTTCTAGTGGGGCCCCGGCAGTAGAGCAGGACTGGCTTGAGGACGAGGACGAGGACGAGGCCGCTCCAGCTCATCATTGACACAATGCTGTAGTCAGCTCATAATTTTGTACCTCTAGCCATCATTGCGCTTTACAAATGCGGTGTTCTTCTTAAGATTTGCGAGAGACAAGTATTGCTTACTCCGTACTTCCTCCACTGTACATTCGTTCAGCTTTTCGTCCCGCGATACTTACGTGATCCTCCCTTTTCTTCCCTTTACTGAAGTGTGTAATGTCCATATGGTGGCGCGGTTGCTACGACTCTATATTGAGCTCGATCTATGTCCATCAACTGAACGATGGATTTGACGCCCTGACAGTGATAAAAAGGGGAAATTGGCCTCACCCTGGTTATAATTCGAAGAACGCATACAGGTAATGCAGTCATTCAATTGCTCACAGTACGACCATTGTATCGATGGCAGTATAATCTGGGCCGTCCAAAACAGTATTTTTCTGACATGGCGATACTACAAAGACCCCACGGAAAGCCGGCAATAGTGTACAGATGTGCTCCAAGATGCATCCCATGTCATAGAAAATTACGGTCTTATTTCAAAACTCGGTGCACCATTGTGATGTAGACTTCACCAGACTTCTATACATCCAGTACACAGAAGTCGAAATAAGTCGGTTGGTATACACTGCATTGGTTCCAGGAAGAAAATGGTACTACAAGTGTGATAGGAGGCGGAAAGGCGCGCGGCAACGCCAACCGAGCCACCGAGCCCGCGATCGGTTCCGCAGTCGCACACTCCAATTTCGCGACCTCAAGAGAATTGCTCTCCTGCCATCCATCACATCCAAAGAAGCCGCCAAGCAGCATGGAATCGCAGAAGAGTCACAGGTGTAAGTTAATATCCGATCCTCCAGGGAAAGAAATGCTAATCAATTCCCCGCTTCAGTATATGTCAAGTACGTCGTCATTCACAAAGTTGACGAGTCTTCGTTAACACTCCGATCAGAGCCAAGCACCTGAGCTACAGACGAGGGAAGCGGAATTCGAATCCTAACAGCAGGTGAATTACCGCTCTTGCGGAGTGCAATGGATCTAGTTAACACTGCTCAATAGCATTCTCAAACTTGAAGGTGTCGGAGATCCCAGCGCTGCCCGGTACGCGAAGTTGCTTACGCTCGGTCAAAGTTTTGCAGTTCACTAACATCCGAACCCTAGTTTCTACCTGGGTAAGCGCTGCGCATATGTCTACCGTGCAAGTAAGGAAGTCCGCGGCTCGAAGCTGCGAGTGATCTGGGGGAAAATTACGACTGTCCACGGTACGTGCTAGGATAGCCTGCGACAGTGCTTCCGATAGAACTTGAAAAGACTGGCGACTGATAATGGCTTCTTGCAGGCAACTCCGGTGCTGTTCGCGCCAATTTCAAGCACAACCTCCCGGCCCGTTCCTTTGGTGCCACCGTCCGGGTAATGTTATATCCATCATCAATATGAGCACGGGCGAGGGAAGGTCAGAGATGGGACGACTGGCGTATTCACGGTTTCGATTCAATGCACAAAGCCTCTTCTGAAGAATGGAAGAATCGGCAGCATACTTTCCTGGCTTGATTGCATGTTGTCAATTCTCCAGTCCTAGTCTCCATACCTCAATTCTATGCATACATTCAGAAGAAAGAGAGTTCAACTAGTCTACTAAGATTTGGCAATGTCTGTCGATTCTCGTGTGAAACTTAGCCTCTTGTCACGCGGTGATGCCGAGCAAGTTGAGCTACCTGGTCCAGCTCGACTCGGCCAATGACTTCTTTGCGCTTGCAGCTCAAAAGCGATGATCGGAAGCACACTGCTTCTTCATGGCACATGGCAAGCTAAATTCGAAGCCGTCCATACTATAGACGCTATTGAAGCCAATTCTCAAGTAGGGTAGGATGTTGGAAAGGTCAGAAGATTGATGGCGTGAGTGAACCTCGCCAACGTAGGCCGATCATCGCCGAGCATGACAGGCTAAGTGCCTCTCTGAAACAAGATGGAAGTCCTGCCATCTGGTATGCTCTGCGATTGATCGTAAATGCGGGGATGGGACTTTTTATGGTGGCATAAGATGAGACGAATTGACAGCTGACAAGAGAAGGGAACGGGAGGGGGAGGGAGGCGGACAGGACGGGACCCCCGACGGGCGCGGGCTGTCCGAAACTTCAACTGAGTCCTCCCTACGGTACGGAGTATTCCTACGCATGCATAGACCTTTCCTTTTGCATTATTCACTCTTTGCTCGATTTGCAACTTTTAACCTTTGGAAACCGCCGGTCCTCGTTTACCCTCGCCTGCCAAGACGATCCAGCCAACGAGGACGCGCGGTCTGTAATCCTTGTTCCCAAGTACCACCAGTATCCTTATTGAAGGAGCGCTCGCTACCCTACATCATCGATACGGAGCTCCAGCCGGTCTGCAGCTTCCGAATGCTACCATGGGACTGTTTTGGTAAAGGAACGTTCAGCTGCGCTCTACCGGATTTCGAAGCCCGTGTGCTGTTCGTTCGAAACGATGGCTTTAGGAGGAATAGCAGTTCTCAGTGGCTACGACCAAGATCGGAGTAACGGCTACGGGTCTGAGAAAAGCTTGGGGAATTCAAAAGAGTATGATGCAAAGCCGTCGAGTCCTGAGCGCGAGGAATTGCCTCGAGCAGCAAGCTACACCTACCTTCCCAAAACTAAAGATACCGCCGTTGATATTGTATCTTTGAAAGGCAGCTTCAATGAGGACGGCCTGATTGAACATGACGTAGGAAAGTTTGTCGATAGCGAGCAAGATTATTCCTCAGGCGGCACGAGTCCTGAAAATGAATTGGACACGAACCCAGAAAATCGCCCAAGCCTAGGGGAGAGAGAACCTTCTGGCCCCCAAATTTCCATTCAACGGTCTCGTCCAACAAGAGGGGGTGAAGAAGCCGCATCGCGCACATCAAAAAAAAAAGACGGAAAAGCGCCTGTAACTCGAAAAGCATCTGAATCCGGCAAGAAGCTGCGGAGAAGAACCTGGCTCGTAGGATCGAGAGCCACTTCTCCAACAAAAGAGGCTGCAGAAGGGGGACAGGCTATAGAAAGTGCTCCGGCTTCCCCAGTTAAGAGCCCAAAGTTGCGGGAACGGCGCATGAGCTTGCGGCGTCGTGACTCGTCAAAGCCCGTTGAAAAAGAGAAGCAATCGAGAAACGATCACCCTCAAGACCCTGATGATGTACAGAGACCAGGTGTTGAAAGGAGAGGCACATTGAAGAAAGCTAGCCGACCTTTGTCACTGCTACTATCCGGGTCTTCTGACAAGAGTGAATCTCATCCACCTCCGATCCCCTCTCTCCCAAAATCATATTCGACCGACAGGCTACCAACCTTGCAAAGTCCCTCGCCTGGAACGGAACGAGTGCCCCCCATGCCAAGAACAATCTCGTCAGAGAAGCTTCTGAGGGCAGACTTCGGGCGTAAAAAGGACGAGTTATGGGGCGTCTTTCGAACCTTGGACGGGGAGTATCAAAAGTCAGCATCTGCCGCACTGTTGACGTGTTTTAAGTGCTAATCAAGCAATCTTAGGTTTCAGTCAAAATCCATAGCACTAAAGGCTAATGTTGTACGGACGTCCCTGCTCCCGGTCCTGCGCCAGCATGCCTCTAATAGTTCCCACCGTGGTCTTCGACCCGAGGATCTAGACCGACGGTGCAATGTCCTTAATAGATGGTGGACCGGTTTACTCGATATGTTGCAAGGCAAAAATAATCAATCTATATCTGGAACAGACAGGCCAGTGATCCTGGACGCAATTGTTGTCATTATGGAGAGGCCCGAATGGAGGTCGTATGGGACGCCTTTCTGCCCGATAGATGATCGCGTCCCTCCACCGCAAACTCCCCGGAACAAATCATCCACGTCGCTCCTGTCCACGAATTCCGATTTCCTGGCAGAATCCGTCTATCACAATGTTCGGAATACATTCGTTCAAAATTTGATGGCCCAAATGGCTCTCGTTGTCGACAGGATGTCGCTTCGAAATGCTTCTGCAAGCCTTGTATCGTTCTGTGGAAAAGCATGCGCATATGCGTTTTTCTTCTGCCCTGATGTTGCTGATGTTCTCATTCGTCTTTGGGATCTTCCAGCTAGCTTCCTCAAGGGCATTGTGCAAGTGGAAAGTGGTTTGAAAGGCGAGACCACTTCAAAAGAACAGTCTGATCAGATTGCTTCTGCATTTCCGCCTTCCATCCGACATCTGGCCTTTACATCTGTCCCCAAAATGATGCGAGCTCTCCGAAAACCCCCACGGACTCCCATAGGAACCACAAATGTCAATTGGCATGGCTTTTGGGTAAGCCGTTGGACCGGGAAGGAAAGTGACCTTTTCTACGTCTTTGTCAAATACTATCACATTCTTCTTACGGACTACCTCCCCCACGATAGTAGTCGTTCCGAGAGACTCTGTGCACCTGGCGTAGCATTGGTACACGCTCAGGTCCTTGCCAATCTCGACTCGACCATTCATCGACAAACCCCCCAAACGTCCGTCGATGGCAATGCGGGCGCGTCTACGATTACCTTTGATGATGTGCTTTCCGACCCTGATGCTTCCACTACTCCAGTGCCTTTGCCGCCAGCCAATGCGACCAGGCTCATGGCTGAGAATCGACTAATTATGCTTATCAGAGACTTTTTGTCCGAAAGGTCTACACCATATCTGGCAGCCCGTCACATCTTCGCTCAAGCCTTTAATGACATCTTGCGGGCCGCAGCCCAGCGAACATCACTTTTCGATCACAAAGCATGCTACACTTTATGCGACTTTCTTGAGGAGGCCTTTTTCATCATTGTACGATACGATAGCATGAGCCATGTTGACGAATCAGTCTTGGACTGGCCTTTCTGGCTGGATGTGTTCAGACAGATGGTTGCTAGTCAGAACACTATGACGGAAATTCGGTTGTATGCGTTTCTTTACAGTTCATGGACTTCGATCACTAGCGATCCAGAGCGCCACGAGAGACTTTGCCTGGATTTTCTGCTAGAGCCTTCTTTCTTTGAAGGCAGGTTCAATCACTGGTGTCCAATGGTTCGTGCCTACTTCATGCGACTTCTCTGCTGGCGCATGGCACGTTACGACGGCGGCAATCTGAGCCGAATAGAGCTACGAATTTTAGATCATTTGACAGAAAGACTGCGAACAGTCTGGTCTCACTACATCTACCTCAAGGAAGAAGCAGAATCTGCTGGCCAACTAACTCCATCTACATTACCAAGCAATCCAGCACCACACCGTCGATTCATCATTGTCCGAACGGATGATCAAATTGGTCCGGCATCAAACTTCCTCTCCTTTGACGGCCTCGTTTCTCACAATCCTGGTTCTCCACCATCTCCGCCTAGCCCTTCTAGTCGGCGTGATTCCACTTTCAATCTGCTCACCGAAACGGGCATGCGAACACTTTCCTCGCTTACCAGCAGATCTGAACCAGACCCTGAGACCACTCCCCGCAGTAAATGGAACATCTTCAAAAGTTTCATGAGTCCTTCCAAATCCCGCTCTCGCTCTCAATCCCCCTCCCCAGCCTCTAACAATCAAGTCAAGGATAACGAGCTTCGACAACAGGAGATGAATCCAGAAAAGGGAAATCGCCAAATTCAAGCACCATTGCCGAATGGCGCCGCTAGTCTCAAAGCCGCTACTACCGTTGTGGCCAATGGCAGCCCTCACATACCCACTGTTCAAGAAGGTCCTACTTCACCTCGGAGCTTTTGTTTCAAGTTCACCCTGGAATGGCTGCAGAAGACAACGACTCCACAACCAAAGCGCTTATACCCTCCTCGTCTCCCGATGGATGCGCAGCTCTTCTTGCAGCAACATTCTGCGAACGCAAATGCACCCGCACAGTTCCGCAAGCTCGAGCCAAAGGGAGAGGCAAGAGCGAGCAGCAGGTATGCAGGCCGAGCACTGGCTGAGTGGCACGGTATCGTCTATGACTGCCAGGCATTCGTTGACAGGCGAAAAAATGAGGGTATGCCCCTGGCAAAGATTGAGGTTCCGACCTTAGGCGTGGAGACGTTCAAGAGGCCTGGTTGATGTTCTTCTGCGAATCATTGGTGGTATCGTGTCGTCCGCTACTATTGCATTTCTCTGCAGCATCCCTTGCATTTGCATTGGGAGGCGGTCTTGACGCGATTGCATCTGTACCGCCACTTCTGGACGCTGAGCGTCTATAATTCTTCTTCTTCTCTCAATAGCGGTTTTGTTTATAAGTTGTGACCGCCGCTTTTATTAGGAGTCGGTGGTCTTTTTTTTTTCTCTGGATATATGAATGGGGGAACCTTAATCGCCCTTTGAGGCTGGCTTTGATCTGCTAAGGATAACAGACACTCTTGATTCCCCATATAGATCGCCGAATGAAAATCTCTTGCACATAATCCAGTTATTTCTTGATCCTCAAAGTAGATCAAAGGTACATTTTGCTCCGTTGAACTCGCTTCAATTTTTTCGGATCCCTAACGCCACGGTACATCATCAGGCCTTATTCGTTCAAAAGGCACTTCGCCTTCTTTATAGAATTCCGTCGGGTTCGCCGGGTAATCGCTTTACCCGTCTCTGCTCCCAGTCATCTAGGTCTTTTGCAGCCAATTTCTACCAACATAAGCAGCTGTATATGGAAGTCTCCTGGACGCCATTTCGATTACTCACATAATACTCGTCCTTCAAATCCACCTTTCTTCCGGCCTTGCCGATCCCTAGAGCCTCGTCCTTGCTCATTTGCCGTACCTTCCGATCATGCTTCTCATATCTTAGAGCAGTTGCAGGGGTAAGAAAGAAGGAGCCCAGGACCATGACAGAAATGAAGGGAAGCCCGAAAAGTAGGAAAGGGTGCTTGTGAAGGGCAGAGCGATATTTGGCGGGGAGTGTATTGGACTGGACGCTCGAGGGGAATGGTCGCCGCTGGAAAGCTGGCATTATAAGACGTAATGTCGAGGGATGCGTGATGTCGTTCTTGATGCAGTTCTTGAGGAAGGATACGATTTTCAGAGCAATGGCAAAGAGGATGATAGATACCATTCAATAGAATGGACAAAACTCTGGCAAGGCACGTCAGAACGCGTTCATTGCGGGGGACCTCAGCGACGACGCGCGACGCGACCTCGGCCTGCAGCTACTTTATTTTCTGCACGAGCCATGCAAAAAAACATCCTCACCAATCGAGAGGAAATATAGAAATATGTCCAGAAATTGGGCAATCAATGCACCACCGAGAGTGTATGCCTATGGGAGAGTAGGATGAGATGGCTCGGTCAGCTGGCCCGGGCTCCCATCCCTCAAAACGCAATGGTCTAAACGGCAATCAAGAAATGCACCATGGCGGACAACCTCCATCAACACTAGCCGCTCAAATCGTGCAAAACCACGAACAACCCGCCCAACAGAGGAACGATGGTCAAAGAGCAACATTTGGTCAATTGCTTCAGGAGATACTGACTAACACGACATTCGAGGAGACTGATCTTGAAGTCAACTACAAGCTTGTCCGCGTTGTAACAGAAGCCGGACTCGATGTCTTCTTACAAGATGACCCTTTTGCACGACGAGGTCTTCTCGTGGACCAAGCAAGAGATAGCATTTCCGTTATTGAGCTAACGGTACAACGCACTCCAGCACTGCTACTTTTTCCCAATCGGACAGATAATGATCGCTCGGAGCAACCGTTGTTCTTTTGGATTTTGCCCAGGATTCTCGCTCTGCTAGGAAATCCAAAAGCAGATGGCCTTCAAAGTAGCCTTCGGCGTCTGCTGTCTCATATCATCTCTTCGTTGATGGGAACTAGTCATCTCTGGCAAAACGCGATTTCATTCCTCAATTTGTACAAAATATGTGCTGATGGTTCGTTTTCATCCGTGAACGTGAGCTAAAATGGCTAAATTCTCCTCAGATATACTTTCTGCTTTACACCAGCTACACAATTCAGAGACCACTTCATCTCTGACAATCGATCTCCCGGGTTCCACTGCCCTGAACAATAGTTTTCCAAGTTCGCAGCAAAGCATTGCTCAGAAGCAGATTCCACAATGTCATGTCTCGGACCCACTGCATGCCTCCAGGCTTGCACTTGCTCTGATCGAAATTATTATGAATACAACCCAATCTCAAAGTAAATTCTTGCTCCCACGAACTGTCAGCCGAAATTTGAAAGCCTGGATTGCGGAAGGATGCTCCAAGCTCTGGCAAACTTATTCGCTGTGGCCTCTCTGGCTTGGATCCAGAGAAAGTGCGCAAAATTTGACAGAATCATATTTTCGTGTCTTGCGATATGCAATTACATCGTCGAACCCTATGCGCGAGGCGACTGTCTTGGTACAGGCCATCTCTGATCTGCTCTCACAACGATCGCCAGATCAATTAGGGGAAACGTTACAGCGAGAAATTTCCAAATGCATCCTTGGAATCTGGGAACTGTCTTTGACCATAGATGTTATTAGACAATTGTCAATAGATCAGTTCATTTCGGTTTTTCTAAAACTCCAAGTCTCAAGAGCCTCATCAAGCGGATTATCAGTGGAGCTAAAGGTACGAAAAATACCAGTCAAACCGATGCCTTTGATCTAACATATAATAGTGGGTTACATCGCAATGGCTACTCAAACAAAGACCTAGAGACAAATTGGACACCGAATTCCCTCACTTTGACATCGCGGATCTGAATGGAATAAGTGCGACTGATTCAATGGGCGACGAAGATATCCAGGCTGCTCTCTCCAGACTTAAATTAAGTCCGCCGTTGGAGAATCAGGATAGGCCTGCAAAGCGCCAGAAACTCGTAGAAGACACGTCAAGCGTTGTTAGCGACAAGTGTCTCCAACTTCAATCAGTCATCCACAAAATTCTTAATAGACCCATGGAAGACAACGCACAACCTGTTCAGGCGAACCTGCTGTACGTTTCCCGAGCAAACGTCGAACGAATCTTAGCTAATTCGATAACATCAGTCCACAGTTCCTTAGTCTGTCAGAGTCTGATCAGGTCAAACTACTGAACACAGTCTCTCAGCTTCCTTGCACTGCCTCAATTCCTTCTGGGGCAGAATCATCACCATTAATGCTAGACTGTTTCCTTTGCGATAACACTGGGCCGGAGGACAAGATCAAAGTCGAAACAACGAGTGTAGCGCGGCGTGCGACAGAAGACAGACATTTCGGCCGTTGTCATGACCAGATCATGGAATTCTTTGCAGCTCTAGCTACTTCAACCGAATTCCAGAAGATGACCAAAGCTCGCATACACGCCATGCTAGCGATTCGGAGATTCTTGCTTCACAATGAATCGTCGGACCATCTTGACATGAAGACCAGTGCTGTCGGTCAATTCTGTCTCAAGTCTTTGCATAGCTCGATCCGAGAGTTGCGTATCGTAGCCGGCTTCACGCTTCCGGCTTTCCTACGAAGCGAGGTTACCGAAACACGCCGTCATGCTAATCGAGTACTTGCCCTTGACTACTTGCGCCAAGTGTCTGGAAGAGACAACGTCAACATTCTGGAGACCACAATCCTTGCTTGGGGCCAAGTTGCCCAGGCTTGCGATGACGAAGAGCTCAATCTGGTGCTCTTACAACTTGTCGAATTCCTCGGACACACGAACCCACTGGTATGTGCGCTTGCGTTCAATGAGCTCCTTAGACTATCGGAGGCTTTCGATTGCCATCCTGAAGAGCTGTTGAAGCCGTTTTCTCAAAGTATTAGCATTTCGGTTGTGAAAGATTTGCTCATTCGACCTCAAAAAGCGCAACAACTTGCTGATCTCTTTCGCGTTGGAGTGAACCAATATTTGCTGGCGACAGAAACCGACACGCTTCCTTACCTAGTACTTGCAAAGAAACAAGACGTACTGCAACGACTTGCGTCTGCACGTGGTCCGGAAACGACAGTACAGGACATCTGCATGCAACCGCGAGTAAATCTCGTTGCAACGCTCTCACAATTACTTCTCCAGCCGGCTTCGGATATCGAGACCGATGTCATGGCAACTCTCTGCGAAGTAGCTCCAGGGTTCGCTGATTACGATCTACCCAATCTTCTAAAATTAGATTCAATCCTTATCATGTGCGAATTGCTCAAGGCAGCAGGTGATGCAAGTATCTCCAAGAAGTCTCAGGTAAGAATTTGGACCGGAAGTGAATGCCTCCATTCTAAACGAAGCAGGTACATCGTGTTATTCAACAGTTTGCAGGGCTTGTAGAGGCAAAGGCACCTAAATCGGCAGCAAAGCGAAGTCGAGCAATGTTGGGATTCTTCGAACAACACATTCTTGGAATCATGGCGCACTTTTCGGATATCATCGAAAATGGGCGAGTCGTTCAGTCGATGATTGAAAAGAAACGGTGCCTTCGAGGGATTGAGGAAGTAGTGAATCTTTCAAAAGGCCATGTCAGTATAGCTCTACCGCAGGTACGTGAACCCCGTGGTCCATAGTTTGACCTTTTGCTAAATTTTCAGCTCCGTGCCTGTCTACAATCTGCTCTTGACGTCCCCGCTCTGCAAGAGCACGCTTTCTCTGCGTGGGCAGCGATGGTTACGACCGTTAGAGAGGACGATGTCTGCAGCCTCATTGATCATACGTTTGCGATTGTGGCTCAAAATTGGGAAAATTTCTCTAGTAAGACTAAACAGCAGGCTTACGATACCATTTCTTTCCTCGTCCAATCCCACGAACAACGCGTTCGAGAATCCGCCGATACTGTTCCATCCCTCGCAAGTATCCCGCTCTTCACCAAGCTTGATGCGGAAATTAAGCGTTTCAAGCCCTCTACAGATCTACACAAACAATACCAGGCGTTCGCTGCTCGATGTCGGGATGAAAACGGTATCATTGTCGCCCAAGCTCTGAAGGAATTAGTAGCGTTTCTGGAGGTTAATAGTCATTTCATCCATGATTCCGCGTCCAGCGAACAGCCTGATCCCATGATAGCGGATCTCATCCGCGCAATTCTCGACGCTTGCGTCACTTTTAAGGAAGATCGGCGAGACATTCCCACAGTCGGCGCGAGCTGCCTAGGAATTATTGGATGCATTGACCCTAATAGAATTGAGACCGTTCGAGAAAGGCGAGATATCCTGATTCTATCCAACTTCGAACGAGCCTCTGAAGTCATTGATTTTGTCGCTTTACTCCTAGAATCCGTGCTCGTCAAAGCTTTCCGATCTGCTACTAATGCCCGCGCCCAAGGGTTCCTAGCATATGTCATGCAAGAGCTTCTAAAATTTTGTGGCTTCAACGAAGGGCTCACTCCAAAGTCGCGAAGTTCAGATGACGATCCCAGCGTGACTCGATGGCAGGGAATGCCGGTCTCCGTGCGAAGTACATTGACGCCATTCTTGACTTCTCGGTATCTTTTCACAAGCACTTCGGCACAAACAAGCACACAGCCTTATCCAATCTTTCGGCGCAGTCTCACTCACAACGCCTGGCTACGGAGTTTTGCTGTTGATCTGCTTCGCAAAGGTAAAGGAGATAACGCCAAAACCATCTTCTCGACAGTGTCCCGAGTCATTCATGGACATGATATTGCAATAGCAGCCTTCTTGCTTCCATTCGTGGCGCTGAATGTGGTCGTAGGCGGCACGGACAATGAAGCAGAAGACATTCAGAAGGAGATGCTGCGAGTTCTAAGTGAATCAATGCACACCAGTACACAGTCTGAGGCCGAGACGATAAGGCAGTGTAGTGAGGTAAGCAGAATCCGAGACTTCTGAGAGCAAAACTAAGATGCTTAGAACGTTTTTCAAATTCTTGATTACATGTCCCGCTGGATGCAAGAAAAGAAAAAGACATTGACGCAAGTCCAAGTCAATGCCCAACGGCTAGGTACGACTCCTCCCGAGATGGAGATCATCAGAGATACCTCCCAGATCAGCAGCGTTGAGCGTGTACTGTCATGTGTGCCGGCAGCCGTAGTCGCCTCCCGTGCCATGGAATGCCGGTCATATGCACGAGCTGTATATCACTGGGAGATACACATGCGACATGAAAAAGACAAGTGTACTGCTCTGGGTTTGCAGTACTTACCGGCGAATCTTTATGAGCGTCTTCAAGAAATGTATGCACATATTGAAGAGCCGGATGCCGTTGAAGGACTTTCGGCCGTTCTCGATTTTGTGAAGCCAGAACAACAACTCATGCAACATGTTAGATCGGAGCGATGGGATGCGGTGCAGACTTGGTATGAGATACAATTGGCTAACGAGCCAGACGATGTTAATGCCCAGATTCAACTTTCACGGAGCTTATATGAATCTGGACAGAACAGTAAGAGACTTGTGCCTATGAACATCGCCTTGCGCTGACCTTCACTAGATGCGCTGCTGGATATGATTGACCGCATTTGCGGGCGAAGGGAGACATGTCATCCAGAGTTACTTGCCTATGCTACAGAAGCTTCATGGATGACTGGGAGATGGCAGAATCTTGAGAAGTATCTTCGAATGGCGCCGCAATCTGAACCGAAGTCAAAAGCAACTGAATTCGATATTTGTGTTGCTGAAATCATGTCTTACCTTCATCAACGAGACTGGGCTGGAGCTGCAGGAATGATTACATCTATCCGCGAAGGCGTCGCGAAGGGTCTATCCATGTCCGAAACGGGATCTATCCAATCATGTCACGATCAGCTACGGAATCTGCATGTCTTGTATGAGCTGGAAACCATTAGCGGACTGCCATTGTCAAGGAATGAAGACAGGAAAATAATATGTGAGAGACTGGATCGTCGTCTGCCTGTTCTGGGTGCGTTCACAAATGACAAGCAAGCCCTACTTAGACTGCGTAGAAGAGCTATGGGATTGTCAAAGTGAGCTTCATCTAAATGGAAGGATGAAATGATAGCTGATCATCTACAGGCTGCAGTTCAATAGTGCCGATGAAGCTTCTACATTAACGACAAGCGCCCGAATTGCACGAAAAGCCGGCAAAAACGAAGTAGCGTACAGTGCCATCATAAGTGCGCAGAACCTTGGGGATGACTCTGCACTGATTGAGCACGCTCGCATGCTTTGGAAAGATGGACAACACAGGAATGCAATCAAGATGTTGGAAGGGGCCATTGAATTACAAGCTTTCCAACCCCCCGAATTTGATCCGGACAAAGACAATATTGAAACGGTACATCCAGATCAGAATTTGTTGAGCGCTAGAGCACAGCTTCTGTGGGCAAAGTGGCTGGACACATCAGGCCAAACACAATCGCGCGTCATCATCGAAAAGTACCAAGGTGCCATCAGGTCATTTTCACGATGGGAAAAGGGCCATTACTATCTTGGCAAGCATTACAACAAGCTCCTCGAGTCCGAGAAAGCTCTCCCGTCTACTAAGCAAAGCCCAGCATTTCTCTGCGGAGAAACGGCGAAGCTTGTCATTGATAATTATCTGAGGTCCATCGCCTTTGGTAACAAATATATATATCAGACACTTCCACGGGTCATTACATTGTGGCTGGAAGTAGCGTCTGATGCTCAGCGCTTGACGCGATCCACCGATCCGACAAACCATGACCAGCGTCAGAAAGTGCTGGACGCTATTCACCGCCAGGTCAAGAAATACTGCGATCGCCTTCCAGCTTTTCCTTTTTATACGGCCTTGCCGCAGCTTTTAACAAGGATTAGCCATCCTCATCCGGAAGTGTGGAAACTTCTCCAATCGGTCATTACCAAGATTATATTGCATCATCCTCAGCAGGCTCTATGGAGCATCATGGCTGTCGTCAAATCGTCAAATCCGGAACGGTCCAATCGCGGATACACCATCATCAATAATCTGAAATCGTCGAAGAAAGCCAAAGCAGCGAAAGACGGATTGGACCTCCGAACGTTGATCAATCACGGCCAGCGACTATGCGATGCGCTACTAAATGCGTGCGAAGTAAGCATCGAGCAGCGAGTGACCCACGTTAGCCTCTCCAGAAATCTGGGGTTTAATCACTCAATAGCCCCTTGCCAGCTCGTAGTACCCATCGAAGCGACTTTGAAGGTCAGCTTACCAGCAAAAATGCTCCCACAGGGCTTGAAAAATCATAAGGCTTTCCCTCGTGATGCGACTACAATTGCAGCATTCGAAGACGATGTGCTCGTGCTTACCTCTCTACAGAGACCCAGGAAACTCAATGTGAGAGGGACGGATGGTAAAGTGTATGGCCTCCTTTGCAAACCAAAGGACGACCTCCGAAAAGACCAGAGGTTGATGGAGTTCAATACAATGATCAACCGAGCACTGAAGCGGGACACAGAGGCAAGCAAACGCCGGCTATACATCAAGACGTACGGCGTCACCCCGCTGAACGAAGAATGCGGTGCCATTGAATGGGTCGAGGGGCTCAAACCCATCCGCGATATCATGTACCACATCTACCGCAACCGCGGCGTCAAAATCGACTACAACGAAATCCGCCGCTTCCTCGACACCGCCATCGCCGACGACACGGACGCGACGCTCCACGAGTACTGGACCGAGCGCCTCCTCCAGCACTTCTCCCCGGTCCTGCACGAATGGTTCGTCGAGAGCTTCCCCGAACCCGAAGCCTGGTTCGCGGCGCGACTACGGTACACGCGCTCGTGCGCGGTCATGTCCATGGTCGGCCACGTGCTCGGGCTCGGGGACCGGCACGGCGAGAACATCCTGCTGCAGGAAGGCCACGGCGGCGTCTTCCACGTCGACTTCAACTGCCTCTTCGACAAAGGGCTGACGTTCGAGAAGCCGGAGCTCGTGCCCTTCCGGCTCACGCACAACATGGTCGACGCCATGGGCGCGTCGGGTTACGAGGGCGCGTTCCGTCGTAGCGCGGAGCTCACGGTGGGGGTGCTAAGGGCGTACGAGGATACGCTGATGACGATCCTCGAGACGTTCTTGTATGATCCGACGCAGGATTTTATTGGCAAGAAGAGTCGGAAGGCGAGCGCGGCGGGCGTGCCGGAGACGCCGCGGGAGGTGCTGGATAGCGTGCGTGCGAAGCTGAGGGGGTTGATGAGGGGGGAGAGTGTGCCGTTGAGTGTGGAAGGACATGTGGAGGCGCTGGTGAAGATGGCAGTGGACGACCGGAATCTGGCGAGCATGTATATAGGATGGTGTGCTTTTTGGTAGCGGTGATAGACCATCCTGGTATAGATTGGTTGTCACGATTGATGGGGCAGCTTTGATGACTAAAAACAACGATGAATCGGCTTAATTAATATTTCCTGTTCCACTTAATCGGACACCGACTTTGTCGCCACACCCAGAGACAGTTCACTAGCTGTCTAGCAAGCCATCCACGACGTCGTCAAATGACTTGACGTCTTCTGAATCCTGATCTAAGTTCCATGCGTAATATCCGGTCTCTTTTCCCCTAATTGTCTGCCATGCAATAGCCAAGGATCGACCTACAATCCGAACTTCAATGCGCTGTCTCTTGATATAGATATCAGATTCTTTTTTGATAACCTCGGTTCCGCCAACCGTCGTCTGCCAGTCATCATGTTTGGAAGCAATATAATGAGCCAGGTAGGAGCCAATTACTGGATTCAAGGTGGTCATAAGGGAATTGAGGGAGTCGTAAGACTCGGCATCTTTAAAACCTGGTGGTTTGAGGTTGGCGTCTGAGATTTGGAGTTCAAACTTAGTTCCAAAAAGTGGAGAGGATAGATGAGTACGCAGCAAGATTGAAGCGAGCTGTGGATTTGAGGGCGCCGTGACGTTGTCTATGGTCAAGTTCATTTTGATTTCGAGCGGTGCACAGAGTGTACCGATTAAACCCTCAAATGAGGAGGAAGTCTTGGCCTTCGACCTCGTAGCAAGTAATTCTTTGTTCTTCGATAACCAGTCACTCAAATCTGGGGAAACATTGTGTGCAGAGTAACTCAGTGGCAGTCCTCCCTTCTTTAGCAACGAGATCCTCTCTTCTAAGCGAGAAGAAACTTTATCAAGAGCCGTCTTCCGGTGCAAATATCCCATGAGCACGCGCAATATTGGTGGTGGAGGCTCTTCACGTTCGCGGTCACCCACAGGCGGCGGGATTTGAGAACGCCGATGCAATCTCTGCCTATGCGTATAGGAGAGGAGCAGACGCAGAGCAAGGGCTATTCCTTGGGCTTCAGCATCGTTCCTACCCTCATCCATGGTAGGAACATCATCTCTTCTGACCAAATCGATTTGTATTTCGCTTCCAGATCTCGAAGATTTTTGCCCTTCTCTATCTGGTTGGTGATAAGGTATGCGGATTGTGTCCTTGTCCATTTTCACGTTGTACGGCAGCAGTAGTCGAGATTCTCGAGTGAGCTCCTGGAAGAGTTCTTCGTCGAAAAGGGAATCGCGCGCGCTTCGGATCAGATTTTCAATCGGAATATCGTGATTGGTATCAATTTGGAGCAAATGCGATGACCCCAAGACCTTTCGATTAACTAAGATACGAACGCGAATCGATTTGGTTGCAGAGGTGAGCGCTTCGTCCAAGACAATATCTCCGGTTTCACCGGCGCGCAACGCAGCCGTTCCCCGCTCATCAAATTCGCCCTTGGCTTCGGAGAAGCCGAAACGGACTGCCAGGTTATGCCTTTCGCGGCGCATTCGAGTTATAGCCCAGCCTCTCTCACGTATGGAAAGGATTTGCTCCCAGTATTTGGTCTCTTTTTCGACTTCTTTATTCAGTCTCGTGGCAGCATTAAGGAGGTTATCCGCCGATTTGGTCAGATTTTGCATCCTATGCCCCTGAGAAACGGCTTCTTCGTCGTCACGTCGTTTATCGAGTCTCGCTTGCGGCTCGGTGGCGGGCGATGCCTCCTTGAAGCCCATGCTTTTAAGGGGTGTGTTGTCCAACACATATTCGGTCATAGACTTTTCTGGGCCTTTCTTCTTTTTGTCTTTTTGTGGGCCTGGGGGTATGGGGTTTGCTGGAGGGAGCGGAAGATCGGTTTCTTTTCTCATGAGTAGCGAGACAAGGTCTTGAATCATAAGCACTTCTTGTTGAGCTTGACTAAATGAGAATCATGATAAGCGCATTGAGGATCAGGAAATAATTGGAAAGCGAACATACTCTAAACTCTGCCACATCTCGGCCCTGGCAGCGTGCAGTCTCTCGCGCCTCGCCTTTGGATCGAGCTCCTCTCCATCCTCATCCACTTGGCCTATATCCGAATGCGCGCCTTCACCAGATGCCTGCTGTTTTTCTATTTCATCTATTAGACTCTGCTCTGTAATATCCTTGAAATGGCCCCGCGACTCAAAGATACGCGATATAGTAGTATTGAGATTGTCTTCTGTGGCTTGGCTTGGCCATGGCCTAAGAGATAGGGGGAAAGAGGAAGAACCAGTCTGAATTTGAGCCATTGAACCGTTTCAAAGGGAACATTTGATCTCCAGAAACGAAGGCTCGGTTTGGGTGGTGATGTTTGGCGCGAAGATCGCTGCAGGGAGGAGCGGGATCAGCCGCTTCTTAATTCAATCGACAACTCTAAATTCAATCCAAGCAACTGCTACTCGTCGATGAGCGTCAATTGGCAAGAATGACGACTCGATATAGGGTTGAATGTGCGTAATATGATCATCTCATCGTATGCCCTGAAGGCCGCTTATTCTGTCACTAGATGCTTTGAAGGTGTGCTACTGCAACCACGCTCGACCTTAGAAATAACCTCCTCTCGCTGACTTATGTATCCGAAAGACACATCGCCGTGATCAATTTGTAAGTCGAGAGACCATCATCATTAGTTGGGTCATAGCTCCATTGACGATATCTCAGATAGAATGGATCAAGGTGTGTCCAATGTCCATCAATTCATACATCCATTTCCAGTTTACTCGATCCAATACAAAGGGTTTCATAGCGACGCATATCATCATGTGACTGTTACTTTTCTCTGCGTATTTTGATTCCCATGAAATGCTCAAAGAACAGAATTTGGACTGTATTGAATCCAGATCCAGGGTCTTCTTGCAGTGCCATTCGTGCTGCATTCCCAGCCAACTGCTATTTTCGAAGAACGTCGTGAACGAGTAGCTCAAATGGCAGCAAATGCACATAGAAGATACTCCGAAATAATGCGCGATGTTGAAGAACTCATCAACGATCACAGTGGGTTATCCATTGATACAAATCCTCCTACCAATCGTGTCTGATGGCTTAGTCGCAAACCAGAAGGCCGGGACAGCCGAACGCTCGAAGCTGAAACTTCTCGTACCGACGGTCGGAGTTTTTTTCACCCCTTTATTACTCCAGGATGCATTCATGTATCAGGACAGTCGTCGTTTTATCAGTTCTCGTCGTTTTGTGCCACCATCGTTTAATGATATTCGACTCATCCTGAACACAGCTCAAATCATGAGCTTAGTTCGCGGAGGCCCTATAGATCTCATGACTTTCGATGGAGATGTCACGCTCTATGATGATGGAGAATCACTCGCCCCTGAAAGCGCAGTCATAAAGCGTATCCTCATGCTTATGGGAAAAGGAACCAAAATCGGCATTGTCACTGCTGCAGGCTATCTCGAAGCGATCAAATACTACAGCAGATTGCACGGACTCCTTGACGCAATACATGCCTCGGAGCTCGCACCGGAATTAAAGGAAAATCTTGTGGTGATGGGCGGAGAGAGCAACTACTTGTTCCGTTACAGTAGTTCTTCGCCAGATCGATTGGCAGCAGTGCCGAGGCATGAATGGCTCTTGGATGAGATGAGGGTCTGGACGGAAGAAGACATTCTCGAACTCCTTGATACTGCCGAAAGCGCACTGAGAGATTCTGTTGAAACGATGCGATTGGATGCGCAGATTATTCGAAAGGAACGCGGAGTAGGCATCGTTCCATCTCCGGGGCAGAGATTTCCAAGAGAGCAACTGGAAGAGACTGTTCTATTGACGCAAAAAATCTTGGTATGATTCGCAGGGTTTGTGTCCGATTGAAGGAAGTCGACTGAACTCATTCCCCAGGAAATATCACCACCTGGGCGCCGCTTACCATTCTGTGCCTTTAATGGTTTTTTGATATCATCCCTGGTTTATCGACTGGCTCGCTAATGCACTTTAGGGGGCAATGATGTTTTTGTCGATATTGGCGATAAATCTTGGGGCGTTCAGGTTTGTCAAAAGTTCTTCGGCGGGATTGAAGGTGGAAAGACGTTGCATATTGGCGATCAATTCCTCTCCGCCGGAGCCAACGATTTCAAGGTATGATTCTGCGAATCGATAGTGATCCAAAGCTAATGAAATAGGCGCGCTTGGCCTGTACTACTGCTTGGATCGCAAGTCCGACAGAGACTGTTGCCCTGCTGGACGAGATTAGCGAATTAGAACAGCTGATGGAGTTTAAGCGGAAGTAGGCTGGCGCTTGCGGGGTAGTCTATTGTGTCGATGGGAGTTTGTGTAGACGGAAATCGTTCGAAGTGTATCGTACGACCAATCTTTATTATAATTACAAGAATCTGAACTCAAGATGGTATCTATAGCTTGTTGGTACTAGGTTTCTCCGAAAACAAATATATTTTTGCCTTTTCTGAAACCTTCGAGAGTCCCTTGAACGGCACGAACGAGCTCATCTTGCTTTGTATTATGATTCCAGGTCACCTCTTCAACAGGTACGTCTTTAAACTTGC
This sequence comes from Astrothelium subdiscretum, assembly GCA_021030935.1. Classification (NCBI taxonomy): domain Eukaryota; kingdom Fungi; phylum Ascomycota; class Dothideomycetes; order Trypetheliales; family Trypetheliaceae; genus Astrothelium; species Astrothelium subdiscretum. The sequence continues at coordinate 686,694 of JAGFMW010000002.1, forward strand.
CTTGACGTGTCAAGCTGAGTACGTCATCCACGGTTCTCTTCTTTTCCTGTGGATTCTGCTCGCTCCACTTACTGACCCAGAATCCGTCAAAAGTGATGTTCTTGAATATTAGTAGCCCCGTCGGCAGCTGTACTGGTTGTTTTGACATAGCTCCGTAGGTGACCAAATGAGCCTCCGGGCTCAATATCTTGGCCATGGCATTGACTATTTTCCCTCCTACGCAATTAAGTCCCAACCGGACCTTCTCCCTTCCACCGTTTGTCCACTCCTTGACTTTCTCCCCGAACCCCTTTTCTTGGGCTTCCGCGTCCGTCACGACTATATCTGCTCCCAGCTCCTGTAGCTCCTTCTTTAGTGCCTCCACGCCTTCCGGCCGATCGCGAACGATATTAATACTCTTGTATCCCCAATGCTTCCCTAATTGTATGGCAGCCCTCCCAACTCCGCTATTTGCGCCATTTTGTATAAACCACTCCCCTTCGTTGACTTTTACAAAATCCTTCAACATTCGATATGCTGTGCATGGATTGACGCTCACGGTTCCTACCTGGATCGGAGTTAATCCGCTCTTATCCTCAATCTTGAGCAAATTCAATGTATCGGTTTGGGCATGTGTTCGCCATGTCCCGAATCCAGGTGCCCGCATAATCACCCAATCACCCTTTTGCAGGCCTTTGACATCCTGTCCACAAGACTGGACTTCGGCGACTCCTTCATTTCCACCGACTGCAATTGGCTCCGGGGTACCGAGAGATGTAGTGAAGTTCGGCTTCGTGGGGTATACACCTTGGATTTGATTGATATCAGCAGGGTTGATGGGGGAGGCGAGAAATCGGAGCGTCAAAGACTGGCCATGAGCCGGCGAGATGGAGTGGCCATGGAGCCGTAGGACGTCGGCGGGCTCGCCGTGCTTGGGAAATGTCAGGGCTTTGGCTTGTTCGTAACCGTATGCGGAGATCATGCGGCGACCGCAAGGACTAGAGGGTGTTGGAAGTACAACGGGACGTAGAGAGTTTGTGGTTGTGGAGGTCGCGGAAGGTCTCGTTAGGGAGGATATCGACCGGAAAACCCGCGGTGACATGGTACTATCAATGATTGCACGTAAGGATAATCTAATGCTGTGTATGCCCAGCGACGGTAAGATTCAGCGATATCATTTGAAAACAAAAAGTCCTCGGCGCTCTCATAAAAGAGATTCTCAATGGATATCCCAAGGAGGACAGGACTGTAGGTATCTGTGAATGAGCTCGTATGAAGCACGCGAAGAATTGGGGTTTGTAAAAATGACGTCGGTCAAAGCTGCCCTGCTGTGAAACTAGGTACGGAACATTCAAGTTTGGCTCTTTACCTTATACATGAGGGTTGGCCCAGGTAAATAACTACCGTTCCGACGAGCAAGAACTCGGTCGAGGCAGTTCTCGAGCATTTTTCGAGAAAACCCCTCAAAGTGACTGCATCTCCGACTGGCGTTCCATCTACGGAGTACATGGCTGCATCTTCTACCTAAGCTGAGTTCGCTCAACAGAGCTCAAGTGTCAGATCGGGTAGAGGATGGATCACATTCCTTTTTTCGAGAATGGCAAGACGAAATTAATAACGGCTACAAAACAGTGACCCATAGAAGCAATGGAAGTGGGAGGCCAGAATCGCGCTTATCATGCTTCATCATTACCACAATCCACCTGAGCTCAACCCGCCATCGCCACCTCTCTTCCGTAGCTGGACAAACTCATCACTCCTTGCACCACAGAATTGATTGGCGAGCTTTCTATCATTATTTGTAACCAATGGATTCGATAATCTCTCCGCTCTCGACAAAGCTCTTGTCACTGTGGTGAATTGGGCGAGAAGGATTCCGCGAGATTCCTATCTCCGTCACTATCACCACCACGACATGCCAGATTACCTGTTTCCGGTAGACCTTCGAGAAAATCCATACCCAACGTATGCACAGTGCCACACATAATTACCCCGCATCCTAGGCGCACAGCCCAGGCCGGAGGATGCATTCCCGTCAGCCTTGCCGGCCAGTTTGCATAGAAAGCTCAGCCTCATCTAACGGCGACAGACAAATTCGCTCCAATCTTCGCAAATGCCTGGCTGACGCCCGAGTACAATGGATCCGCTCTCGGCGACAGCTAGTGTCGCAGGCATCATTGCTTTCTGCCTGAAGACAGCAAAAGGCCTCGAGAGGTTACGCAAAAGCTACGAGCATGCCTCAGGCACCATTGCATCACTTTGTTCAGAGGCCTCAGTTATTAGTGCATCTCTAGCGCAAGTCCAGACCGTACTACTGAAGAACTCTGGGGGTGCCAGGGACCATCAGATCAGACCAGAGCTTCGAGATGCTTTTGATATTGCTCTGACAGGTTGCGCCGTGACTTTTTCTTGCCTCGACCACGAGATTGAAGGTCTTTCGCGAGAAGCAGATGAAACGAATGCATTTGGATGGAAGACCAAGGCTAAATATGTCTGGAAGGAGGAAGCAATGAAAGAACTGCTGTTGCAAATACGCGGTCAGCAGACGGCCATTTCATTACTAATACAAGGTCTACAAATGTATAACTTCTTACATCGCTTAAAAGTCTTCTTTCTTTAACTCGTGCCCAGGGAATCTCTGTCGGACATCCAGCAGCTTTTGCGTGGTAATAGCACGCTTCTGGAAAGAATAGCGAAGAGCACACGTTCAAATCGAAGCCTCAATCCTAGCGTGGATGTTCCGGAATCTGTTCTTGGCGTCGAGCGCGAATTGGATAGTCTTTTCGGCGACCATACTTCCACCATTAGCACGAGAGAATTTGACTTTGACGATGTAGTTGTAAATTCCCGTGCATACCGAAGAACTCTGACTATTGCAAAGCAAAGGCTCTCACAGTATCAAGCCGCGACTCCTCCGATCGAGGGAGACTTGATTGATTTGAGCTCTAACGCGGATAAAAACGATGATTTTGATGGTACCGATGACCGTGGTCGCGGAGAAGTGACTCTCTCTCGTGATCGACTGTTATCATATTCTTCTGCAGTTGAAGACAAAATCGACAGCGCAGATCAAAGCCAACCGGACCGAATCAACGACCGTGTTTCCTCTCGAAAATCTTCGTCTTCACGTTCGAATAACGAGGGCACCGGACCGCAGAACCTTCAAGGAACCGTCCATGCACCATCGCTCACGAAGACACCGTCATGGGAGAGCTGTTCGGTACATGGAAACGGGTCCCCCAGGCGTAGTCGTTTTAACCATGAGAATCCTGATTGTACAAAGTTCCAAATTGCTGCCGATTCTGCAGATGAGAATACTGGTCCGCCAAAAGCTCTCCAAACAACGGGCGAGGAGAAAACGTCGTTATCTGGCGGTCCGCTGCCTAGCTATGGCAGCGGACTAGAGCGAGGCTCTTCGTATCTCCCGAATTTTTCTCGGCCTCTTCGAAGTTCTGACACGACGAGTCAGATGCCAATCAGTAGCGAGGGAGTCATCCACCGGGCGTTCCACATAGAAAGCAGCATATCTGATGACTGTATTGTACCAGAGAGGAGTTCAGCTTTCACGCTTTCCCCGCTGTCCTACCAATCATTATCACAGTCCAAGACTTACAAGTTTTCGGATTCTGGCTTCTATTCACAGACAACAGATGCGACCGAATCTATGGATTGCACCATTAACCACACTCGACTCGGAATTCCTGATTCGTCACAAGGAGAAACATTTCCACAATCCATAGAGGCACAATTAAAACGACTCTCTGGGCTGTCTCACCTTCCAAACGTCCAAGATGACCAATATGCCCTGTCCACGATTTGGAGAGAAATCTTCCGCAAGCAGAGTTCAAATTTACTGGATTTGGCAGACCTGATAGGCGACTTCGGGGGACTTCTAAATATTGAATCTTACAACGGTCGTGAACGTCTCATTCAGAGAGAGGTGGAGCTCTTCTTAGGTATTGAAAAGCTGGGACCTCTTCTTCAGGCTTTTAGCAGCGAATTTGAGCCGTTCCGGCAATCGAAAAATCCGGCTATGAGGTATGATGATGACAGATCCTTCTAATGACTGCCTATTCGAGCCTTCATTGAGGTGACTGTTGATTCTCTTTGAAACAATGACCGGAGACACCAAAAGTTGATCGGAAGACTCGAATGTTTGAAGTTTGTCATGATATGGCCTCGGGATTATTCCCCAACGCCCCGTTCCTCAGAATCCGCGGCGTCGAAAAGTCTGAAGTCAACCTTGGTTCATTCTAAGTCTCACCTGGAAACCCAGCCTTGAGCTCGGGCTTGCTAGATTTCCCTGAGAATCAATGGATATATCAGCAAGATATCGAAAAACGCAATGGACAAAGGCTACTTAAATGCGAAATAGAAAAGATACCTTTTTCTGACCAACTGGTCTGCGAAGAATGGTGAAAGAAACAGGCGGTTTCAACCGTTGCGAGATTTGTTTGCTCATTGACCTCTATTTCTTTCAATAACTCGCCCGGTTGCCGCAGCCGACTAAGATCTGGCTCTGTCGAGAGCTATTATGCTGTCTTCGGCCAACACGGCAGTTCGAGAATTTGAATGAGCCTATCGAAGCCGGATACTTATCTTTCATCCGAGCAGCTGCATGCTTTCCATTGCGTTAAGTCTACGGAGTATCTGCAGCACCCAGCTCCAGCTGTCGTTCAATTGCATGATGTATGTACCGACATGTTGGTTCCAACATCATATTCCCATACATCTGGCAAAAAGAAAAAGCACGTCAGCTGGACAAGCGGCAGGTCCAGCTTTGACTTATGATCCAATCATCTTTAGCCCTCCGAGATGCCACAAAAGTTCAGGAGAATGGCCGAAAGCCTATTGGAAATCAAATTAGAACCATTGTAGCTCGTTGAGGCGGTGCACTTTGCCGCTGTAATGCAGACGAGAATTAAGTTGCCACATAAGGTAACCCGAGCTGGGAAACCCATTTCCCCGGGTTGAGGCAACGATTACAATTGCACCCGCATTTTCGTCCATTGTTTGCTCCGCTCTGCACGTCGGCTGTGCTTGGTTCCCTCTTGGGCTCGCTTGGTCTGATATTGCGCTCACTTTGAGATGTCACGAATGGACGTTGTCGACAAGTGTTGCCAAGGCTATACTGACCAGTAGAGCTGATAGAATAAATGGCCGAATTTCACTGCGTAGAAGTCCCCGAAGCTATGTAGCTATGTGGCAGCGACCTGCCTTTCCGGTTGTTTGTATCACACTAGCTCACGTAGCCACCTGACCTATTAAATCTAGGTGTGCGGTGACTGACCCATAAAATAGTGATACGGAGTTTGTTGAGTGTTCACGCTGAACATCACTTATCAAGAACCCGGGGCTAGACGCAGCCGCAATATGTGCGTAGACGTTGTTTGTGCACTGTATTCATGCAGCTTGCTCGACACGAAAATGCTCTTGTGCACCAAAGGACATTTCGAAGTACTAAGTTTTAATTGTGTTTATACCGCCGTCATTTCCTTTGGCCAGGGAAAGGTACACTTAATATCACAGTCAAGGGTCGAGCCTTGTTGGCATTTCTTCGGGGTAATCAATAATAATGGTGAAGCAAGTCACCTTTTGCAAACCTCCGCGTCTCGTTCGTAACATCTCTTTAAAATTTCTTTTCCCCACAAGAGCTAACAAACACCCCTAGCACGACAATAATGTGAGAAACAACCTCGAAATAATGAACGATCCTCGGTCTTGGGGCACCAGAATCAAGTCGATCATTTCCTTTGGGGCCTTTCTTGCCATGTTTTCTATGTCAGCCGGCAATGCAATGTCTACTCACTCTGGTTGCTAATATCTAGAATAGCACCTTCGGCAATTCGGCCTACGTCGGCAGTATTATTCCAGTCCAATATCAATTCCGCATTAGCGAGACGGTTGCAATTGCTCCCATCTCCCTGTATGCCATCGGCTTTGTTCCTGGACCCATGTTAGGCTCCGCACTGTCCGAGATCTTTGGTCGACAATACGTTTACAAGTGTGCTATGGTTCTCTGTCTGGTCTTCACCATTGTCGGTGGCACTGCCGCTCAATTCCGGACCTTAGCCGTGGCTCGAGTCTTCGCCGGCTTTCTTGGCTCTCCTGCTGTCACTGTATTACTGACTCTGACATTCGATCTATATGCCCCTGGTGACAAGCAGGGTGAACTATGGAAGGTACTTGACGGTGTTGGCCTAATTTGGGCCACGGAGCTTGGTCCGCTCGCTGGAATAACCGTTGTTCAAGACCGTGATTGGCGCTGGTCATTTTACTTGACAGCTATACTTCTGGGCCTCAGTCTTTTGATTATGCTTCCGACTCCGGAGACTTTCTTGCCAGAGATCTCACGAAGGCGTACAAAGGGTCCAAGAGGTAGCCTTGGTCAATCTCTGAAAACGACCTTTTGGCGACCGCTGCACATGTTGCTCGTGGAACCGATTATGCTTCCCACTTCACTCTTCATGGCATGGTGTCAAGTCATCCTTTTTGTATTCTACGTCGCATATCCCTATATCTTGGTCAAGGTGTATTCCTTCTCTCTATATCACGCCGGACTATCTTTTCTTTCACTCTTCGTTGGGACGATCCTGGCTATCCCCATATTAGGAATAATCGACAAACGAGTTTACCAAGTAGAGGTCATCCGGGCACAAGCGAGTGGCGAGAGCCCCCGGCCTGAAACTCGCTTATTCCCCACTAAGCTGGGAGCTATTCTCATTCCAGTCGCCTTATTCTGGTAAATAAATTGTCCGATGTTCATACCGCTGATCTGACCTGCTTCAGGCTTGCTTGGACTGCTCGGCCAGGCGTTCACTGGGCTGTGCCCGTCACGTCCGGGTTGATATACGGCATTGCTTTTGCATTCTCGTTGGTGAGTTCTCCGATATATGAGGCTTTTGGATAGACTAATTGGAATATAGCTCTCCATACCTATTTACAAGGGCGATGTTTACGGTTCAGAGCTCAGCGCTTCGGCTTTCGCGATTGATACCGCTGCGCGGTATCTGCTCTCATCGCCATTTCCACTATTCACTATCCAGATGATAGAAAAATTAGGCTTCGACTGGGCCATGTCATTGCTGGCTTTCATGAGCTTGATCTTTATCCCAGTTCCATGGATAATAAGTTACTACGGACAAGGACTACGGCAAAGGAGTCACTATATACGACCAGTCCAGGTTTACACGGAGGCGGAGATGGATTTGGAGCGTGCAAAATACCGTCAACAACCTCCGACAAAAAGCTAATACCCCACTCGGAACAACAGTGGCCCAATATCTACGATGAGCTCCTGAAATACAGCTGCTATCACTAGTGATGAATTCACTTAGGTCTAATAGGATGCCGGCCCCATCTCGGGACCATCGGCTCTAACCATTTCTCTCTCTGTACTATGCACGGCGCTCTCTATGTGCTGCATTCAGTCTAGTCTCACCAATTAAACATCGAGGTTCCTCAGTATGAATTCTAATTATCGCCCCCAACTGCAGTGTGCCTAATAAAAGGCTCGCGTGCTAGGTGCCTAAATGAGGTGCTCGTTTCTGCCCAACTCGCCGCCTTTAATCCATTCATCCCCTCATACTCAGAGCTCCAGCGAATGAAAGAAATACTAGGGAAAAAGGATCCAGACGTGGTGATTGATGCGGTGGGATCGTCCGACCTGATGACGGCGGCGATGAGGATCATGCAGCCGCGAGGGAGGTATGCCTTATTTGCGGCTTTTAAAGGAGGTTCACCGGAATACGAGATGAATATGCTGGCGATGTATCGTGACGCGAAGACAGTGTCTGGGGTCAACTCGATTGCACAATCACCCACAGAAGCAGACCAACTTATGCGGCGGCTTGCTATTATGTTTAGTGAAGAGGGATTGCAACCACCCAGCGAGGACGAGTTAACGACGATACCCATCGACGAAGCAGTACACGTTTATGAAGAAGCCATGAAGTTTAGCGGAGTCAAAAATGTAATTTTATTTGACTAATCCAAAAGTATCTTGCGCGTCCCAGAAAGTCAAGAAAGTCGTACCAGTGGCGGTCGATTCTCACCGTCCCCTGGTTTCACACTCCAGACCGTCTATATAACGCTTGAATGGTTCTTCAAATACCTTGCAGCCATCGCGTTAAGTGATTCTCCACCGTACTACTTTACTTATCTGATTATTCTGCTTCTTATTGAAATGGCATGACAGCAGCTGTCATACCAACATTCCCTCCACCAGTTCTCATTACCGGACAAGTTCTATCGTCTCTAGTGCTCTTGCTTATTTGCAGACCTATAATCCTCGAGTTGGCGGGCTGATTTGATCATGGCAGAACTACCTCGCAACTGCCGTTTCGTACCAGCCGTTATACAAGCAAGCCATTCCGATGACTGGTTAAAGGCAATCCTTTTGAAATTGTTAGGTTAAGCACAGTCTAGGAAATCCCGCACAGTGAAACAATTTCAGCTAAGGTACAGTCGAACTTTCTAAGTCAGAATTTCACCCAACACCCCATGGCATAAGATTGTGTCTCTGCAACTGATGAGTGAGACCGGTAACGGTAACTTTGTCTGTAAAGAGGTATCACTATGGTCGCTAGAGCCAAGAGCATCTCCAAAAATGGATTTGATATGGCAAGCGGACACGAAGGTCTGGAAGGCGAAAAGTTTCGGCGGGTGTGTGGTAGTCATGTTCATTAGAAATAAGCGCTCGGAGAAGCAAGCTAGAGGCGCTCAACACAAGAACAATAGGCATACGGTGAAGTCCAATTTTCTCTCAAAATAACACATGGTAGGGGATTGCGTTCAGGCCTGTTTCTTACAGAATTTAACAGTCTCTCCAGAAGCGTGTCTCTCGTTGAGTGTTTTTCTTGACAGTTCAAGCTGTGATCAATTTCGGAAAAGTCTCTTCGTCTTGTGTCGGAGTGTGTGGCAAGATGGTGATCTCCATCGGCGCTATTGGAGGACGATAGTATAAGCTCCAGAATTTTATTCTCCCAGGTATCGCTACCTAATTAGTCCCCCTCAGTCTTAATACATTCGAGGTTATATCAAATAATACAAAATTGCTCTTGTAAGAAATTCGGTACTGCCGCTCCAGAATCTGTATACTAAAGAATCAACGAATTCAATTTTCGGTTAGAAATGGCATCCCGAATAGGTGGGTGTATTTTCTGGAACATATTCGCATCCGTGGTATGCCCATAATGGACATATACACATGGATGTGGATTTCTCTGAACACTTCGAAACTTCTCTGCAAAGAACTGTTTCCCCGCCCCAACGCAATTTGATGGACCCGTATAGTCCGGGAAATATTTATTGATCAAACTCTCTTCGGAGACTACTTTTTCTCGAAACTCGTCGTACTTAGTGAAGAAAATGATGTGATCGGATCTCTCGAAGCTTCTAGAATTGACAATCCGTTCGAAAGTTATGAGTTGCTCATGCAAAGCATTCTGAAATAATCAGTCCCTTTCATCTGGAGCACCTTAAGTTCAACTTACTGCGTTAGAATCAAAACTACTAAGAGGCACAAAGAAGAGTGTCAATAGAGGGTCAAGAAATTCTCTATATTCCCTTTCCTCTGATTTTTAATCTTTCAACCTGATTCGAATGCTTAGGTGTTTCTACAGTAAGACCAGTTGCCAATGAGCTTGTGTACATAATATCTTGATCGGAAGGAAGGTACCCCGTGACAAAAAGGCGATCAATATCGGTGAAACAGCTGCGTATAATTAGAAATATAACACACTGTGGGGTTAAATGGATGATATACTGAACGAGAAAGTCACGTTGAACGCATTTCTCCCAGACCGACATCGCAGATTGAAACCCCCTGCCCTCAAAGTTTCTGCTCAGATCTTAGCTACATCGCTCTTAACCTCGACATCAAACCTGACGAGAGTTTTCCGGAAGACTTATTGTTCATGGCTATGAGCATATGGGTCGACAAGGGCAGAGACACTGGAAAGTATATCCACAATGTTTCCACAAACAATTCAGCGGCGAATTTGATACATAACAGTGGCCTATGCAGCTTGGCAGCAGCAAATTCAGCAGCAATAGTGAAGATTGGCCGTGGGCTTAATAGATTTGAGATAGACCAATAGTAATTATAATATCCAGTTTACTGGATTAGTCCAGTTAGTCCAATCCAGTCCAGTTTGATCTTGCCATAGCCAGGGATTGGACTCGCGCGATTGCCCAGAAAACATGTGGCCTCACAAATACTACCATCTGCACCCAGAGAATTACTACTACAAGCGCCTGTATAATACTCGCAGAGCTAACGGCTGGATAAGCCAATATTAATTCGCTGTACTTCCAAATTTGCAAGTGTCAATTCCGGACTGTTTTTATTGCGACGGAGAGGTGGTGGCGTTGCATGGCGGAAAAAGTCGTGGCACAACCAAACGAAGAACAGCGCGATTTTCAATCTAGAAGATTGTATATATCGAGTTTCATAAATCTATAAATTTTGGATGTAATTTTCCACCGAGAGTTTAGAGATTTTGTAATTGTAGCAGAAAGATTTGTGTTGTGCCACGACTTTTTCCGCCATGCCTGGCCGAAATATATAGATTACGCCATGAAACACTGCAGGAGAATCATGTAGTACATTACTAGGCGTCGCAGCTCAGAAGATACGTCAATTGTTGTCAGGGTTGACCTGTTGAATCGAATAATCGCGTACTATTAATAGGGCTGTTCTTGATTGAGCCGCTGATATCTCCTCCTTCTGAAATGAAACCAAAAGATCGTGAGAAGACGGGCAGTCTCGCCAAATGTAAAGAACCTATCAAGATGATCCAATTGTTCGATATTTCTATCGAAGTATTCTTCTGATCGCAGCACGGTAGAGAGCGAGAATCCAGATATGAAGAACTCAAGCGCAGGAGCAACTTGGCACCATCCGGGTGACTAACGCTTACCATTTGGTGCTACCCTCAAAAAATCTCCGTGCGTTTCATGTTGAGCTATAAGAGCAATGTTGTGATCGCCAACGAAAACCAGAATGGCCCTGGAACACCAAAAAGGTGAGAAAAGTAGCAACGATGGATGGCAATAATAATAAGAGACGGTCCGAAATAAGCTAGAGCTTGGAAATTCCAGCCATCAGATCCAAGCCTCGCCTATGGGATTTTTCTAAGGAAATTTTCACACTCTCTTCCAAACGGGACGACCACTCTGGAGGCCATGGCAGGTACTGTCATTTTCACTGGAGCGAACAGTTCACTCGGCATACCGGCCGTGGATTATCTCCTCGAACAGTACCCGCAGTATACCGCCATCTTGACAGTGAGAGACGCGTCGCATGCCGATTTGAACACCAAGGCTCTACGTGATACTATAGCTCGTCACCCAGAGGCAAATGCGTCAATCCACGAGTTAGATCTTGCAAGCCTTCCTGCAATTCATGCTTTTACTGATTCTATTACTTCTGGCATCGAAAGTAGCAGATATCCCCCAATAGCTGCTATTATTTGCAACGCTTATTATTGGAATCTCATTGGAGACTCTGAGATTACTGCTGACGGCTATGACAAGACTTTGCAGGTGTCTCATATCTCACATGCCGCCTTGATTCTACGGCTTCTAGGAAAATGTGGACAAAACTGCCGTATAGTCCTCCTATCAAGCGATTCCCATTGGCCTGGCAAAAATTCGATGGAGAAGTATCCCCCGGCTATCGACGACCTGGATCAGCTTGCAACCCCATCCACGGACCAGGACAAGCAAGGCCGTGGCTATCAAAGATACGCCACTGCCAAGCTGGCCATAACCACCTGGATGTATCCGCTCAATAGTTGTCTTCAAAAGGTAAGTCAAAATCCTCATCTATGTTATATAGTTGACCGCTTCAAGGACACGAACTTGTCGAGCGTAACTGCCGTCGCTATTAACCCAGGAAATCTGGTCGACTCGCGCGCGCTTCGTAGCAATACGCCGATTAGTATGGCTAGATTACAAAAGTTCGTCTTCAAACCCTTACTCCCTCTCCTGAAGCTTTTAATGGGACCAACCTTACGAACTGCGGCTCCTGCTGGTGTGGATGTCATCGAGCTTTCCCTAAACCCAAAGTATTCGGGTAGGCGAGGCTTCTTCACATTGCTACAAGAGGACCAGAGCTCTCCAGAGAGCCAAGATAAGGGAAAGCAACAGCGTTTGTGGAACAAGACTTTGGAATGGGCCAAGATCACAAAGGAAAATACTGCACTACAGACTGCGTTCAGTTGATTGGTGGGCTGACTTGTCTGGGCGAGTGGTTCGGAGCAGGGGCATGTGCAGCGTCAAACCTTCCTGGTACTTATTCTGTAGCTCTTTCATCATGGTAGGGCGCGGGCAAGCGTTGTTCTCTCCAAAGAATGCTCAAAGTCACTCAGAATATGATAGCCAGCCAATCGGCGCCCCGTTAGTAGAAGTCGAGCCGTCGGTGACTCCAACGCTATCCACACCTAACAACAGTAGGTCGGCAACAGTCGTAAAAAGAAGACGGCTATGCGCGTAGAGGAGGACTGCACACTTGCCGTGCTTAGCATCAATAACCGTGTCATGTATTGTAGACCCAGACAACGGGAGAATGACCGTATCGGTGTCTAGGAAGACATGAATTTCGATGACAGGGGTAGTCCGATCCCACCAGTGGAACGGTGGGCACCGCATGCTCAGCTTGCAGGCAGCAAGTATTGGTTCTATATAGACCAATTGTTTGCCATACTCCAATTGGGAGTTTGGGGGCGTTGCAGGGTTTATTTTTATCTACGCACCACAAAGGGGCGATAGCCGGGAAGCGTGTTATAGGCTGTAAGCAAAGACTAGTCAAATGTCATAGCACGAATAAAATGAACCGGTACAGAGTATTTCGTAAGCAATATTGGTGCTGGGTTAATAACTGAGCGACCACTCGGGTGGCGGTTCAATATCCTCGACTTTTCAGAGGGCTGGATAAACAACCACCTAAGTGGTCTGTTCAATTTCCTTGTTGATCTAATGGGACCACCCATTGTTTAGATATTTCTGAAGCTCCTCCGTTTATGTCATGTAGGTATTCGTCCTTCAAACTGGCTGACTGGCTATCGCGGGCCAGTGGCGGTACAAGCACTACGGAGCTTTACCACAGCGTCTCCTCCAGCCACCTCTTTCCCGGAGTTTTTAATATCTAAGTGGACGGATCTTCTCACTGCCCCAATGACTAATGGCTTGTCGGATAATGGGCCTATTGACAACCGGCCGGAATATAATAGGATCTTGTTTTTGGGTAGCGACCTCAGGATACCAGAGCTGTCTCGATTGGATTGAATATACAAAAGGTATACTGGTTTTGCATCGTGGATTTCTAAAAGATGTGTTTGGAATTGGGTAGATGTCGTCGAGGGCAATGCTCCTTGCAGTATCCACTTGATCCGTATCTTCCCCTCAATGGTGTCCATCCTCGCCGTGTCCATGCTCCGGCTTCGCTACCACTGCATCATAGGCTAGATAGATTACGAATGCACCAGTTCCAAGACCGAGACCTGGGAGGGCGCCTCGAAATCGGGACCAGCGTGTGAAGGGCCCGCTGTAGCGCCATTGCTCGCTGGTGGATGAAGAGATTAGTATTCGGGTCTGTAGAGTTGAAGCACGGAGATACGAAGTGGAACTGGGACTCACTTCCTCCACCAAGGATCATTTCTTGGAGATCCTGCCGCAGCGATGAATTTGGAGCGGTCGAAGCCGGTGATGCTCGATCGGGGAGGCATCGTGGGACTGGCAGGAATCAATGAAGTCGTCCTCTGCAACAGCTCAGAGAACAAGAGTCGTGTGCCTGAGCTTACCAAGAGCCCTTTGTAGGAAATGGGATTGGCAGGTGGACTCAGACAGGCCGGGTTGAAGTGGAGGAGGAGGAGGAGGGATCTTTCGAGTGTAGCTCTTGCCGGTGGAGTAGAACTACAGCTCGAACATCAACTTCGAACCCAATCAAGCCCATCGCAATTCTAATCCACAACACAACCACGACCCACCTCACTCACTCTTCTTCTCTCTTCTTCCCTCTTCTTCACATCCCCTCACATTTTTCATCGACGTGGTCATCCTACCTTTAACTTCAAATCCTACCAACTCTCGAGACTATTGCCGCATCTCTACCTCCATCGCATCTACTCCAAACAAACCCGCGCCTCGCATGTCATCGGCCTTCACCGTCCTCACCACGCCTTCCCGCGCCCGACTCACACCATGCCACCAGCAGTAAACCGTTTCGGCCCGAATCACCTTTCCAACCCATTCGTACACGTCGCCCCCGCCGGCCAAGGTCAAGGCCAGGGCCAGGGCCAGACGCTCCCACAAGCTTCCCACCTCCCACAGCACCAGAATCCGCAGCTACAGCAGGGTCTCGGCGGCCACCCTGCCTTCACGGCCTCTCCGAACAATGCCGTCAATCCTTTCAGCATCACCGGCGGGAATAATGTCGGCCTACAAGGCGGTTTTATGGGCGGTGCTGGGGCCGCTGGCGCTGGAGGCGGAGGCTTAGGAGGAGGAGGTGTTGGCGGTAGTAGCGGAGCTGGAGGGGTGGGAGGGGGACTAGGCGGCGCCTTAGGTGGAGGTCTGGGAGGTGGGAACCTGGGAGGAGGAAATATGGGGGCAACAGGGGGAATGGGTTTGGCTTCGAGAGAGGCGCAACTGGCATATCAACATGGTGCGCATTTGCAGGAGCAGGCGGCGTTCAATTCAGCCGTGACTGGGGCAACGCAGCAGAAGGGGGCGAGTACGAGGATAAGAGAGGTGTGGAGGACGAATTTACACGCGGAAATGGAATTATTGAGGCATTTGGTGGATAGATACCCTTACATCAGTATGGTAAGTCTTTGCCTTTTCTAGACTATGGGAGCATGGAGGAATGGAATTGAGAGGCATGGGGCAGAGTGGAGCATTCCGTGGCTCGCTTTTTGGTTTGAGGCAGATCGGGTCTTGGACATCGCAGCTTTCTGCGTGATGATTGTTGCTGATGGGAGCTCTTGCTGACGACTTGTAGGACACTGAATTCCCCGGTGTAGTCGCAAGACCGATGGGAAACTTTCCCACAAAGGCCGATTATCATTACCAGACAGTACGATGCAACGCCGATCTACTCAAGATAATACAGCTCGGCATCACCCTCTGGTCACCAGAGGGCGAAGTACCACCGCCACAAGCAGTTCCCGGACTCTTGGCAGAACGACCGGGCTTTTCAACAGAATCCAAACTATGCCCATGCACGTGGCAATTCAACTTTCAATTCGACAAAGACGAAGACATGTACAATGAAGAATCCGTCGAGCTCCTCGCCAAAGCCGGATTGGATGTTAATCGCTGCCAAGATCAGGGCATCGATCCAAAAGTATTTGGCTCCCTCCTCATCACATCTGGCCTTGTCCTCAATGAAGACACCAATTGGGTCTCCTTTCACTCTGGCTACGACATCGCTTACCTGGTCAAACTCATGTACTGCAAGCCACTCCCAAACACGGAAGAAGAGTTCTACAAGCTAGTCAAGACCTTCTTCCCTAACCTCTGGGATGCGAAATACCTTCAGCGTCAGGCTCAGCGCATGATACACGGCCCACAGGGCAGCCGTACATCATTCTCACCCCAATCAGCTCCCGGATCACAGACACCTCTCTCCCCTCAAGCCGTCACCATCATCAACAACCTCGGCAGCAAATCCTCCCTCCAAGACCTCGCCGACGAACTCGGCTGCCACCGCGTCGGCGTCCCCCACACGGCCGGCTCCGACGCCTGGCTCACCGGCATGGTCTTCTGGGCCATGCGGGCCAAGATCTTCGACGGCCACACCCCAGACGAATTCGCCAACCAGATGTGGGGCCTCAACGGCGTCGCCCCGCCCGCCTCGGCCTCGGCCCAGGCCGCCGTCCTCGCCGCGCAGCACCAGCAGCAGCACGGTCACAGCGGAGCCACAACAGCGTCGGGGATGAATGGCGGCGGAGGAGGCGCGGGCCCGCCGATGGGATATCATACGGGCGGCACGCCGGCGACGCATCGGAGCGAGGTCAGCGGGGCGCCGAGCACGCCGACGACGAACCATCCGGGACTGGCGGGGCACGGCGGCACGCCGGGACCGCAGGGACATGGTGGAGGAGCGGCGGGCTATGGCGCGATGACGCCGGGGGGTGGGGGCGCGGGTGGTGTGTTTGGGAACTTTCAGTATGGGAAATGAAAAAAGAAAAGAAAGAATATCCCCTCCCGTGCATGGCCCCCCTTTGGATGGAAATGATACATCTCAACACATTGTCCTATGCAACTTTGGCATCACTGGGCTTGTATTATGTTATTCAATCGGCCGCATTAACGTGTCGCTGCGCACGTCTCTGCGATATCCTATATTAATCAACCTCCTCATCTTGGTTTCTACACGGACTTGTAGATATTCCTTATCTGTCTCCTTCCTTCCCTCCCTCCATCGTTTCCACCGTCCCCACCCCTACCCCCCTCTTCTCTGATTTTTCTTCCTTGACATAGATGCTAAACTTGTTCTCATCCAGGTTCAGTCCGCACGCGCGTGTCTTCCGCTCCCACACGTCCTCGCCTCTCACCTTTCGTCCCAATTTCTTCGGCGGCTCCCGCACCCCGTCAGACCACAATCGACGCGCAAGGTCGAGCAATTTTCCCAGCGGGGGCTCAAGGACGTGGGAGCCGATGCCGAGGGGACGGGCCTCGTGGGATTCAAGAGGTTCGAGGACGTGCGGGCCAATGCCGAGGGGATGGGCCTCGTGGGATTCACGGGGTTCGAGGACGTGGGGGCCGATGCCGAGAAGATGGGGCTCGTGGGACTCACGGGGTTCGTGGAATTCGTGGGGTTCGAGGACGTGGGAGCCAATGCCGGGGCATTGGGGTTCCTGGGATTCCTGGGATTCCTGGGGTTCCTGGGGCTCCTGGGGCTCCTGGGGTTCCTGGGATTCCTGGGATTCCTGGGGTTTGAGGCGTGGGAGCATGGGAAGAAGGAGTTACTGGCGTGGAAGTAGATGGGATCGCTGATGTGGGAATGAGGATAAAGGGGATGCGGAAGGAGTTCCCATGTGCTCATCAGAAGTGTTGTGGTGTGGTGTATTGTATGCCAGTTCCAACTCTCGTTTGTCTGGAAAGATGTTACCGAGTGGGTTAAGAGGGCATGTACTAGGGATTTGCAGGACAGCAAGGTCTGCAGTCAGGTCATTAGGACGATAGAGGAGGCAACAGCCCACTATCAGGCTCATATGTAGTTTACACTCGCGCGAAAGCAGTATTGACCAGTCCGTGTTTTCAAATAACAAGCATTTTACCCCGGCCTAATCTCATCTCATCACGCCTTGCTCAAATCAAATCAAATGCGCGCACGTATGCTGAACGAGTATGCCCTGCTCCATAATACACACCCCGAACACAATTCGAACCCACAAAGGCCCACCTGATGCCTATAACTTATGAACCGCGCCAAACCGTCACGTCTGCCACATGTACTCGCTCAACTGCAACAAATGATCATCCAACCCCCTCTTCGCACTGATCGCCACATCCCGCTTCTCCCCCTTAACCTGCTCCGAATAGCACAACTCAACCAACAACTTCATCTCATCGTACGAAAACGGACACACGACCCCCGCCTCCTCCCCATCCTCCCCCTTCTCCTTCGCCGCCTGCGCCTCCCGTGCCCGCGCCACCACCGCATCCGCACCCAGACTAAACAGCTCAAAGAACGCCGCGCTCCGGTGCAAGCTCGCCGCAGGCTCGATGTTCTTGAGGTTCTGCTGCAAGACCAAAACGTCGAGCTGGACGCGGCCGCAGCCGTGCGCGTTCATGACGTTGACGCGCCCCGCGTGCTGCACCACCAGCGCGTCCGCGAGCGCGCCCAGCCCCGTCGTGACGAAGCGGTGCGCTCGGCTGTCTGCACCGCCGCCGCCGCCGCCGCCGCCGACGTATGCCCGCAGCTCCTCGTCGAAGCTGGCGAGGTCGGCGGTGAGCGTCAGGATGCCGGCGTCGGGCTCGCCCACGGGATGCGGTAGCGCGTAGGTGCCGGCGAGGGATTGGCCGAGGCGATGTAGCATGTGTGTGCGGAGTTCGAGGTGCAGGGTGCGCAGGACGAGGTCGGCGAGGGAGTGGAAGTTGGTGATGGTGGCGTCGAAGTGTTTGGCCGTGTCCGGGTTCAGCGGGAGGTAGGCGGAGCGGTCGTCGAGGTCGGGGTTGGTGGTGCTTTCGGGGGAGCCGAGCGCGGTCCAGCGACGTTTGGGGCCGGAGCGGGAGGCGTTGCGCGAGCTGTCGATGGCGCGGTTGGATATGTAGCGGAGAGATTTGGCGCGTGCGGCAAGCCATTTCATAGATGTGTAGAGAAGACACAATGCAGCAATATTCTTGCGGTCGCAAATGAGATCGGCGTCCTCGAGGGCGTGCTCGCGGGATAATGTGATAAGTTGCTCAACTTCCTTTTCAATGAGCTGTTGGCGTGCAATGTCGTCCAGAGAGGGGTTAGAAAGAGCAGAGACAATGTCTGAGAGATCACCAGATTCGGCAAACAGAGCAGCCGCCTTGAGCGTACGGCCACCGCTGGTTTGGGACTGCGGACGTGAGACCAAAGCTTTGAACCAACCACGACATTTGTCAAAGTAAGTGCTCATTTGAGTGATGATCAACTGGCTGAAGGCTTGATCATGTGGGAGAGTGCTCAGCATCTTGCAAACAGCAAACACGAGATTGCAGAAACGAATGGTCCCTTTAAAGATGGGTTTCTGGGCATGAGCCTCCCACTGCGAGTCCATTTGAAAAGCGTCGAGCTCGACGAAGATTTGGGCGCACAGATCCATAAGAGTCTCGTCGAGTTGTGGTTGGAAAACGTTAACAAGGAAGTCGTCAAGAAAGGAAGTCAGCGTGCTCATAACCATGTCTGGACCAGGAGGGACAATCTCTCTAAGGCGTTCAAGGAAGGTAAGAGATGGCGGAAGAAGTATACCCATGTTGAACACTGTGGGATCAATAAGGAGTTTGTGCCCTGTAGCTGAACCATCTTGGAGGGTATTGTTATCAGTGGGAGAGACACCATCTTGTTTTCTGAAATCAGAGACGAGACCCGGAACGGAGGATTTGAGAATAACTTCAAGGTCTTCCCTCTCAGTTGCGAGTTCGGTGGCCTTATTGTCCAGATCGGCAAGTCTAAACATTTTCTGCAGAAACTGTTAGGATGGAAAGTTACTCGCAGTCGACGACTCATACCTTTGCCCTATCGCGCTGACTTCGCTGAAAGACACTCCCCCCTCGTTCACCATTAGAACCAGGGCCATAACCACCACCGTCTGTTGCCAGGTAGTCATGAAGAAGGGACTTGATCTGTATACAGTTTGTGAGAAATAGGAAGGACAAGTAAAGCACGCAGTAATTGAGCATACCTCATTTTGGTATAGTTTCCACAGTTCCCTGAAGCTCCCAGTCAAACTTGCAGTATCTCCCAGTCCGTCTCTTTTGGCGATTCCAGCGACAATATCATGAACCGCCCTGTGACCCTCTGCGATCGCCTCGAATTTCGCATAGATAGTCCATAGGAGGTCCCGTAACACTCGAGAGCGCGAATCTGAACCCGACGTAACCATTTCTATGGCAATTTCCTGGGTTGAAGCGAAGCCCCGAAGACTGTTTGGGTGTCTCTGGTCAACTTCATTGTTGGATTTTTCAACTATTCTAAACAATTCAACCGGCATCCTTTGCTCGATGCCCTCCATGGCCGTTTCGAGTCGACCCATCTTATTAAGCGACTCGAGAATAAGTTGAATGTAGCGGAATGTATCGGCCTCTGGGTTACGGTTCACATCTTCCGTCATCTGCACTGATGTATCGAGACCATCCAGAAACTCATAGAGCTGTCTCCGACCGGAGTCTAAAATTGAGGTTGGGGCATCAGATCCACCACCTCTGGACTGGCCTTGAGTATGCACTTTCCATCGATTTTCGCAGTACGGTGACTTTAAATAGAGATGACTGTGTAGCTCTTCGATCAGTATGTCGGTCAGGGAATGTTCTTGGTTGCTGAGGTAAACCCGAAGATCGCTCAGAGCTCCAATATTCTCCATATCGGACCGCCTAATCAATCGCAGAGCGTCCTGAAGTACTTCCACAGCACCAATGAACCGTTTCTCCGATATTCTACCCTCAAGCTTTTCTGGAACCAATTGCAACCCCTCTATTTGAGCAAGGACCTGGAGCATGTCATCGTAGTTCTGTGATGCAGTAGCGAAGCCTTTTAATTCAGGCTTGGTTGTAGATAGGTTGAATCGGGCTTGGACAAGAGATTCTTTGAGATCTCGGACGCGTGTTTGGGAGGCTTGAATGCTTGACTGGATTTTGTGGAATGTCCCAATGGAACTATTGAAACCTTGATGATGCTCATTCACAATCGTCTTCAGCGCATCGTGTAGCTGTCTGTTGGTATCTTTGAACTGCCCATATTGACCCGCAAGACCCAAGGAGCTCGTATCAAGCAATTTGAGGGCGACCTGGACAGGCACACAGTCTCGCTCTGTCATGAAAGCCCATTGTCGATCAATGTAGCCAAGGACGTCCTCCATCTGCCTCGTCCCGTCGCCAAATCCAGGGCTCCCGTCAGGTCGACTTCGACTCCTGCTACGATTCCATCCATCTCTTTCTCCACTTCTCCGGTTCGCGCGACGTCTCTCCAGTTCGGTAGGTTTGCCTACCGGCGGAGGTTGATACGCTCGCGTGTCCCCGAAGCCTCCATAACCTCCATAGCCACCAGGGCGTCCGGCTCTTCTGGTCTTTTGTTCTTCATATCTTTCACGGCTTCGACTACTGTCATCGTCACTTCGATCCCTCAATTGTCCGACTCGATTGGAAAGGTAGGGATCGGAGTCATTGTAGCCATTGCGGTAATCTCCGTTGCCATTCAAGGCATAAGGGTTTCGTGACATTGTCTGGTGAAATGCCTAAAGATGGTTAGAAGCTGCCCGGGCATCGCGGCCTTGCAGCGAGGTCCACTAGCTAGCTTTAGAGGGCATTATTTAGGTCGGTGGTAATACTTAGGTTGCAACCATGATCTTTGCTGCAGATGGAGTTTGGTCGAATTAGGTTTAGGCGGGTGACCCCCCTGCCCCCCCGGCGCAGACAATCCTCCAGCTGTCCTCACACGCCCGTTTTATTTTCTTCCCAATCCATCGCATACCCTCACTGCTATCACAACTTCCCTTTGTTTCAGTTTCGCCAGGCTCAAACGCTGCCAATATGTCGAGCCGTAAGTCTATCTGTTCTTTTACCAATTAGACCGGAGCAGTCTGCGCGATACGGAGCTGTACAACATCCAAACACCCCTTTAGAAGCCTACGAGCGTGATAACTTCAGGATTAAAGAGTGAAGCGAATGCCTTCTATTTGGAGCACCAAAACATGTGTTTACGAAGACGCGTTTGCGCATTTCTTACGGAATTGGTCGCTTTGGTCTATTCGAAATTTAACTGTTGATCCGATCCGCTGCTAACATTTTGGGTATTACAGTACGGTTTCTCGATTTGGTCAAACCCTTCCTTCCTTTGCTGCCCGAGGTTTCCTCTCCGGAGACGCGGACACCATTCCAGCAAAGGCTGATGTGGACCGGAGTGAGCACCCCCTATGCGCTCTGTCCCAGTACTTTTGGGTTCTCCGCAATACGAACAGCAACAAATACTAAAGGTGAAAAATAGGTGACACTGTTGATATTCTTGGTCATGAGTCAGATGCCTCTCGTAAGGAACATTCCCGCATGCAATTGTTGGTGCAATCTAATATGAAGCAACAGTATGGAATTGTCTCCTCAGACACCTCCGATCCCCTGTACTGGCTCCGAATGATGTTGGCAAGTAATCGAGGAACCTTGATGGAACTGGGGATTACGCCTATCATCTCTTCCGGAATGGTCTTTCAACTTCTTGCGGGCACACACTTGATTGATGTAAGACTGCGTAAAATACAGGGGCATGAGCTTGCGGAGCTAAAAGTCGCATAGGTGAACTTGGACCTCAAAACCGACCGTGAGCTGTATCAGACGGCACAGAAACGTAGGTGCAGGAGAAAAGTCTCTCACTTGAGTTGTAGCTGATTGGCAATTGCAGTCCTGGCCATCATCCTCTCCTTCGGGCAAGCCTGTGTTTACGTCCTCACCGGCCTCTATGGCCAGCCGTCTGACCTCGGTGCTGGTGTCTGTGTCCTGCTCATTGTGCAACTCGTCGTCGCGGGTCTCATTGTCATCCTTCTCGACGAACTTCTCCAAAAAGGCTATGGTCTCGGTTCCGGCATTTCCCTTTTCATCGCTACCAACATTTGCGAATCAATCATCTGGAAAGCCTTCTCACCCACCACCATCAACACCGGCCGGGGTCCTGAATTTGAAGGCGCTGTCATTGCTCTCTTCCATCTTCTCATCACATGGCCAAATAAGCAACTCGCTCTCCGAGAAGCCTTCTACCGTCAAAATCTACCCAACGTCATGAACCTCCTCTCGACGGTCCTTGTCTTCGCCGCTGTCATCTACCTCCAAGGCTTCCGCGTTGAGATCCCCGTCAAGTCCTCTCGCCAGCGGGGCATGCGCGGTTCCTATCCCGTCCGTCTCTTCTACACCTCCAACATGCCCATTATGCTACAATCCGCGCTTTCCTCCAACATCTTCCTCATCTCCCAAATGCTCTTCAACCGTTTCCCCGAGAACCTTCTCGTGCGCCTCATCGGCGTCTGGGAACCTAAGGAGGGGTCCGCACAGCTGTTCGCTGCTTCTGGAGTTGCTTACTACATGTCCCCTCCTCTGTCTCTTACTGCGGCGCTCTTGGATCCTCTGCATACAGCCGTGTACGTTGTGTACATGCTCATTGCTTGCGCGGTCTTCAGCAAGACCTGGATTGAAGTTTCCGGCTCCGCTCCCCGCGATGTCGCTAAGCAGCTCAAAGAGCAGGGTCTTGTCATGGCGGGACACAGAGAGCAGAGCATGTATAAGGAACTCAAGAGGGTCATCCCTACGGCGGCAGCGTTCGGTGGCGCATGCATCGGTGCGCTCAGCGTGGCGAGCGATTTGCTTGGGGCACTTGGCAGCGGGACGGGAATTCTATTGGCCGTCACGTGAGCTCTTCCCTTTAAAAACACTCCCCCCTTGTTTTCTACTCGCAAGTTTGATTTGATACCAAATACTGACTTGGTGCATTCCAGAATCATTTATAGCTACTTCGAAATCGCCGCGAAAGAAGGCGACATGGCTGGTTTGAAGGGTATGGTGATGGGTTAGTTGGCGAGCCATGTGCATTGAGTGCGTGCTTTGGTCCTTGCGGGCGATTACTATCTTCTGGTGGCAAATCAACAGGTAGGAATTTCACACTTTGTATGGCTCGACGGTGACCCTAATCTCTATCTTCGAAGACCAATTCGCCACAGGGCCCAAAGTCGCCTCAACCAAGTTGTCGAGAGCGCTGCAGTTGCTTTATATACTAAATCAGAAAAGTTTGGAAGGGCCGAAAAAGTTGCAATATCCCCGTGATCTTTTGGTCGTTCGGGATGTTGAGCGATGGCGTCACTGAATGTGGTCTACACAATTGGACTAACTGATCGGATACGCTGTAAATATGCCTTCCTTTTTTTCCTGTATCATAAAAAAGTGCATCAGCGGTTTTTCAATCACAGCGATATTGTTTGAAAACACCGTCCTCCAAACTCCCCCTATCCATATGTATCATCTGCACCTTCATGGTTGCTCTTTGCCTATTGTTCCTGGATGTCTTTGAAGAAACCCTCAATTTTCATAGACTTGATTAATGCGTAGGTCTGAACCCCATGAGTAAGTGGACTTGTGTTCAGAGGTAAAACGAATTTGACGCTGATGTTTGGGCTAGGATCTCTCCAGGAGCTTGTGGGTTTAATCATTCGTGTTTGGCTTTTTCGTTGAACACTTACAATTGTGATATATATTAGGATACCGTCGCTAATTATATTCGAACCCTTATTGAAGGCTCTCTATAAGCTTCGCAATTCCTACCGCTCTCTCCTCGCCGAAACGACCAGTGACGATCTGCACGCCGACCGGCATATCCTTTACGAGCTCTGGGTCATCTAATTCAACAGTTAGCATTGCTTACTTTAGCAGAGTCAGACAACTTGCATTGTTGATGATTAAACGCATCAGACTCATTACGTGGCTCATATGGACCGCTTTCTTGAAGGTCAATTGCCGGATCAACGGTTGTGACCGGAATTACAAGCGACGTATAATTGAGGAAATTCCAGGGCGCTGTGTAGCCTAGCCACTGCTTACTCTTAACCCATAATTTGGGCGGATAGTTAACCCAAGGCATGACCGGCATAATGAGAGCATCAATGCCACTGTCGTTCCACCGCTTCAGGAATTTTTTCTCAAATTCAAGCTTTACCTGGCTCATCTTCGAGTATAGTCAGTCACGGCCAATGAGACGCTAGGGGACTTGACAGACAGCTTGTCGTTGAGCAACAGTAAGCTCATCTTGTGGCTTGCCCACTACCATGCCCTCAATCAGAGGTTCTCCTATTATCTCACAGTAACTACGACACTTCTTCCCGCCGTCAGCTTTTACAGCTTTCCCCCACATACTCGTCATATCAAAAAGCGCTTTCGGATCCCAGGCAATGACTAGAGCCGTCAGCTATGCACTTTTCAGGATGCAATGGATACAAACCCTCGTGCCCTTCTCTCTCCAGCCGATCCCGCACCGACCTCGCTGCCCTCGCAACCGGTGGTTGAGGTCTTACGACGCCATCATCCAGCACAAACGCCACCTTCAACTTCCTCTCCGGCATCTCCGCGAGCTCCTTTCTCCACGGAATCGGCAACAACCGCGGGTGCATCTCCCAAGGCCTCGTCTCCATTAGTGCTTCCATGAAGAATTCCAAACTCGATAAGCTGCTCGTCAGCGGTCCCGCCACAGGAAGTACGAGGTATTCTTGCTCCTTGGCTGAGGATTCATAGGGGACTCGACCTACGCTTGGATTAAGTCCATATAGGCCCTGCAGATCCGCGGGAATGCGAATTGAGCCACCGATGTCGGTGCCGATACCGATGATAGAGGCGTGAGCGCCGACGAGAGCACCTTCGCCGCCTGAGCTGCCGCCGGAGATCAGATTTGGGTTAAGGGCGTTAACGGATTGACCGAACACGTGGTTATAGGAGTCAGACATCTGTGAAGAGGGGTGAGTGTTTGCTGTTGAAACTGGAAGCGGTTGCAACGATGGACGAGGGAAGAGCAGACCATGAGAGATTGTGGAATATTGCTTTTTACGTAGAGCACTGCTCCCATGGATAAGAGGATATCTACGGCGGGCGCGTTTGCTGTGGCAGGCTTGTCGATGAGGCCAAGCCAGCCTTTGGTCCTTCGTCAGCATTATGGTTCAGTACAGATGGGTACCATGAATTGGCGAAAAACAGACCTATCGTTGTATCCACCCCCTCGACCTCATATGAATCTTTAATTGATACCGGAATCCCGTGGAGTGGCCCGGCCGCCTTCCCTGTTCGTTTCAAATGCTCATCCAATTCTCTTGCCCTTTCTAATGCTCGCTCAAAGAACATCTCCGTGCAGCAGCCAATCAATTGCTGCGCTACGGCTGCACGTTTACAAAACGCCGTCGTGACTTCAGCACACGAAAACTCTTTCACGAGCATTCTATTCCGGAGAACCTTGGCGTCCCTGATATTTGTGATACTAAGTTCATCCGGAGAGAGAATACCGCAGTTTCGAATGACATCGTTGCTATCGGTGAAAGAAGGAATGGAGCTGAGGCGCCATTCGGGGGGAATGGAAGATGCTTGTTGGGCGCGCTTTCTGTGAGCAATTGCTTTGAGTTCGGAGGGAAGCGACATTTTGACCAATATTTTTATTTCCAGAGAGTGACAGCGAACTGGTGTAGACGTGAATTTGTTCTTGGTGTTCAGGCATCAAGATATTACGAAGGTATCATGACTTCTTATTTAGAAGATCTCCGACAGTTCTCCGCTTTTATGCTATCCTATAAGATCACCTTTGGAAAAGTCGAACAGGGCGTTTCAAGCATGTCTTTCCCTCCAATTCTCCAATTCTCGGATTGGAAAAATCAGCGAGGTGTGTGCTCCGAGAAGATTGCACGAAATCTTCCGGTGGAAGTTGCGGGAGAACGAATCCCTGACAGCACCCTCCCAGTTTACACACACTTCACTGGATCATTGCCCCGCGTTGCCATTGGGCCGCCTGCATACGAAGATGAGCCTATTCCCGATTTTCTGATGTCATGGGCGAATCTTGCAGCTTTAAACAGGCCTCCGGTAGGAGAACGCGTGTCTTAGGTATTTGTGCAAACCACGCAGAGCTACATTTGGAAGGATTATGATCACCCGACTCAGTATGCTAACATAACAAGTTAAGGAAAATAGGTATTCATGGAACTATGATGATTTCATGTGATCCTAAGTAGGTCGTAATTGTCGTGGTCCTTGTCTTTCGCGTCATTCTTGACCATCTCTCTTCTTGTCTGCGCTCCCGAGACTTTGAGCAGAACTGATATTCTAGTGTTAATGTCGGAAAAAACTGAGCGCCGGCCTTTGGTCCATTAGAATATTCTATGGCGTCTCCTATTTCCAACCCCATGCAGAGGAGAGATTAAGTAAAGGTGGCCCAGCCACAACCACTTACCGCTTCGAATGACGTTTGCTAAGAACTGCCACTCCACTGAATCGTGAAGCACTGGATAAATGATGGAATATAGTTATTGTTGAGTGACACCGAGTCTCCCCCACACCGGTTCGCGTGCCTGGATTCGGAATAGCGGGAAGGGATTTCGAATCCAGATCTGGGGAGGGGTCAAGCTCTTATCGCTTTTATGCAGGCACGCCACACATTAGAATTGATAGCCCGTCGGCGATGAATGGCACGCGTCAATATAGATAATCACAAATGGGACTTTTGTCGTAAGCTGTAGGTACAATTCTGATTCTACAACCTCTTTTTTCCCGCTCAGTCGGACCTCCATTTTGCAAACACCACAGCCTAAGTTCGGGCGAGTCTCAGAATCACATTGCAGGGCTTACAGTGCTCTTTTTGGCATCATGGTGCTTGAACGATTGAAGCAAATGGCGTCGCATGTCACTGGCCAGCTTCCGCCACCTCATCCTTTTGACCCGTTGACGGAGACTGAGATTGAACGTGCGGTTGCGATCGTCCGAAAGGAGCATGATTCTCTTATATTTAATGCCGTAACTCTGTGGGAGCCCAGAAAGAATGACATGCAAGCATGGCTCGCAGACCCAGAAAATACTGTGCGGCCGCATCGAGTTGCAGATGTCGTTGCAATTGGCCGAGGGAGTAAGGTCTATGACGGCTTGGTCGATCTGGAGGAAGAGAAGATTATCAGGTGGGAATTCACGGAAGGGGTACAGCCGCTGATCACCATGGAGGACTTACAGATTGTAGAGGGCGTTGCAAGGAAAGATCCAAAGGTCATCGAGCAATGCGGACTTATCGGTATCCCACCGGAGGACATGGACAAGGTGTACTGCGACCCGTGGACCATTGGTTACGATGAGCGGTTTGGAAACAAAATTCGCCTTCAACAGGCATTGATGTATTATCGGCCTCATGAGGATGATTCACAATACACTTATCCACTAGATTTCTGTCCCATCTTCAATGCCGACACACAGGAGATCATTCACATCGATGTACCAAAGATACGCAGACCTATCAACAAAGCATCCCCCAACAACTATCACAGTGCAGCCATAGAAGCAGAAGGTGGTTTCCGAAAGGACCTGAAGCCAATCCACATTTCCCAGCCTGAGGGGGTCTCATTCACAGTCGACGGTAGGGTCATAAGCTGGCAGAACTGGAAGGTCCATGTAGGCTTCAACTACCGCGAAGGTATTGTCTTAAGCAATGTCACGTACAATGACAAGGGAAATGAACGTGGAGTTTTCTACCGGATGTCCCTTGCGGAAATGGTGGTACCATATGGTAACCCTGAGCATCCTCATCAGCGAAAGCATGCTTTTGATCTTGGCGAGTATGGGGGAGGCTACATGACGAATAGCCTCAGCCTGGGATGCGATTGTAAAGGAGCAATCCACTACATGGATGCCGCATTTGTCAATGGAGCTGGTGCAAGTCAGATCATCAAGAACGCCATCTGCATCCACGAAGAAGACGCTGGCATTCTTTTCAAGCATACGGACTTCCGTGATGAATCTGTCACTGTGACGAGAGCGCGGAAGCTCATCATCTCGCACATTTTCACTGCCGCGAATTACGAATACTGCGTATATTGGATCTTTCACCAAGACGGAACCATTCAACTCGAGATCAAACTTACCGGCATTCTCAATACCTACGCCATGAATCCCGGGGAAGACACCGAAGGCTGGGGCACTGAAGTCTATCCTGGAGTCAATGCCCATAATCATCAACACCTCTTCTGCCTGCGTCTGGACCCAAACATCGACGGTCCCTCAAACACAGTCTTCCAAGTCGATGCCGCGCGCGGACCCGGCGACGTCGGAAGTGTCGAAAATAGGTACGGCAACGCCTTCTACGCAAAGAAGACGAAATACAGCACCGTCAGTGACGGCATCGCCGATTATGATGGCAGCACCTCTCGCACCTGGGAAGTGTGCAACACCAACAAGCTCAATCCCTACTCCCACAAACCCGTCTCGTACAAGCTCGTTTCGCGCGAAGTCCCCACCCTCCTCCCCAAAGAAGGCGGCCTCGTCTGGAAGCGCGCCGGCTTCGCCCGGCACGCCGTCCACGTCACGCGGTACGCCGATTCCCAGATCCACCCCGCGGGCCGGCACGTCCCGCAGACGTCCGGGGAGCCGAGCATGGGCCTGCCGCAGTGGATCGACGCGGATCCGCACGCCAGCATCGAGAACACGGATCTCGTGCTCTGGCACACGTTCGGCCTCACGCATTTCCCGAGTCCGGAGGACTTCCCCATCATGCCCGCGGAGCCGATGACGGTGTTGTTGAGGCCGAGGAATTTCTTCGAGCGGAACCCTGCGCTGGATGTGCCGCCGAGCTATTCGGTGAGTCCGAGCCAGTTGAAGAGTGGAGGTGTGGGAGCGGGAGTGAAGGGAGTTGTGGATGGCGTGAGTCGGTTGGCTTTTGGAGATCAGAAGAAGAAAGGAGGCAGTAATTGTGCTTGCGATTGAGTGTCAGGTTTTTGATGCGTGATTTTTGATATACGCGGCTATAAGTGGTATGGCTGATTTATCGATTGATTCCACGAATAGTTGTGTATAGCTTGTAATAGTGTAACAAGTACATGAGCTTCCCATTATGTAGTCACGGTCAATTTTTGCTTTATAAATGAAATGCGCTAAATCAGCAGCAAGATAGAACCAGTGGAATGGAACGAACAGGGATCCTTAGTGCCTGACAGATGCATAAATATGCGGCCAACAACATAAGCAGCGCACGAATCAATGGACCCCGTCTAGCTTGGTGCCAGTAAGCAAGAATTCAAAACCAGACTAAAACCTCAGCTATCTGAGCAATGATTTGAAGACGAAATTCTGGTGTGAAGCCGGGGATGTAAAGGAGCGCGAGGGGATATGAATTCAGTGTCGGGAAGATCCGTCGCTATTCTAATACAGGCAAGAAAGGTCTGCTGGGTGTCTGCCTAAACCGAGCTTAAATCCATCGTTCACGGCCTGCTCCGTACACCTCCAATAGACGCGTTGCTTTCCATCGTCCATGTTGTCATCCTGTCACTCCTTCCCAGCTACCACAATCCGTCGATTATCCGCTAGAGCTATATTTCTACCTATCGCTGAACCTGTATTCCGGCGCAACCTTCGTACCAGACCTCATGTCGAACGCGCAAAACGCCCGGGTCCTCGTGGCTCCTCAGCCCACAAAGCGAAACCGTCGCTCAATCAAAAAGGAGATGCCAAATCTTTCCTTCATCAGCGCGTCAATACATCTGTTGAGGGTCAGACGATGACTGCGAATGAAGAGGGTCGCCCATGGTCATTTCATGCAGATCCCGGATACTACGCAAGATTCAAAGAACAGAATTCTTGTTACATCTTTCTGGAATCCGGCGTCAGAATCATTTATCTTGATTTCATACCATCAGAAACACAACTAAAGGCGGAAATTGGCGTCATAGAGACTTGGTTGGATAGAATGGATTTTCCATTTACGGTACATTCAGTCTTAGTCTAGTAGGTCTCTAATGTAATATCCTGAGACTGTCTGGATTCTCCAGCCGCTTACATGAAACATGCTGATGAAACAACCTTGAACAGCGCGCCACATCGTAAATCTCCTCACGAACCCAAGACGCTGGCTCATATCGAAGCCTATCCAGTATTTATCGAGAACGGCTCTCTGAAGCAATTGAAAGGGGACGCCGTTTATCGACTTTTCTCTACTGGTGAGGAGCCTGCGAAGGGTTTTGAGAAATGCCAACAAGTCTATGAGTATCCTGGACAAGGCGAGTCGTTGGAACTTAGAAGTCTCCGCCCGTACAAGAGGAGGATTATAGAACTTGAGGAGTACGGTTGTCTGGTCTCTTCTTCTGTCAACAAGTTCAGCCTGATCCTGCGGGATGGGAAGGTGGAGTTCAAGTACAATCAAGCATCGCACGAGACTCCTGCGGAGAGTAACGCCGGTCAGGAATCCAGTAACATCCCCCGAAACAAGCCCAGAAGATGCTGAGCAAAAGGCGCCAATCGAAGACACTGTTGTTACAGACATAATGGAAGATACTACGTCCGATGGCTTGCCTGCTCCAAGACATAGCCCCAAAAAGGAAGCTGAAGTTTTCGAAGCTCCGGGTAACAAAGGCGATAGGGTAGTGAATCCGGATCCTCAAATGAATGTAACTCAAGATGGATACACGGAACTCGCTGGACAAGGAATGGATGGTGTCCGAGGAGGAACATTGGTTCATGCCCAAGAGGACAAGAGTAGAGAAGAGCTCCAGGAATCAAGTAACTATTCCTTGAAAGATACATACTGGCTTTTCAACCAGGATCACGGCTATTACGAGCTGAAAAAGGCACTCTCTCCAACCGTGCTCCGGCGGCAATGGTGCTCGGCAATGCTTGAGACAGGTCAATATGTAGCTTACCTCAATTGCAACCCCCCACAAGAACAGCTTGAAGCGGAATTAGGAGTGCTCCAACAGTGGGTGCTGACTGAAAACTTCCAAGAAGAAGAGGTCTATGCCATCATTGTAATGTATTGCAGCCCGGACTCTGTTCTCATAATTCTGTTCCTGCTGATCTTTCCAAATCAGTGCGCCACATCACATTTCTGCCCGGAATCCGAACGAGGCACCGCGTATTACTCTCAAAGTTCTTCGCTCCAAGAACATTAAGACTCTGAATTTCTCCCGTCTACAGTCTTTCCACGTATATTCCATTGACAACAAGCCTGCTCGAGGCTTCAGCCGCTCTACTACATCGTTTGATGCGACTCCTTCTACTTCTTTGGAGCTTGCGAGCTTACAGAAGGTAATCAGCTTTTGCATTACCTGGTTCGCCAATGGAAAATTGCAGCCATTCGAAGGAGTCCAGAAGACATTGCTGAAAGAAAAGTGGGTCGAGTCTCGTAGATTACTGGACCATTATCTGCAACAAAAATGTTTCGCTCACCTCAGCGTTCTTACGCGCTATGTCAGCGCAGCTAAGTTAGGTCTTCGCAACTATGATGGAATGCTGAAGCGTTTGGAAACAACTGTTTCTGTCATAGAGGATCAAATCAAAGCTCTCCAAAGCGAAACTCGCTCCTTGAGGACTGCTTACAAAGTCTACAGGGATTCAAAAGACTCTACAGAAGATCGCTCAGGGCTCAACGCCTCTCAGCACCTTTCAGGCATGGATAAGCCAGAAAATTTTTTACTAACATTAATGTCTGCTCTGCATGCTTCATTATCTCGAGCTTTTAGTCACCCAGGGCAGTTTGGCGGCAACACAATTGCGAAAGCTATGCGTGAAGCTTCTACTAAATCAGCCGCGGCCGATATCTTAGTCAAATACAGAAAAGACGTGGAGAAGACACGGATATTATTCAACCTGGAGAATGCGCTAGACGTTTTGCTCTCGAGTGAGAAAAATCGACAGAGTGCGGCTCAGAAAGACCTTCACCCGGAGCCTACATCGTCGGGCACTGATGCGGATAGAATTGAGGCCCATCCTCAACAGGCTCATGGTGCATCAAAGTCTCCTGTTGTAAATGGTATCGTACGTCGGCGAACTCGCAAACGTTCCTCCAAGGTCGCGCATCGAAGATAAATATTCCCAGGGACTTAACAGCAGCGCAACTTTCCCGGTGCTCCCTTTCCCCAGATCCGGGAACAGGGAAGAGGTCTCCTCGAATTTCTACTCGTCCTTGGAGGCATAAGCCCTCGGACAAATTTTTGGAAGAGTTTGACCGAATTAGTCCGAAGGCCAGGGTAGCACATCAGAGCTGTAAGCGTTGGACTTTGAAGAGCAAGAAGCTAGGCGTTTATCTTATCGGGAGGCAGCTCGAATTACCCTTGTGTGCGTATGTTGGTCATTTGGCGTCAGAATTCTACAATATTTCGGTTCCGGTCGACTAGGGTGATGTCGACTGATAGATGCTTTCAAAAGCAAAACAATAATACTCATAATATTTCGGTATCTGTATATTATAACATATGCTGCTAAATTATATTACATTATGATAATCTCGGTCCAAAGCTCCAGTCCGAAATTTGTAAAGCTCATTGCGACAAAGCGCCGTCTCTCTCGTCTTACCCTCGAGAGTGCGTCGCAGGTCGATGCCTTGCACGCTTGTACTACGGGTTCAAATGTGAGTCATCCTCGAGAAACTCGTATATAGTCTTGAGATTTCATGTACCTAGGTCTCCTATACTCTAAACTGGAGGCTGGGTATAATTTACATGGCTTGGACAGAAGGGAAGGAGTATATCTACAGTCACAGCCAGCTGCCCTAAATCCCAAAAGCGCCCGTAGCACTCCCAAAGCCTTTGAAAATATCAACGTAATCCAGCAACCAAGTCCAAACATCCTTCGACTGTTCGTTCTAATTCCGCGACCCGGCTATTCAACCCCTTATTCTCACCTCTGAGCTCCGAGACCAAGCCCCACGCATTCGTCTGCGAGCCACCATGACAGTTCGAACAGGTCTGCGTGCCCGATCCGCTCAACCTGCGCTCCATATAATCCTCCAAACTCGCCCCGGACTTCCTCTTCCCGGTCACTCCTGGTCCCACGCCCTTCCTGTACAGCGGCATCGACATCCGCGCCTTGTTCCCATTCTCGCCCTCATCCTCCGACACCCACTCATTCAGCGTCGACAGCGGCGTCGTCACCATCGGACTCCCTATTTCATTCGTCGGCAGCGGAACACGAGGCGAGAAGACGCTCTCGACCGTGCTATCCGCATCGGCATCGCTCTCAAAGCCCGAATCGCAGATGCTCGTGCCGCGGCTCTCGCGCTTGTTGCCAGCGGTGCCCGTCATCATGAGCGCCGCCTCGCCATTCTCGCGGTCGAACTGCGCCGCGGCGTGGTGGTAGTCGAAGGCCTGTTGGGACTTGGTCCGCACGAGCAGGATGCTGCGCTTGCGCGCCTCTTCCTCTTCGCGCCGGATCAGCCGCTCCTGGGCGAGCTGGTCGGCGAGGGCGTGCATGGCGGCGTCCTGCTCGGCGACGCGGGCCGCCATGTCGTCGAGCTGCTGTTTGAGGTGGCGGGCCCGGGTCGCGGCTTCGTCGGCTTCGTCGGTTTGGGCGGAGGCTTCGGCTCGTGCGGTGTCGGCTTCGCCGCATTTTTGGCGGTAGCCGGTTTGGAGCTGGGCGATGGTCGTCTGGGCGTTTCGGAGGAGGTCGTTGAAGGAGGCTGGGTCGAGGCGATCGACGGGGCCGTGAGGGAAGAGGGAGGCGTCGATGCTGAGGTCGAGCAGAGGGTCGGATGAGGATGATTGTGGGCGGCCTTCGGGGATCGGGGTAGGTGCGGGATTGAATGCTTTGCTGCCAAACCAAGAGAACTTGGAGATGCTCGTCGAAGACATGGCTGTTGATGTGCGCTTGTGTATTGGGCGTGACGGGGGCTCGTTGTTACCCCAATCTAATGAGGCCTTCTCTTTATCGGGCGAGGGAATGATCCCGATGTTGACTGGCGCCGAGCTCCCGGCAAAGAGGTCTCCGAGTGTGGTGTTTCTTTTGAGCTTTGCTTCCGGTTGAGTACTTGTATTTTGAGGCTGAGTCTCTTGTCTGTTGCTCCAAGTAGGCACCAAGCTTGCTATTGATTTTGCCCTCGCCTGCAATGCGGTACGTGGATTCTGTGTAAGGGAGGCGGAGGTAGCCGGGATGCTCAGGGCAGTATTTTTACATCGTTCGAGGAAGGTATTGCTGGAGGCTACTGTCCCGACGTCATTATCTTCGTCGCTGTCGTGGTCTGGCTGGACTGGGTAGCTGGTCGCCCTTGAGGTTAATGCCGAAGCTGGGGGAAGAATGATATCTTCAAAACCGTTAAGATCAAAACCAGGAGGATACTGCAAGTCCGGACCCGGTGTTTGATCGACGAAGTCGTGATAACGGGATCGTCTTTCGGGAGAGGCCGCTGATCGTCGAGACGGTGAACTCATTGCGGCTCTGGGCGGAGGACTGGCGTCATAGTGAACCATAGCTCTGGGAACACCTGCAAGACCAGACCAATGCAACGCAATCAGCTATTGAAGGTTGGGTGAGTGGGGAGCCTTGGTCAATAAAGCTTTTACTTTGGATGGTGGAAGCGGGGATTAGTGTGCCAATAGATATGATTGGCGGCGGCAGCCACACATGGAGGCTCCCCAGCAATTTCCCGGTAAACTCCCAATAATGGCAAAAAGCAGCGAGGCGGGTGAGATAATGAGGAACGAGAAATCTAGAAATCCAGAGATCCAAACAGCTGACTACGAGAAGAGACAGCAAGCAGAAGCGAGATTGTGATTTAATAAGGTGGTTGTCGACTTGGAGATGGCGGGCAGGTGGCTGGTGCCCAAACACCGGCTCTTTCCTTGATTTCACTGTTTCAGGCATCGTCATCCCAAATCCCAAGACCCACCTGATGATTTCTTACGAAGGGTATCCAAGTTCTGCGCACGGAGAACCCCGAATAGAGCAGTCAGGAAGGATCGAATGCTTATTGGATTGCTCTTCCAAGAACTTGCGAGGACTTCACCAATAGGACACCTTCGTATTCAATGATCACTGAAGCTTTTTCTTCAACAACGTTCTTCCTGTACTGCATAATATGACAAGTAATTGAAAAGCCCCATAGGTCAAAAACTCATGCTTGCTGTCGAATGAACTCCGAAAAAAGCAAGAACCTTAGAGTGTCTCCCGAGTGGATTTTCACTGTTACTGAGATTCCCTCACCACTGATTGGCCCGCAGATTACGACATCTGCGTCCTATGCCCATGATACCTTCAGGACGTCCATATCTAGATATAGAATTATGTCGCGATGAGTCTAGAATTTCGTGATAATTAAAACGTAGTGATGGATATTTTAATCATACATTGTACGATCGCGCGCCGGGCTCCAATGCTAACTAGCCTGTGCAACGAAATCCAGATAACCAAAACCCACGGAATGCAAGATAAATATACACACCGCAAGTCATCATAGATCGGAACGCCCACTCCATCTTCCAGAAACAAAATACAGAGTACTCAATCCAGTGTCGGGTCCACCCGTTCTTCAGTAGTTTCCAGCCGGAAACTGTACCGGCCTCCTCTCCGGCCCTTCATCCTCATATCCCCCTGGACTCAACGCACTTTGTACCCGATGCTCCTCCGAACCCGGCATATGCGTCACACCACCAGCATCTCCACTTCCGCTTGCCCCATGATACTCCGTATCCACCCGCACAAAATGCTCCGATCCTCGATCCGTTCCCCAGCTTAGCGGTCGTCCTGGGTGCACTTCAGTCTCCCAGCTCTCGGGCCTCGCTGAATATTGTTGGTGTTGGTATGGATCCTGCTGCTGCTGCTGTCCCGGCGGATCGGCGGAGTGTAGGAGCGCGTGCTCGTCGTCATCGTGGTCATGGGGATTGCTGCCGCGATGAGGACCGCGGTAATCGGTCGCATCGGTGTCATGAGGGTGGTCTAGGTTGTCGTCATTGTCGTGATGATAGGGATCGGAATTCAGATCGCCCGTGTCGGCGGACCAGGCGTCTTTAGTTTGGGCGTCGATGCCCGTAGCTTCGTAAGCACCGCCTGCTTGGTTGCCGGGGAGCACGCCGCTCTGTCTGTAGCGGATGACTTGATGGATTGAAAGCACGCTGGTTCCAACGAAGAGGAGGCTATGTTTGGACGGTATTCGTGAGTTGAGTTTCTTGAGGTTGGGAGATGGATAGTTTGTAAAAAGAAACATACAAGAGAAAGACCCCGAATGCGATAGCAGCTTCGCCCGTTGTACACTTGCTAGCGGAGCCAAATGCGAATACATCGCAGCTGGCGGGTTTCTTTTTGTCCTTCCCACCCTGAGATTTACCGGCAGTGACCCAGGTCGCAACCGCGATGAATGCGGAGAACCAGAGGGTCTGTAAATACCACTATTAGACCACCTTTCCCATGAAGCTCTGCGTACGGGTTTGGAGAGTATTTCATACCGCAAATAGCACATCAACAGCCGCGTATGCATACACGTTTGCAAATCTCCAAGCTCGTGACCACATCGGTACCATTATTTGGTACACTATCGCCGGTATTGTGAGAAAGCACTACAATCCATCAATAACTGTCTTTCTCCCCATGATATGCCTTCCAGTGTGCAGGGTCTCGTACCAGTCCAAAGAACCATCCAACACGTCCATCTGTTTCTCCATTTTTTGTAAGGACTACTACCGATAGACAACCGGCGATGAATATAAGAACGACCTGCGCGATGTGTACAAATGTCTTGGACTGCTGGGCTTTCGTCTGCTGTAGCCTCATGTCGCGGTTGAGTCGGGCGACCTGCCAAGATCTCAGGATATCGAATCGAGAGAGGATGTTCGGGGGGAGGGAGCCGCGGAGGGACAGCTGTCTTGGCGGCTTTCGGTGGGATGTGAATTCAGAGGTGTTGCTCAAGGCACAGCCATGAAAGCAAATCCATGTAGTCGTCAGACTCCGCGATTGTTGACTGAGACAGCGATGAGTTTACCATATACAGTCGTTGTGCCAGGGTACCGATTTCCGGGTTTGCAATCAAGCTGAGAAAGCCGGAAGCACTCATCTCCACGTTTGTTTTGTCTACCGATCATAAATAGAAACGCAGCTAACCTTACGTGACGCTAAGGTGCTGCCGAGACGAGATCGGGGGTGGCACGGGCTCCCGCTGCGGCACAACGCGTGGCTGACTAGGCACCCCAGGGTTTCTGATGACGAGGTTAATAACATGATTGATCAGGTATCTGCGTCTCCAGGTACGTATATCACTTGGGCTGCGACTTCGCCAGCTGAATAGCCTCAGTTGACTTCCGGAAGTTTTATTGCCATGCCACATCGTTTCTTTGTGAACCTCGGGGCATTTCGGACTTCGTAAGGTACCCACTGTTCCTTTGCATCATCAATGCTTACCAAATGTTCCATCAATACCTACCTACATCCGCAAAAGCACAACCCCCGCCGTCGGAGGATGGCACTACGGGAAGATGACCAGTATTGGCCTTATTCTTGATTGGGTTCACAGCGCGAGGAGGTATTTGTTTGCGTACACTGATTCCAGATTGTGGTTGTGCCATCTGATCTCCCCTCTTTCGAACTATCTATCTACTTAACAGTATCCAATCTCCGGAATTGTATAGATCCGATCGGTTGTGTAATCATCTGTACCAATTCTATTTTTCTGTTCCTTTTCCTCTTTTCTTCCCTTTTTATTTCTCTTTCCTCCCTTTGTTGTCTTTTTTATCTTCTATACTTAAATTTAAAAATAAAATTTAGTAAAGACAAGAGAAAAAGAGAAAAAGGAAGAATGGAAAAAGGAAAAGGGAAATTTGTGTGCAGATCACCCGGTCCAATCCATAAGGTACCTTACGTATAAATAGAATTAAAGCTACTCAAGAGTTTCCAAAAGTTATTTAGCGCCACAGCCGAAATCCGGAAGCGTTGTCTCCGCTTTGCTCCGAGTCTGACTTTTCATTGTGTTTCGCGATTTTGCTGAATCGGATTCCATCACATCCGTTTGGCTCAGTATCGATTTACAGTGGGAACGAACGCCGTTCCTGACCTGTCATTTTCGAGCGGTATTTCACCTGAGAACCACCAAGATGACATTCTATTGTCACAACGATATTTGGCAGAGACGATGAATATCCGGTCGGTCGATCGCTGTCCTGATGCTAGAGCTTTCAAGAATAGACCTGTACAAGACCTTGACCAGAAGATATTGACAGAGCATTGACACCGGTGTATATCTGTAAAAGGCCTGACTGTTGTTCCCCAACAAGGCCTCAACTGCATGAGCAGGTAATTTCGCGATGTAATCCTCGGACCTCAGCATTGAATCCTCTGGATCAACGTTGCTCCTGTAAGCGGGTCCAACTCTCAAAGCATCTCGTGAGCATCGAGCTCATATAAGTAGCAGCTTCCTCAGTTCTTTGATGAGCATTCACTCATATCTTGTCCATTGCTGTTAAATGGTGCGCTCCTGGGTCAGACATTCAACGTTTTCTACTTTTTGCAGGCAATAACTCTGCATGGCGCAGCTGTTCCCTCCAAAGCACGAGAGGCATTATGAAACTCGCAATCTTCATGAGCTTATGGGAAACGTCTCTGAGCAAATAGTCTCTCATTTCCTTTCGCTTATTCCTTCTATTATTCCTCACGCCATCATCCACGACAATGCCTGTGGATCGGGTACTGTTACCAAGGTCATCATGAATTCCAGCACCTTGGCAAGCGAGGATCTTCGTATCAATGCCACTGATATAGATCCACAATTCGTGCGAGATGTGGCTGCCCTCGCAAGCCGGCGTTCTTGGCCCGTCACCACCGCTGTCATGGATGCGCAAAAACTCCAATTCCCCGATGATAGATTCGATTACTCCTTTACTAATTTCGCCGTTCACTGCTTTGAGGACTCTCGGGCTGCCGCAAAGGAAATCTATCGGACTCTTAAGCCTGGTGGATTTGCCGCAGTCTCTGTATGGACATCTCTACCATACGTCCATCTCATGATCAACGCATATCATCGTACTCGGGGAGCTGATGCCCCACTGCCATCGCTTCCTTTGGAAAAGCAGTGCCAAGAGTCTGATCTCCGCAGTGCGTTAGAAGACAGTGGCTTTGCAACCGAGAAGATTACATTTTATGAGAGAGATGCATATTTGGAGATTAAAGATATGATGCGCTGGGCGCAATTGGCATGGAGTAATCTGGGGATGTTGTCGGCAGAGCAGGGGGAATGGGGGTGGAAAGACGAGGAAAGACGGGAAGAGGTCGTAGCGGGTATCGTGAACGAGATGGAAAAGCTAGCGGAGATCGGGGAGATAGAGAATGTCGGAGAAGGATGGCAAATGAGAATGAGGGCTGCAATTGGCGTTGCGAGGAAGTAGATGTCAAAACGTACAAAATGGTCGAGGATTTCTCTTGCGGAATACTCCGTACTTCTTCTGGGATGTGCCTGGCGTGGCGTTACCCAGCCACACCTCCCAGCCACCTCGCTTCCCATTCACAATTAGGTTGCGTCTTGACGTGTCACAAGCGCATTTCCCCCCAGGCACCACTGCCTCTGTGGTACGATAGCCAGTCAATACCTGGAAACTGGCTTTGAGCTGTAACCACTTGAACGAGGCGATGCTCGCATGCGTGTACCTCGAGTACTTGTCGTAGACATCGTCGTCTTTGTGATTCTGTAGGTTTTGGACCACGCCAGCTTTCGCATTTGCCAGGCCTATAGCTGGCCAGACGCAAAAACTCGCTTGGCCTTTTTGCATTGATTTCGAGGACTTCATCCAAAATCTTTTTTAGTTATCGCTACTACCTAGCTTGTACGCCATCCTCCATGCCCTTTATACCTCATGCACCAGAAGCTCTCATTCCCCGTAGCGACTCCAAGAATCCTGCAACTACTTGCAAGGGGATCACGGAGAGAGGTCGCCCATGTCGCCGTGGTCTGAAGCCGAGAACCAAAAACGGCGTGCTTGCAGTAGTTCCTGTTCACACTGAAGGTGGCCAAGAATCAGATGCAGCAGCCTTCTTCTGCTGGCAACATAAGGATCAAGCCGAAAAGCTAGCTCAGAAGAGTAATGGTGCTGACCAAAATAATGATGGAATCACCAAGATTGTTCCCCTTCAGCAGAGAACCAGTCTCGATACTTTGTACGAGCGGCTGGGAGTCCTCGAAGAAGAGGAATCACCAAGGCAAGATTCTGAGAAGCAAGCTCGCAGTAAGACAGGACCAAATAGGGGACCCAGTCGCCCACCGACCTGGGATAACGTCGAGGGTCCGATCATGACTGTATCCCGAAGGACATTTTCTCAACAGGAAAACTCGGCTTCAGCTCCGAGACCAGGTTTGCAACGACGGTCACAGAAGCACAAACCCAGCTTCTTCGAGCTGTTTTGCTGCGGTGCCCTTTCAGAAGATGACGATTACGTTGAAGTCGTCAAGCATCGACGGAGAAAGGAACAAAGCCAAAACTACGTCCAACGACCTGCTACGGTCCATCCACTTACGCCTCGCCGGGAATCAAATCCGCAGCCATATCCCACCACCGCCAGCCCCTCTAATCGAAAACCCAGTGGACCGCAACCGAAGGTAGGCGCCGAGTCAAGCCCTGCGCGGCCTACTATCCCAGCCCAGTCACCACCGCATACTTCAAACTTGCTCTCGGTAATACCCCAACATCTCACTCCACAAGTAACATCACTGCTTCTTACCGAGCTGTCGAAGCCCATCTCTTCTTTCGACGAAGAAGGCTACATCTACATTTTCCAACTCACCAGCCAGGAGTCACCCAGCACTCCCTCCAAAGCCGCCAAGCTGCTCACGACCGAGACATCGCCTCAGTCACGGTCGCGACGACCCTCAACAGGCGGCCGGATTCCCAGCGACGTTTCAGCGAGCTCGAACCGCGCCCCGAGCGGCAAATTGATGCTCAAGATCGGCCGGGCAAGCAACGTTCAACGCCGCATGAACGAGTGGACCCGTCAGTGCAACTACGCGCTCGAGCTTGTCCGGTGGTACCCACATATCTCGTCCTCCTCTGCCTCTGCATCTCCAAACCTCTCGCCGGCGCCATCGCCCTCTTCTCGACGCTCGTATGCAGCGTCTTCGCCACTGCGTCCCGATCTGGCAGCGGCGAGCGGACGGAGGTTCTCGGATTCTCCGCTCGTGAGGAAGATTCCGCACTCCCATCGCGTGGAGAGGCTGATTCATATCGAGCTTGCGGATAAGCGGGTCAGGAAGGCGTGTGAAGTGTGTGGGAAGGAGCATCGGGAGTGGTTTGAGATTGAGGCAGGAAGAGACGCAGTTAGAGCAGTGGATGAAGTGGTGAGGAGGTGGATAGAGTGGGATGAGAGAGTGACTACCGCTGGAAGGGAATGAAGCGCAAGGCTGTTGAATAAGATGGAATGGCGGAAATCAGGAGGAACGCATACTTGGGCGTATCTGCAACTATTTTTGTTTACATTACCAACCGCTTTGGACTCTTGGGGAATCATCGTAGGATCCAACGAATAAAAATGTTGTGAAAGGTAGACTTTGAGCAATTCTTCCTGTTTAGCAATTTGGTAGGCCCTCACAAACCGGGGCATGAGCGAAGATGATCAGGCACATGAGCGCATCATGATAAGCTTAATTGTGCAGACTGTCTCAGTGACATATTTGTCAGATCGAGCCTTTCACCTTTCGTTCTGTTCAAGGGCCCCAAGATTTTCGACAGGGATTCCCCACATTTTCCTAACTTCCGTCTGCAAATCTTTTCGGTACGATGGCTTGCCTTTTCACGACGCATGCTCGCCGAGGACGTTAGATGCAAACAGAGAAACTCAATCAGAAACACCGCGTTCTAG
Organism: Astrothelium subdiscretum; assembly: GCA_021030935.1. Taxonomy (NCBI): domain Eukaryota; kingdom Fungi; phylum Ascomycota; class Dothideomycetes; order Trypetheliales; family Trypetheliaceae; genus Astrothelium; species Astrothelium subdiscretum. The sequence goes on from JAGFMW010000002.1 coordinate 728,655, forward strand.
CCTAGCCTACCTAGGTATATCATGCAGCATCTCGCGGTGGAAATACGAAAGCGAATGCTTTTCTGCGGCTCGTCCGATCACTATTGATCGACTCCTCAACTTTACCCGGTCCACGGCAGAAACCCACAGATATTCAGGGGCAGGAAAAACTATAGACTAGCTTCGGTTCGTCCGATCAACATGCCGAGATGCGACACCTGCGGAGCGATGACGAGTCTTGCGACCTCGTAACGTCTATCTTCACGTCCGCCTTGCAGTTGACAGGATGGCCCCTCCTGAGAGAATGAGGGACGCCTTGGAACTTTATTTTAATTGAGGAAAGTGAATACATGAGAGGTTATTATCCTAGTTTCTAATCTCACACTGGTTTCGCCATAATGATAGCTGTAAGTTCCATGTTTAGTATTTCAGCCTTTCCAAATTGACAAGTTTTGTTCCAAGCCTAGTTTCACCTTTCTTCTATCTCTCGTCGTTTGTGTATCATGTCTGCCAGAAAACCATACGGACTCGCTCGTAAACGCCGCAATTGATGCTGGCACCTTCCTGAACCCTTCTGTGAATGTCAGGCCGCGCTTTAGGTATTGGATCCCGGATGCTTCTATTGATTTTCAGCAAGCTATTCAGGACGTTGTGAATGCAAAGGCTGCTGGCGCTGGAGGCGTGGAAGTGCTTGGATACTATCTTTACGATAGCGCGCCTGGCAACTTTGCTCCAACCGATTGGGAGGTTTACGGGTGGGGTACGCCAGCATGGAGTAAGCGACTTTCTTGTGCCCTTTTGACTGCTGTTCTAATTAATACTTCACAGAGCAGTTATTTGATGTCGTAGCTCAAGCGCACAAGGACAATGGTATGATCATGGACTTTGCCATGGGTCCGAATCAAGGGCAAGGCGTACCTGCAGACCCAGATGACGATGGCTTAATGTGGGATATTAATGCCTACAATATTTCTATCCCAGTCGGAGGCTCCTTCAATGGCACCATACCCGGTTGGGATAATGGAATCCTGCAAGCTGTGGTGACGGGATTGGTGACCTCCGAAGTCAACGCATCTGGCTTGGCTCCATCCCTCCCCAATGACATTGCCGCAAGTCGTTTGCAGAAGACTCTAGCCAATAATACCCTTCGGGATGTCACGAGTATGGTTGGAGCAGATGGATCTCTCTCGATACAATTTCCTGCTGACACCGAGGGCATCGAGTATAACCTGTTTGCCATTTATCTTGTTCGTGAGCACGCCCGAACTGAGGCGGACCCAATCACTCTCGGAGGGCCGCAAACCCCGGCCCAGGATTTTGTTCATAATGGTTCCTGGACTGTTGACCATTTCTCCGCGCTCGGAGCTCAAACCATGACCAATTTCTGGGAGAACTACCTATTGGTGAACGGAACAAAAGAATTGCTCATGGCCGTCGGCAATTATGCCTGGGAAGATAGCGTAGAGATCAATCCGTATGTCTACTGGACTCGATACCTCCCCGAAGCGTTCAATGAAAAGTATGGGTATTCAATCACCACCTGGCTTCCACTACTCTTTCACCAAAATCAACGGTGGTTCGGAGCTCCTTCTGAACCAGTTTGGTGGGTTACAGATGAGCCCGGTTCAGGGAACAGTCATATTGCTGATTACAGGTCGACTCTCACCGACTTATACGGAGAGTATCTTGGCGCCTTAAACTCATGGGCAGAGCAGTACTTGAATATCCAGTATTCTGCACAAGTGTCCTACAATATGGCGATGGATATGCAACAGAACATCCCTACCGTAGACGCCCCCGAATGCGAATCCCTAGATTTCAGCGACAATATCGACGCATACCGTCAGTATGCAGGTCCTGCGAACTTAGCTGGCAAACGAGTTGTATCTTCTGAGTGCGGGGCAGTCTCCAATGAAGCATTCCAACAGAGACTACCTGAGCTGATGTGGCATGTCAAACGGTCTATAGTGGGCGGAATAAATCAGTTCGTTTTCCATGGGTACCCGTACTCTGGCAATGTAAGTTTCGCACCGGACTGGAAAAGAAGATTTTGACTGATTCTATTTAGTATGGGAATACGACTTGGCCTTCTTTTGCGACTTTCAACTACTCTTACTCTGAAATGCACGGCCGCCACCAACCGGCGTGGGACTACTATTCTGACCCTCTTAATTTTACTGCTCGCCTCTCATACATATTTCAATCTGGTGTGCCCAAGGTGGATCTTGCCTTCTACCAATACTTTACTACATACCCTGGCCATAGAGGTTCAAATTACATGCTCTCCGATCTCGACGATGCGGGCTATCGTTACGAATATATTAGTCCAAACAATTTTGACCTTCAGGAAGCATACGTGCAGGACGGAATTCTGGCTTCCAATCGTCAAGCTTTCAAGGCCATGATTATCCGGGCAAATGACTCGTTAACTGTGGAAGGTACGGTGAAGTTGGCAGAGTTCGCGAACGCCGGATTGCCCATGATATTCTCGGGAGGCTTTCCTTCGTATCTTGCTAGTTTCAACACGACCGGTGCTACTTTTGTCAATGAAACGATCCAAAGCCTAGCGAATTTGCCGAACGTGCACGTAGTCCCGTATAATGGTCTGGCGAAGAGCATCGCCTCCCTTGGCATTGCTCCAAGGGCAGCATCGAATAGTACGAACGGAAGACTTTATAGTTTCTGGCGACGTGACGATAGCAATTCGGCAGACTACGTCTTCATCTACAACGATGCTGCAGGCTACGGACTCGGAGAAGGCTCGATTGGAACTGCAGTGGAATTCGAATCTACTGGCACGCCATACGAGTATAATGCTTGGACGGGCGAGCAGTCCCAGATTTTCAATTTCACGCAGACTAACAACACGACGTCAATCTATTTCCAGCTTGCAGGAAACCAATCGACGATCGTCGCGTTCCATGACTTCAAAAATACGTCACTTACCCAACCATCGAAGCACCTTGAATCCGCTTCGCCGCATATTCTTGGTATCTCCTCTGGTACTTCTTCCACCCTGACTCTGAAAGTCGGTTCAGGATACGGAAGCCCCAGCGTTCGTCTCTCTAACGGCACCACGCAAAACTTCTCTTCTACATCCGTATCTCCCTTTGCCTTAGGCAATTGGACTCTCACAGCCGAGCACTGGGATCCGCCCGCAAACCTCTCTGACATCTCTACCGTGGCCGTCAAAAGCAACACCACCCACGTCTTGCCCGACCTCGTATCCTGGCAGTCCATCTCCGGCCTCCAAAATGTCAGCGGCAGAGGCTACTACAGCACCACCTTCACTTGGACACCTGGTAATGCCTCTTCACTCGGCGCCTTCATCGACTTCGGTCCCGTCATTCACACCCTCCGTGCCTCACTCAACGGACATGCTCTCCCACCACTCGATCCCACGGCCGCCCGTGCCGATGTTTCGCCGTATCTCGTGGTGGGCGAAAATCGGCTGGACGCGGTGGTCAGCACGACGCTCGTCAATGTCCTCAGGCCGATTTGGGGACAGCTGAGGACGAGCGGGGTGGCGCCCGCGGTGGGAGTTCCTGGAGCGCAGGATTATGGGCTTGTAGGGACGGTAAGCGTTGTGCCGTACGAGGCCGTAGAAATTGATCTCGGTTGAAGGAGGAAGGCCAGAGGGCGACGGAGAGCAAGAACGGAAATGGGTATTACTTGATGTTATTAAACATTGTCCTGCTTGTAAAGGCCCTCATGATATCTAATTCTCTTCCCTTAAGCCGGCTGTCCAGTAGTCATGTCCGACGCTGTACGTAGCCTCATCAACCCTTCGGAGAGTCTGAGGAAGCAAATCCTGGTCTTCGTCTTTAAACATTCTTACTCCAACATAAGGGCTCCACTTTATGGAGGACCACACGTGCGGCTGTTAATAGTTGTTTCAATAATGCAGCCGAGTCAATGTGTCCATCAATCTAGATGTAATCCAAGTAAGAAAATATTCTAGATTACACGCATTGGTCTTCCCATATTCACTTTTTTGGTTTAATCCAAAAGCAAGCTACGAAAATGATAAGAACAAGAGGCGGAGGTGGGGAATATAATCATTCCATTTTTGGGTGTGCAGTAGTAGAATGCCAATGATCAACTCATCCTACCCTTTGGCCGGCGAAATGAGTCGTACATCTTATTGGGTCGTGCCCTACTTTTAGTTCAATAGATCTAGCTACGAGCCATGACTCAGATACATCTCGGCCCTATTTACGATTGTTATTGTATTTGTAAAATTTTAGATAGAGAGAACGCTAATTCGCATTTCGCGTGCGGAGTGCATAGAATAGTCTAGCCGAGAAAGAGGAATGACATCGACAGGTTTTACAGAGCCCTGCTGAACCTGAAATCAGCAGCGCAGTGCGGAGATGAAAATATTCCTTCTGGGCGATAAGCTCACAAGTGACGAATTGGATGCAGACGATATCACTGGTAGGCCCAGAGAATTTAGAAGGGGTTTGAGCGAGTTCAAGATTGATTCGACTCTCATGGGGCACAATGACGCTCAACCAACTGCGGAATGACGCTGAGTATCGTGGGAAACCCCTGATGACGCTCGAGCTTAGAAATCGGACAAAGCGTAAGGGAGATCTAACTTAAGTAGATTTGAGTTCGTGCAAGATTTTTGGATTCCATACATTCTGTACAGTTCCCGAGCTTCAAACCCCAACAACATCTCAATCGTACAAAAAACACATCAATAGTATGGCTTTCAATTGGGCCACGAATTACAAGCAACGATTTGCCTCCGTCAATGACATCAACATCCACTACATCGAAGCTGACGCCCAAACCCCTTTACCCAAAGGCATCGTTCTCCTCATCCACGGGTTCCCGCAAACTTGCCACCAGTACCGCCACGTTATCGAACCGCTCACCAAATCCGGCTACCGCCTCATCATCCCCGACTACCGCGGCGCCGGTCGCTCGTCCAAACCCATCGACGGCGTCTTCACCAAATCGCTCCTGGCAGACGATCTCCACCAGCTCATCCGCTCGCATTTGGGGATCACCGCTCGCATCCACGTCGTAGGCCACGACATCGGCGGCATGATCGCGCACGCCTACGCCTCGCGCTGGCCCGCCGAGGTCGGCAGCGTCGTGTGGGGGGAGTGTCCGTTGCCGGGGACCGCGACGTACGAGGAGAATCGGAGGATGCAGTCGCAGTTCCATTTCACGTTTCATGCGGTGCCGTCGTTGCCGGAGGCGTTGGTCGCGGGGAAGGAGCGAGTCTATGTAAAGCACTTTTTTGATAATAAGGCTTATAATGCCGCTGCTATTTCCGAGGAGGACATCGACGTGTATGCGAGGGCGTTCGAGCAACCGGGGGGGGCGAGGTGTGGGTTTGGGTTGTATCGAGCGTTTGAGAAAGACAAGGAGGAGAATCTGGAGAGGAAGTGGGTACATGGTAAATGCAGAGTCCCCGCGTTGGCTTTGAGTGGGGATCAAAGCCAGCATCGGTTTGCCGCGAAGGAGATGGCGGAGGAGATGTATGAGAATGTGAAGGTTGCGGAGATAAAGGACAGTGCGCACTATATTGCGGAAGAGAACTCAGAGGATTTTGTGAGGAAAGTGGTTGCTCTCCTCGAAAAGAACCTATGAGATATGAGCTAGTCAGAGAGAAACCAGCTGATACGACTGCGAGAGTAGCTGGCCGATCCCTCAGGCCGCTGGTGCCGTTGCACACAGATGTTCTTGTATGGGGTGCCTCCCAATCGAATTCCATTGTTTGGCCTCAATACTACCCTTTTAATCAACTTCAGATTCAAATAGAACTTTTTTCCTAAACAGCCAGAGATAGCATCGGGGAAACCCCATCCAAACCCCAGAATTTTGATGAGAACAAAACGCGCCCGTGCGCAACAGCAAAGGTAGAAATCTAGGTACTGTACATGTTGCTAGCTTCCATTTCTAAAGGTCTAAATCGCAACGTGAGACTAATTTCTGGGTATTGGTCTTTGCGAATTCACATCTTCATCACTTCTTCTCCCACCCTTTTACTCATGACACAGCGAACCTGGGTAGGCTCCTCCCGCATTGATAAGACCACGAAAGCTGACAGAAGGCGTGACTAATAGTAAGCACGCGCATGTCTTCTACCAGCAACAATTCGGTCCGGAGTGCGATGAGCCGAAGTAGTAGCGGTGCCCGCGTGGGCGAAAATCACACGATAGGCTTCGGAAAGTAAGTAATCTTTGAGGTTGAAAAGTAACATACAAGCGACATCTAAGTCATTGAATTAGCATTTCCCGTACGCCATATCACATAAAGCACTCTGCTCTGCCATTACCTACCATACACACGAGGCAACCTTAGTCTCACCAAACGCAGACATTAATCAATCAAATCATCGAGTCCAGAAGTAGCCTATCAATGGCACCGGCGAAGCTTTGACTATCGAGTAGTCGGGGTTGTTATAACCTAAATACAGTTGAGTAAGTATGTGAGTGTGAATCTGATTGATACCCAAAGGCAAAGAGGAAAAGGGGTCAAATCGATCATCGGGCTGGCAGAGGCGTCGCGGGTTATCCAGCCTTTAGGCTCGTATTTACTTACTCGAAGGACGAAGAGAAGACTCCGTATTGCTGGGTGAGATCAAAAGGCCATGGCCAGTCCTCGAGAAGCTCGGGCGGTAACTGAAACTCCCACAGAGACGAATCCTGTGTAGCGCCTGATGACGGCAATGGAGCTCTCGTCACAGTCGCAGACGTAGTCAGGTCTGCAACGGTATTCTGGAATGGTCGAGTATAGGGTAAGAGCTGATTTCCGTCCATGTATTTGTCAACTTTTTCAAGTTGCTGGCGCATGCCGCTTCCAACCCCCGTGACGCGATGTAAGTCAGCCTCTAGACTCTCAAGAAGATCGGCCATGGACAAGATTTCGGCCTTCAATTTCCGATAAGTGATTTCGCAGAGTGGGCCCTCCAGAGCAGAACTCAGTATATTCCCCACGCCGGCGAGATGATAAATCAGAGGAGTACTGATGGCTTTCAAGTAGGGCAGAGGAATGCCTGAGAATGCTGAAATGAGTTGATTAGCGACTTCGCATTTTGTCTCGACATTGTTCCTTTCTTCGCCGTTGAACAAGACCATTCGGAGAAGAGCAAGCGTTGCCTGAATATTGGCGAATTGAAACCCGAAAATATCTTGGGCGTGGCCACCAGTCACAATCGGCGGACCTTTGAATCTTGCGGGCATAATCGCATAGATTCGATAGACCTCAAGCATCACAGCGGGGCCAGTGAGAGTGGGGGGCCCCGTTAACGCTGGTATCTGTCTTAATCGCGTGTTCACACTATTCCGACGTGCTCGGAGTTCATCGAGGCTTTGTTGCATGGCACGGTAGAGATCGGTGGTGAAGTTCCATCCATGAAGCCAGCAGTTTGGATTAGAGACACTTTCTTGTCCCGCAGCAAGGAACTCGTCATCGACTTCACTGGGGTATTCCACGGCCAGTTGGCCAGCTTTCGAGCGTAACGGGGTGTTCCAGACGATGGATGAATACACGTCCAAAGTGTACGTGGACCATACAAGTCTCCTGCGCTCTTCACGTTCAACGACTGGCATATTCTTGGGCCAGAATGCCTCATCGTGGAAGCGCTGCAGAGCCAGCAGTGCATGGTATCGGCCGAGATATTCGTGCAGTGCTTCGAGTCTTCCAATTTGGATACTCCCAATGGCAATGACTGCACAGGCGCGCAAATAATCAAGTCCCCGAGCCAAGTACAGTTCTCTTGGAATCGCATCCAGGGCGGCGAGATAGAACGTCTCTGCGGGAATCCTCAACGCGTCACTACGCTCTACGTTTCGAGGAATGGCCCCATCTCGGGCGCGGCTAGAAGCAAGAGCGCACGTTGCCATGATGGACGCAAAGAAGCCTCGATCCGACAAATATTCTCTCTCTCTCACTCTTTCTAATAGCCTGCCGCGGTGGAAGAGGGGGAAGATGGGGTAGATGATGGAGTAATAGACATCGATGAGAGCACTGATTGAGGGCTCGACAGCGATGGCAAAGGCTCGCCATGCTTCGTTCAGGGTCGTGCGCGGGAAGGGAGGTGCTCGCCCCTCGGGCTCGTATTCGTAAAATCGCTTGATGGGAGATTTCGATGGCAACTGTCGGCTGCTCGACGATTGATGTTCCACGAGATCCTGATTGCTCATTCCGGACGTGGGTTCGTTGGACGCATCTTCTGACTGTCCTCCTTCTTCTCCACCCGGACCTTTTCCAGCCGTCGAGGCCTGGCCCGCTCGGGCGCGCTTCCATGGCCGCGTAAACGTGCAATCCACGTCAAAGTCGATACAGTTCTGGCATCGCTGGGAATCGTCGCCGCTCGGAGCGCACTTCACACTTCGTTTGTGACAGAAATCGCACGCTCTCGAGGCCCGTTGGAGTTTTCGCGGCCGTGCATCAGGCATTGGCGCGATGAGGTTGGAGTGCTCCTCCGGGGTGCATCAGAGTATGCCAACCGCGGATTCAGCTTCGCTTGGGGAAAAACGGGATGATGCATTTTCTTTTGCGAATGGTAGGGGGGACAAGTGAAGGTGCGGCGAGCCACAGGTGTATTGTCCGCCTCCCCGTCCTCCAGCGCACGGGCCTTTGAGGATCTGCTTTGCAGCCCTAGCACTCGGCTGTCGCTTAGCAGCTTGTCCCTTTTTCGTCGTGTTTTGCGCCGTCGCCGTTGCCGTGCGGGAGCTAATAGGGCACCCGTAATTACCGGTCTACCTGCCTGCGCAAAAGGCCCAGGCAAAGAAGGTTTGGTACAGCGCCCCTCTCGGAGCCGTCTCCGACGCGCCGACGTCCAATCGTCTACCCAGACACGATAAATTACTACGGTTTACGGAGTACCCTGACAAAGAATCTCATCAGTTAGAAGCTCTCGATGATGATGATGTCAGGTCGAGTACGGAGTACGTGTATGGGGGCCACGGAGCACAGGGGCCTGCCCCGATACTAGGGGGCGAGCCCTTCGGCTTATTTTGAGCATGTCATATTAACTGGTCCGACTCCGTCAAGCTACATGAAGTCGCAATACTTTAGTGTAGCTGGCGTGGTGTTCTTGCGACGTTCGGCAAGCTGGTCCCGCCCATGCGATCGGCAATTGGGGAAACCTTTCCGACTCAATGTTTCCTGGTAATTTAATCAACGCCAAGAATGTCGTGAGAGGGATCGTCTCACGCGTGTCGAGCCTACATAGGTTCTATAGCGTGCGACGTTGCTTAAGCACTTATCCCGCGAGTGACTTCACTCCGTGTCATCGATTCGTGGTTCGCAACTCTCACCGTGCCCGCCGAAACCCCACGCCTCGCAAGGACGTCGCAATCGTCTCGATAAGCTTGTTCCATCTTCCAGCTCAGCCAGCTCTCGGGTGAAAAGAGCGCATCGATCGATTCCAGTGATCGCTGTCTTGTTTCCGGATAGACTGGCACCATCGATCAGCATTGGCGATATAGCGCTACCACCGAGTTACGTACATAGGTACACAACAGGTATCCACAGCAAATTGAGACCAGCAAAGAGAAAATAGGTGCGATTTTCGAGATTGCCGAGCATGATCGGATTGACGAGAGTAGTCCAACCCACGCCAACGGCCCAGCCAGTGATGCCGAAGCCATTGCCCTGTCCCCGCATTCCAGATGGCCAAATTTCACTTGGCGTCAGGAAAGCCACTGTCCCCCAAGTTGCCGCATAGCAAAGGTTGAATAGGAAGAGCATCGTCACGGCCGCTGGTGCAAAGTTTGCGACTTTGTCTGGCTGGCTTCTGGCTACCTCGTATAGAGCTCCAGCAACCAAGTTGACGACGAAGAGCCCGAAAGCACCTCCTATCAGGCTTGGACGGCGGCCCAATCTGTCCACCAGTTGGGCAGATATGATTGTTCCAAAGATGCCGATGCTATTCAACCCCCCGGCCAGGCCCCCTTGCTTAATCGAGCTGTAGCCTGCTTGGGTTAGTAGTACTGGCGAATACGCGGTCACGGCTGTGATGCCCGTCCACGAGGCCATTATTTGAAGCCAGAAGCATAACCACGCGCGACGTCCGAGATGTTGGCCTGGCTTTCCGCCCCTACCGATCGATATTTTTGCAAGTTCCAGTGGCGAGCTTTTCTGACTGTCTTCCGCTGCTGCGATGATTTCTTTATATTCGAGCTCTACGTCGTCAATGTTCCCACTCCTGATCTTGATGAGGACTTCGTGCGCTTCATCGTAGCGACCAACAGACGCCAGATAACGAGGACTGTCTGGAAGCAGCTTCAACCCAGCCAAGAGCAGAAGGGCTGGAAAGCACTGAAAGGCAAGCAAAAATCGCCAGCGAACGACAGAGTAACCGTCTTGTACGAACGACAGCCCAAAAGACAGCCAGTATGCAACGGAGATGCCCAAGTCTGAAAATAATCAGGATTAAAACAAACAGGCAGAGCGCGAAGGCCGGGCTTACAGTTTGCGATAAACACGTAGCCTAGGTAGCCTCCCCGATGACGGGCGCTTGAAATTTCTGAGACTAAGACTGGTGTTATGCCAGTCAAGGCCCCAGTGCCAACCCCAGTAACGACGCGTGCGACGAGGATGAAATTGCTCGACTGTGAGGCTGCCTGCAATGCCCCTCCGATGAGCGCAAAACATGCCCCGACGACCAAACTAGACACGGTCAGCTTCAGTCACACGTATTCAACGACGTAATAGGATTCGAGGTCACCCATTGACACGGCCAACTCTGTCTGCCAACCAACCCCCTCCAAAGCAGCCGATAATGCAACCCAGATAATAAATCGAGACAATTCCACCTTGATGGACACGACTGGTCACGGTTCCGTCTGGCAGGCCTATGTTAACCTCTGTCACATATCGGGGCGAAGCGTTTACGCCTCCCATCACTCCTTGGTCATATCCTTCGAAGAAAATGCTGATCAAGGAAAAGGTCTGAATGGCGATGTTGAGTTGACGAGCCGATAGACTATTCCATCGAATCAGGTAATCCATATGTACAGATGGATGCCAACAGAAGCGCAGCGTCACAATTGCCCCGGTTCATAAGGTGAAAAGGGCTGAGCGGTGAAAGAAGGCGGACGAGGACTACGCGCTGAGGAAGAAAACCGCGAATCTAGAGCCTTGCTCCGCAGGATCACTCCCTGCAGCCATAATTTGATAAGCTCTCCACTCTGGAATCCGGTTATATCTGAATATTCCCCTGTTGACGGATTCCGCCGATATTATCCTAATAGGTTTACTCGATATTCCTCTAGATCCCGTACATTGATCAACCAGTATAGACTCATGAATCCGGAATTCTGGAGATGCCAGCAGATGATAATGATCCTAATGAGATTTTGTTGTGGCTTTCGAGCGTTTAAGCGGTCTGGCGAATATCAGATCAATCCCCGGTGGAAAACCCTGATGGTCGCGGAGACTCTGACACGGTCAAAGGCCACCAGAAAGTCGGCGACTTGCCTGGAATTGGCCAACAGTAATTCGAAGATAGGGGCTTACCCAATCCACGCTCAAGTGAGGTGTACCTAGGAAGAAGTACCACTCCAACGGGCGAAGTGCTCTCCTCGCTCCTTGCAGCGGCATCAGCCCTGTCAAAGACTTCTATACTTCAGACACAAGCAGCTGACACTTAAAGCGTGCTGCTTATCGCACCCCTAGATGTTCAACCTCTCCATGACCCAGCCGAGCTTCGCACCTACCTAAAGACCTGTCGTGCTGCAAACGCCCACTCCCCACTATCAACAGCGAGATTGTAATTTCAATATCAGTGTTACAAAAACTGCGTCAATGCTGTAGTACGCCGGTATACAAATGGAGAAAAAAGTCACCACAAAGGTAGCAAGGTACCTACGCAAATTACGACCAGTTAAGAGCCAGTCAATAGCTTGGTTCAGCACGACAGCTTTGCTCTTGAGCATGTAAGATCATTGTACATGGAATCTTTCATAGCAGTCTCGCCCTCGAACTTGTCACTAAAGTGGAATTTCATATTCATGAGGCTTAACGCGAGTACTTCGTCGCTGCCGTGTTGAGCATCGCTCACCAGGCCATCGGCCACCGTGAACAAGGCATACACGTCCAGTTCTCTGGCTACTGCAAACCCCTTGATGGTCGATGTTGGCGCAATCAGGTTGCAAAGTACAATCGTCTCCCATTGGAAATACCCGATAAGTTATCACTGAGATCAGAATACTGGATATGGCGGGATTTCGTGCTGGTGCGGAGGGGGTCGATATATATGCTAGCCTATGAAGGCTTTGGTACGGCAGAGCTTTTCAATGTCGCACAAAGTGGAGTTGTAGAGAGTGTGCTCGAAAAGGTGAGTTGGCGTCTTTGTTGTGTGTTCCGGTCCCCGACTTTCATCGTCAGACTTATTGTCGACATGCGTCAGCCTGCGAAGAAGACGATTAGATAGGCGCACGGTGCTGCCCTCGGGAGTAAATGGTAAGTTGCTTTGATGGTCCTACTGGTCCATCGACATATCGCAAATACGTCTTTCTGAGTAATCGTCCCCAAGATGACATAAGCCTAGTTCGTTCTCTCTGAATCTCTCCCCTCTTATTTCCAGGCAGGTGTAGGTAGACTGTAACGAATCCATGCATCACGCTGCACAAGTTTTCCTCGTATATTCAGCGCAGAGTTGCTACGCAGTCTCTAAATGGTGTGATGCCAATTCTATTTTCATAGCTTATACATCTATAGATTTGGAGGAGGGCGTTCTTCCTCCTGTCGTTTCATTTTCTCCAATCCTGTTGACTTCAAACTCTGTTAGCAAAATCCAGTGTGCAAAAAGGTGCTCGTACTAGGGACAGTTGTCAGTACTCAGGTCTCCCAGGCAATATCAGGACACCCTTCTTCAGGCGTTATCCATGAAACAATTCAATATATTGAAAAGGTCCTAATTGGTTGGTGCTCACTCACCGCCGCCAAGGAAATTTCATCGGACGTTGCCCCATCCTCTGCTGAGGTTACGTAGAGATGTTGTGTCGACGGTCAACTCGTGAAGAACCATCAGGTTGCTATATGGATACGGTAACTTGCTCTTATTTAAAAGGAGGATGGATCCCTTCGGTCCATTTTCTGGGTATCTACTATTTCTGCTCTTTGTTGTCACGCAGTTTCCTGGTATGACTAGTCGATGCGTGTATGCATTTCATCTTTATGAAGGATGATTTAGCATTATTTCACATATCGTCCAGAAACCTTGTGGCTTCTCAGCGCTTTGCATATGGGCACCATTTATAAAAGAAAGTTGACTGGATCGTACCCCTTAGGCTGATGGTGCCTTTACGCGCGGATGCTTTTCATTTTAAGCGTAGACACTGATAAAGCATTGAAACCCCGTATTGGATGGTACTTGGGCTGCGGGCATCTAACGAGAGATTGGAGCTATTTATTAGAGCCTGGGGATGGGGCTGGGGAGTATGTAGTATTACTTTTGACTACCTAAAACCCTGGAGCTGACATCAAATACAATATCAAGGCCCAACGCTGATGTTCGAATTGTAAGTACGGTAAGAAATCTCGACACTACAGCACTGGTCAGAATGCAGCAAAACGTCGCCCCTGCCCATGAGGAACAGGTTTTGAGTAACCCAGATGATAGAATTGTATGACGCGAAGCAGCTTCGTGAATAACGGGAACGAGTCGATCAGGCACCAGCCAATGCAGATGCGGTGTTCTATGATACTAAGCAGATCTCGACGACAGATTGATTTCACGTTTCTCAAATAACATAAATCTTCTTTGATAGTTTGACGTCGTTGCTGATCCTACCTGTGGTAGAATAGAATGGCCGGGCCGAGCCGTGCAAAAGTCTTCTATGGGTGTATGGACCTATTCCACAATGCCTTTCTGCTAAATAAACATACCTTACCTATTCTTGGACTTTAGTTACTCTGTGGAAAATATGCCACGTGGCCCGAAACCGTGCACACAGTCCTAGTTGTAGTCGCTTGGTATATTTGGGCGATAGCTCAACGCCATGTGGAATCTGAAATGTCGTCCGCATCTAGTCCCGAGATTCATTACGTCTTCACCGCCCCGTTATCAGGGGTCGGAGTCAGCAAGTTTCCGATCACTTCCATCTTTCTATTGTTGAAATATCGGTCATTCGGATCATGGTATTTTTGATCGGAATCCTGAACGCTCTGTGGTCAGAAGTGCTCCATCCAGCTGACAAAACAAATGCCGAGTTGGCCAGATGGCCTAAAAACGGTTTCGGCTTCAGCGCTAGGCCGAAAATGGCAACGAAATCTCGGACAGGAGGCATTACGGAAGACTGATCTCGGTGCACTGCTCCGACACTATCAAAGCGCTGCGTATCCTCTCACTTGTCAACCATGTATGCTAGAATGTCATTGCTATACCTTTAGACCATCTCCAACTATCTGAAAAAAATATATCTATCAGTAAGGGGCTCCCAAAACATCGGGACTGGTCCCAATGCTTCGCGTCCTACCCCTGATCCTAAAATATCCGAACATTGCGAAAAAGAAATATTTGTCGTTCACAAGCGTTATTAAACTTGAGCGTTGACAACGCCGACCGGACACGGCGCTCTGGTAGTGTCAAGTGAGTCCTCCAAGATGAGCCTTCGGCAACGCCTCCCATCAGGACATGGTGGATTCGCTGCCAGCGAAGCTCAGGGCTCCTGGCGAGATATGTAAGACTCTGCTTTCTGACAATTACCAGTTCAAAAATATCAAAGCAACTTTTCGCTCACCAAGTTCTCACGAAACAAGACACCCTCCATGAGCTCCATCTTTTCTAAGCTTCTTGTTTTGGCCCTGGCCGTGAGCATTGCTGCCGCTCGAGACAATCAAACATACAATCAAACGCACAATCAAGCGTACAATCAAACGATCCACGACTCTGAACAGCTTTCTCCCAAACTTCCTCCTCCTAGGCTTCCTCCTCCCCCGCCTCCTCCATCTCCCCCACCCCCAAACTCGACTACTCCTCCACCTACTAGCTCTACTACTCCTCCACCTACCAGCTCTACTACTCCTCCTCCGCCTCCCAGCCCCAGTCCTACAAGCCAATGTGCCTCAAAAGTCGGTAAGGTTCACGTCGAGTGGGGTGTTTACGTCGTCGGCAGCACTATGCCATCCACTAAGGGCAGCGGCACCTGGGCTGGGGGAATGTACGACGAGATACACAACATACCTGGCTGTCACGTCGTGGATTGGCAGGCCCAGATTGATAATAAAGGCGGCGTCGGTGTCACCTTCGAAACGTCCTCTTTATGCCATGTCGATACCGTTTCAAAGGCTATTTATCAGTCCTCGAACCAGTGGGTTTATTGCAAGGGCGATACCTTGAATAATATTTTCGATTCTGTCGGCCAGGTCATCAAGGGTTATGAGGATTACTTGGGCACCGTGGCCAACCTACTCTCTGATTTTTCGAAGGGTGGGGGAAAATAAACGAGGTCGGAAAGTGAACAATCACGACGGAGGAGATGGATCATAAAAGAACTGGGCAGGGCGAGTCAAGATACCACACTTGCGGACGAATGCTTCATAGAAAGACAATAGATAGAATTAAGAATTAATCACCTTTTGCCGCCATATCTCATCTTCGCATTTAGCTCATGCGCCATTTTGAAGCCTATAGACCCTTTGTAGTCGTTCGAAACGCGACAATAAGCTTGTGGGACTTGAAAGCTCTTGGCTGCTGCAGCTTGAAACCCTTGGTTTTCAACAATGATAAAGAGCGCCCGTTGATGTGAAAGGCTCTGCTGGCGTCCAATCAGATAGAAACATGGGACCTGTATAGAAGTAGTCACCGTATCACACAGAGGACCAGAACAGGAACTATACATTTGCCATTAGCTATGATTGCAGTCGGTCAATGAAAATGTAGTTGATACGATGATCAAGTCAAAGCCATTGGTCAAACCATTGAACAGCCTGGTAGAAGGCTTGCTCCTTGGCAAACTTCGCTTCAGGCTTGCTGATGTCCCCACGAACCGCAAACCCATGAGCCACGCCGCTGAAGAGGTTGATTTGGTATGGCTTTCCAATCTTCTTTAAGATCTCCTCGGACTTGTAGCGCTTCTCTTTGGGGAAGATCTCGTCGGTTTCTACATGTATGTTATGTGAGTATTGGCCGACGAACGACTCACTCCAAACGCGTACCTGCTGCAGTGATACTCAGTGGTGCATTGATTTTTGCGAGCTCTTCCTCCTCAACCAAGGTCGGATGGGCTAGGTAGCCGACGTCGACCCCCTTGCCGGCGATCGCCCGGTCCATCTGGCGCACAACGTACTTGGCACCAAAGCAGTAGCCCACGGCGCCAAGTTGCGTGACGCCTTCGTTCTCCCTCAAGTGCTTTACCGCTGCCTGAACGATGGGATCGACCGTGTTGGGCATATGGCCCTCACCTTTCCCGCCGCCCGCAGCTCCTTCGCGCCAAGCCTTGAGGTCCCAGTCCGGCGGACGGTTTAGCGGAGCCGCGTCGCCCTTGAAGAGGTCGGGTATGTGGCAGAGATAGCCATTGGCGGCATACTGGTCTGCCAGGAGCTGGGCATTGATGAAGGCATGGCCGATGACGTCCGTAACAAACAATAGAGCCTTTCCAGAATGCGGTTTTGATGGCGTTGCAACGTACGTCTCAGCTGGCAAGCAAATTAGTCCTGCGGATTGGTATGCTGTCGGCTGATTGATGACGGACTGCCCGCAATTATCTGCATCTTTCCCTGAGCCTCTCCTTCATGCTTCGCACCGATGGTGCAACATTGTCCGGGTGGATACGATGCCATGCTGGTCTATGCTATGACCCGAAGTAAGCTCTATCTAGCTTCTACTCAAGAGCCTGAACACAGGCGTGGCAGTGAATTAAAAGCTGGTAGAGCTGAGGGAAAGACTACTTAGTCTTGCCCTAATCATGAACTCGGTGTTCAGTCGATGATGTATGCCCCCACCTAATGCGGTACGTACGGTCCCGGCCCGTTGCTAAATTGTACCAAAAGGTAGTCTTGGGATTGGGGACAGTTAAGTATGGAAGTAATACTCTATGAATCTCCTTTCTGACGATAGGAATCATGCCGTAATTGGAAGAAGAAAATTCTTGCCTCGTAGATGACGCAAACAAGAGATGCCCATATAACTAACAGACGTCAGAGCAGTTAAAGACTGTTGCTCAATATTTTCCCAGTTGGCAGCATTTGTAAATGTTCGGCTTGGCAGTGAACTATCTCAACACCGCCAATAAGATACAACTCCGGCATGTGCAATATATGATATGTACTGGAAAGCCTCCTTGGGGCCTTAAGAACAGAAGAAGCTCCCTATCAAATTTTCAGATGTACGGGGTAGAGTCACCATGTGCTTCCTACTTATATAAAGATGCCAGCTTCACTTTAAAAATTAAGCCTCAAAGCAAGCCAGAGTTCTCCTGTATTTGGGTATAGATAATCGCAGGCATTGAATTTTCCGCATCTCAATCAATCGTGCCCTTGAGGTTGCCGCCAATCTTGAGTTCCAGTGCAAGATACACACCCCAATCATCTCACCTCTCCGCCTCCTTTCCATCCTCTCTCGCCAGCGCCTTCCTCCACGCACCCTCCCATCCCCCCTCCGCTGATCCGACTTGCCCATCAAACCCACCAACCGTCGACGCAGTCTCCGGTCGCGTCGTCTCCCCCTCCCCCTCAAACATCGCACTCACCCTCTTCGAATCGAATAAGGAGCTCACCCGCTTCGACTCCGTCTCCCCTTGCCCTGCCGAGCTGCCGGCTTCCATGCTCACATCCGCAGCCTCGAACTCAAAGTTCGAGCTGTACACGACGGCCGCGAAGGCCTCGAGGTCCCGCACCGTTTCCATGGCGGCGAGGTATTCGTTCCCGGGCGCGGGGACGGACTCGAGGGGATGCGATTCGGCGTCGTCGCCGTCACCGTCGCCGGCGCCGATCGAATGCGCTTGTTTGCAGAAGACGGCGAGGATGCTTGCGACTTTGGCTTTTGGTGGCTCGGTCGCGGTCTCGGAGATTTCTTCGATGCGCGGGCCTTGAGTAGAGGAGGCATAAAGCGTCGTTGGGGTAGAGGTGATCTTGAAAGCTTGAGACGCGATTTTAGAGTCGATGAGGAGAGAGAACGAGGAGTCGAGGAGGAGAGTGAGGACGTGGGTGAATGCTGGAGAGTCGATGAGGTCGGAGGTCTCGTCGAGGAGGCGGCGGAGAGATTGGGAAATTTCGGTGGGTGGGGTTGAGGTTGTCGTGCCCTCAGAAGATGTATACGGGGGAGGGGAAGGGGGAGAGATGATGCCAGATTCTTGAAGAACCATAGACTCAGAGGTGGATGGCGGGAGTAGATAGGTCAGCCATTTCGTAGCTCTGTATTTGTTAGAATAGGAAAAGATCTTTTCATGTAGGGCAGGTTCCAACCTTCGATCCTCCTCAGTCGCGCCCTCAATTCTCTTCCGCAGCTCCAAAGTTAATTGAGATAGCTTTTCTAGAGTAATCTCCTCTCTGGGATTCAGAGGACCAAAGACTTCTGTCACGGTATCTTGAACCTTCTTCATTATGTCCTTGGTACCTTGGTGAAGTAGCCACCAACTAAAAGCCAAATATTGTCGATTTGTTTCGAAATCGTTCCCATACGTTTGTTCAAAATTGTCGTCATCATGATTTTCTAATGCTATCTGAGTATCGCGTCTCGGAGGGGCGGCAAGCGACACTACGCTCGAGAGATAATTTCGTCTGCCGAGGAGGTTTAATTGAATGCGCGTCAAAAGCGAAAGCAACGATAAGCTGTATATCAGAGTGAATGATCTCGTGATTGCTGATCACCGTCAATTCTAAGCCCTTCGGCGGTTCTGCGAGATACATACAGGTAATCTTCATCTCGTTCCATAACTGCGTCTTGCTCTTCTTTGGTCGCTGCGCAGTATCATCTGCTCCACTTGCGCCACTCTGTGCCATTTGGCTGGCATGCACATAACTTCCGCTGCCATCTTCATCTGTTACACTCGGTGGTACTGATGGCCCCGACTGCAACTCCGACGAGGCCAGGTCCGAGGCTCCTCCGCTCTTGGATAATCGCTCTGCCTTCTTCTGCTGAAGCTCGTCGATTGTTCTCTCAACCGGTAGAGCATCGACGATGTTCTCCTTTAAGGTTGGTAGTAATGCGAGGACGGTTAAAGTACAATCTTCCTGGTTTTGTTCGAAGCGACGACGCAAGCTGTGAATGATGGATTAGCTCCGGCTATGGGCAATTTTAGACAAGACGCCACACTTCTCTTTCGCTATGCGATCCTCGCTCATGCGTTGTCTCGCTTCCGAAATCTTGCCCAGCACATATTGTCCAGCCAAGTAGCCTACACCTAGCACTCCGGCTCCAATTGCGAAATTGGTGCGATTGCGCCTGAGCCACCGCCGCGTGGCTTGGAGCATATTTGAACTTAAGCAGAAGGTTATGGTAGGAGAGCTAGGACATGGTGAGAATTGGATAGGTTGAAGACGGAAAGGTATCAGCCAGAGCAGGAGCTGTCGCGTGAGGTCATGTTTCTATCAAGTGCCTACCTAAGGTATTAATCCCTCGGCTTCTGTGGCTGGTGGCTGGGCGAACATCATCCCGACGACCATCCATCAGTGTTCCCCCCCCTGCCCCTCCGACGTGACCTCGTTATCTCGTGTCTTGTGCGCAAAACTAAACCCGTGCGGTTCTCCGTAATCCCGGAATGTATGATATTCATGTCAACTTGATGGCCAGACGGTCCTTATCTCTGCTCTTCTAGCAGCCATATCGTCTTGTACTTCTTTCCTGTTCAGAGGAAAACGTTCGTCGTCGTCGAGCTCCCCTCCTACATCTCAGCTCTTGGAACAGCGATGGAACAGCGCCGACCCCCGGAATACATACTCGAGGTCCTCTCTGATCCCTTCTCGCTCAAAGATATCATCAAAGCGCTCCTCCATACCATCTTCTTCCACCGGTATTTTACACCTATTCGTCCTCTCACCCGTGATCTCCTCGACATAACCCTCCCCACCATCGACGATGTCGACCTTGAGACTTTGATTGACCAGCGTGCTACGGCCTTGGTGCGACAGATGGATAGTCAAGCTGGTCATAGTTACAGTGGAAGTGGAGGGGGAGGTTACAATAGCGATGGGGGGACGAGGGGACAGTTGGCCGTGAGGTTCTTTGAGAAGAAGCGAAGAAAGACGTATTTTAGCTTTGGAAAAGGGGAAGATGATGTGTGTTGGGAACAGTGGATATTGAATGTCTCGTTAACGAGGGCGAAAGACGAAATGGGTAAGCTCATCCGACCGCCCATTGTCCTGGCCAAATTTTGGAATGGCGATGCTAATCGTCGGTGCTCTGGACGACAGCTGCCAATAAGGCGCGGAAAGCAATGGAGATGAATTTGGAGAGAAATGCACAAAAGATCATCAATATCGTGAATCGGGATAAGGATCATATCCCGCCGATAACGACCACAGATACGAATCCCTTTCCATACGACATCGTGATTAATCCCAGATCCGACGGATGGGGTCAGCGGATTGGAATCTTTTAGGCGACGACTTGTTTACGACCTTAGTCACGACGCACGCGGAACGGTCCATGGATGTTGGCCTTTTCCACGTAGCAAGACGATGATACCCTGTAACCACTAGAACTTTCTGCATTCAGGACTCTTGATTCATTATGTCCGATAATCACCGTTGATAGTCACATATTCATGACTAAAATCACAGGTCCAAAATAGCGCTTCTTCCCCTCCACTTGCCCTTCGCAGCTTCACCAATATTTCCAAATCTCCTTGGTTCAAAATCTCCGCTGCCCGGCCTTCATCCACGGCTTCAGGCTCTCCTTGATTAAATAGCTTCAATTCCGGACTACCATCCGTGGGCACAAAGCTGACACTGGTTTCTTCCGGTATCACGCTTTCGACACCGTCGGCGTAGCCGATGGCGCAGAGTATGCGGCCCCAGTTGGCGTCTTTCCCGTACAGTGCAGTCTTGACAAGAGGCGAACGCGCAATCGTAGAAGCTACCTGTCTGGCATCTGCATGAAAAGCGGCTCCCGTTACTCTAATTGTCACAAATTTCGTCGCTCCTTCGCCGTCTCTAACGACCAGTTTTGCTAGATCGGCTAAGAAGGAGTTGAGGACTTCCTGAAGTTCCGCGTACCCGGCGCTCGATTGAGAATCAACGAGAGAACCTCCTGCAGCACCGTTTGCAAGGAGAGCGACAGTGTCATTGGTACTCGTATCCCCGTCGATGGAGATGCTGTTGAAGGATTTCTCAACGGCATTGCTAAGTAGTGGATGTATGACGGATGGAGCGATAGGTGCATCGGTACAAATGATACCGAGGAGGGTAGCCATGTTGGGATGAATCATACCGGCTCCTTTAGTCATACCGGCGATACTGTAGGTCCTGTCCGGAGAGGAAGGAAGAGTGAAGGACCGAGAAAGGAGCTTTGGAAAGGTATCGGTGGTGCAGATGGCACGAGCAGTAGAAAGCCAGGCGGAATGGGTCGAAGAGAGAGACTGAAATGCTGAGGGTATCTTGGCAAGGATCTTGTCGAGTGGTAATCTATTGATCAAGGTTCAGTCATCTTTATACTGCTGGGTTTGGAGAGAGAGAAAATGCGTACCGTTGTCCGATGACTCCCGTGCTCATAACAAGAGTTCGCGAGCCATTGCCGTCGCCTGGACTATCACTGAAACAGGAATCAGCAGTCTTGCTCATTTTTTCGGCATCTTCAATGCCCCCTTTCCCCGTCACCGCATTTGCGCATCCTGAATTGATCACAACAGCTCTGATGCCATTGCCATTTCTACGTTTGAGCGTGTCCCGTGAAACAGTGACAGGTGCTGCTTGGAATTTATTT
This sequence comes from Astrothelium subdiscretum, assembly GCA_021030935.1. Taxonomy (NCBI): domain Eukaryota; kingdom Fungi; phylum Ascomycota; class Dothideomycetes; order Trypetheliales; family Trypetheliaceae; genus Astrothelium; species Astrothelium subdiscretum. Next base: position 750,469 of record JAGFMW010000002.1, read on the forward strand.
TTTGTGAACACAGCGGCACCCGAGCAAGGCCGTTCTGATGCAAGAATTGCCAAGTCGTCAAATTTGGTATTCGATGCCTTGACTCCAACGTGCGCACTGCTTGCAAGGAAGCCTTTGGGATAGGTGCCTGAGGTTGGCACGTATTGGCGCTTCTCCAGTGGAATGACCCCATCGCCAGGCGCTGAATAGTGTCTCTTGTGATGTCGGAAAGATTTCGTTGCGACACGAATGAGGTGCTTAAATGATCGAGACTGAAATTCCATTTTCAAATGAGAAGCGCAACGTGCATAGGTACTGCTTTGGACTCAAAAGCCAGCGAATGATGAAACCGTGGAACAGTTCAGCTTTGGTACCAGCGGAAAGAATAGCGACCAAAAATTGAGTAATCTAGAGAAAATTCTATCTCAATATCACAGACGTAGTTTACAAGAACTCAAATCACGTACCTACCGATATCGCGAAAATGTTTCTTGGATGTTCCAAGAAGTGAGTCAACTTTTCCCCTTATCGATAGCCATCGAGTAATCTGCGGTTCGGCGGACTTCACGCGTCTCCACGCGTCACGCTATCTGGTATATCGAGCACTTGGGATTTAGGATTTATTCGGAATGTCTGACTACGACATGGAATTGACATATGGCTAAGCGCAGAAGAATTGATGATGGTTTCGAGGATGGGGTCGCAACGACCCCAAAGAAATCTCGAACGACTGCCCCAGAAGACACAGTGGAAGATGCAATTGCAGTAGACACGCCGGTGACAGCCACGCCTTCTGGTCGCAAACGTGGAAGACCACCCGGTTCGGCCTCCAAGGGTACCCCGAAGTCAGCCTTGAAGGCTTCTGGAGTAACAGAATCTCCCTCAACAAGAACCCCAAAATCTGAACGACGAGTGCTATTCACGAAGGCCCTCCCGACTGAGCACGACACTACGCCGAAAGCCCAAGCGAATGGCACCAAGTCTCCTTCAAAAGCCGCAGATCGTTCTGCTCATAAAAAGAGCGCTAGACGGCTCATCCAGCAAACGGTATCTGACGACATTAGTGATGAGGATGATTTAGCACAAGAGGAGCTTCTAGCCAGGGAGATACGGGGCGAAGATGAGAATGAGGACGAGGACGAGGGGAGGGGCGAACTCGATGATGCCCTAGAAGCGCTGAATGATCTTGTTGAGGACCAAGAGGTTGCTCCAGATACACCGTCCAAACGGGGTCGTGGCAGACCCAAAGGCTCCAGGAAAAAGCGATCTCCTACTCCTCCAACAAATCTACCTCCTCACGAACAGTACTTTTTTCAGAACAGGCCAGGAGGTACAAAGACCTCAAATAATACTCTTTCGAGCGCTTCTCTTCTCGATCATGAGGAATTCTTTGCACGGCTACGGGACTACACCGACCCTCATGAGCCGGATATCCAGTTCCTCCATGCCCTCCATGCACGATCCTTCCCTCAATGGAGCTTTGAGCTCTCCGAAGGATTCAATCTCTGCCTCCATGGATGGGGCTCGAAACGCAATCTGGCTCTCGAATTTGCCCGGCATCTCCAACAGAACCCTCCTGTATCAACGACAGAAGTCCCCAAGATAATCGTCGTTAATGGGTACAATACCTCCGTTACGCTCCGTGACATTCTCCAGTCCGTCGCCTCCGCCATACCTGCCCTTAGCACTGCCAAGCTTCCCTCACAACCAGCCGCTCTACTGTCCTTACTTCTAGCTCATCTATCTCCATATCACCCCGCTCCTTCGCCGACACTCATCCTTCTTATCAATTCCGTCGATGCACCGCCTATGCGTCGACCTGTCATACACTCCGCCCTTGCGTCCCTTGCTGCAACACAGCGTCTTTCCTTCATTTTCACAGCCGACACTCCGACTTTCTCACTCCTCTGGGATCACTCTACGTTAAGTCGGCTCCATCTGATATTCCATGATGCCACGACGTACGCATCGTTTGACAAGGAACTGGACGTCGTGAGCGAGGTGCAGAACCTGCTGGGCAGAGGAGGCAGACGGGGGATTGGAGGACGAGCGGGCGTTGGATTTGTGTTGAGGAGTTTGACAGAGAATGCGAGAGGCCTGTTCAAGATTCTGGTGAATGAGCAATTAGCGACCACGGTAGGAGGAGCGGAGGAATACGACGATACTGAAGGCCCAGTGCAATTCAATGCGATCGGTGGACCGAATGGTGACTCTCTGTTACCCAACATGTCAAATTCTGAGTCGGGTAAGAAAAAGAGAAAAGACGCAAACGCAAACGCAAACGATTACGGAATGGTAGAGGGTGTGGAGTACCGAGTCTTGTACCACAAAGCGGTGGAAGAATTTATATGCTCAAGCGAGCATGCGTTCAGGACATTGTTAAAGGAATTCCATGACCATCAGATGGTGGAGAGCAGGAAAGACGCCATGGGTACCGAGTTACTGTCTGTGCCGTTTCGAAGAGAAGAATTGGAGGGTCTGCTCGAGGAAATCACAGCTTGAAGGAGAAAAGGGTATGGCGACCCGCATGCCGGCAACGCTGACCTAGCTGATGACAATGATACTGACTGAGGACTGCAACTGAGTGCGGAGAATATGACTTGGTTGCACACATCAAATCTGCGAGGTGTAATAAGCCACGTTCAGAGTTGACCTGGAAGCGTTGGAATGATACCCAGGCTATCAGTTCCTCTTTCAGGTAGATTAATGTAAAATAGCAGTGCTAGAGTCAAAAGGCTCAAGACCCTTTTCCGGCCCAGTCTACTCCAGTGATATATTTACAGCCAAACGATGCACCGTAATGTCTCAAATCGCGTGTCCAATACGCTTGGAATTACCAACCTCTCTTTGCCAACTTCTCCCCATCCGCCATCTTCTCGCAGTTGATTCCTACCATCGCCTCCCCTAGTCCCATGCTCACCTCGGCCAGCACCTTCGGATCTCGATAATGGGTTACAGCCTGAACAATTGCTCTTGCCCTCTTTGCTGCGTCTCCGCTCTTGAATATTCCACTCCCAACGAAGACCCCATCACAGCCCAATTGCATCATGAGAGCTGCATCTGCAGGTGTCGCCACCCCGCCAGCTGCAAAATTCACGACTGGCAGTCTCTTCAACTCCGCCGTCTGCCGTAACAATTCGTACGGCGCACCAATCTCTCTCGCCATGGCCCTCAACTCCATCTCACCCGCATTCCCACTCTTCCCCGCATCCCCCTTTGCCACGCCCACCCCACCCGCACCCACACTCTGATTCAACAATCCCGCCGCCCTCGCAATCTCCTCCCCCCACCGCCCTCGAATGCCGCACCGCCTCGACCACATCCCCCGTACCCGCCTCCCCCCTTCGTCCGAATCATCGCCGCGCCCTCCGCAATCCGCCTTAGCGCCTCGCCCAAATTACGACAGCCGCAGACGAAGGGGACGCGGAAGCCGTGCTTAGCGACGTGGTGAGCGGCGTCGGCGGGCGTCAGGACCTCGCTCTCGTCGATGTAGTCGACGCCGAGCGCCTCGAGCACCTGGCACTCGACGAAGTGGCCGATGCGGGCTTTGGCCATGACGGGGATGGTGACGGCGTCCATGATGTCGCGGATCAGGGCCGGGTCTGACATGCGGGCGACGCCGCCTTGGGCGCGGATGTCGGCTGGGACGCGCTCGAGGGCCATGACGGCGACGGCGCCGGCTTCTTCGGCGATGCGGGCCTAGATGGTAGAGGATAGAGTGTTAGGTGTGGCGATGGTAATGATGGTGGAGAAGAAGGGAGGAGAAGGGAATGGGTACCTGTTCGGCGTTCACGACGTCCATAATGACGCCGCCCTTGAGCATGCGAGCAAGACCGGCTTTGACGGCGAAGTTATTGGCGTCGTCGCCATCTTGGTGGCCATTGGTGGTGGGGAGATCGGTTGCCATTGTAAGAGACGTCGCAAGACTTTCGGACAATGGTCAATTGGCGAGAGTGAAGTACGATTAAAGAGGGTGTACTCCGTAGTAGGGACGAATAATATATATACAAGAGAAGAATCACCGGTGTGTAGTAGGTAGGTAGAGACTCAAGAGAGTGATGAGTCAAGAAAAAGATTGTGGTCCCTCCGATAGCGGGGCAAAAAAAAAAACGGTCATGGAAAGTCTTTGCGGGATTCTTTCATCCCGCATTTCTGGACCCTGCGGATCTGCAGGGCGCGTCAGCCGTAATCTCCGAACTTGACGTAGTTTATTTATTTGACAGCTGCAACTGCACCTCAAACCCGATGATTCCCATCTCTACCCGCTCCAGTCCTTTTGCGTGCTTACCCCTCCATACGTACTATCCTACCTCTCTCTCTCTCAAGGCTCATAATAACCCCACAAATCAACCACCATGCTTCTCCTCCGCCCCACGCTCCCTCTACTGACAACCACGTCCTTCCTGGCAAGTACTTTCTTGCTTACGCACTCTCTTGCGCCTCCTCAATCACGGCGTCTCCTCCTCGACGCAGCATCCTCACCCGTCACTACCGCGCCACGAGATTCACTTCTCTCACAATATCAGCAAAATGCTCAAACTCCAATCGTGCAAAGACAGGACGGAAAGAATGCATTGAACACGCAAGCAGTGCGGCAGATAAGCGCGGGAAGTGTTGCCGGTACGTTCCGATTCTAATTCTGCTCGAATTCCAGAAACGGTCCAGTGGTGTGCCACCTGCCAAGCTGACTGATATCTGTTTCAACAGGACTTGTTGGCGGCCTAGCAATCTCCCTCTTCTCGCGCCCCCTTGCTATCCTCCTCGGCCTTTTCATTGCTGGCGTTCAGTTTTGTGAATCAAGAGGAATTCATGTCATCCCTTACCAGCGGCTAGAGAGATGGTTCAATGGCATTGACGTGAGGAGTGCGGTGCAGGACAATGTGGCGCTCAAAATGAGTTTTGGCATCAGCTTTGCACTGGCGGGGTTTGGTAGTTTTTGAATAGGATAACAGAGCAGAAGAGCAGGATTGGGAAGGCGGAACAAAGCTGTAAAACTACAAGATAGTGGAAAAAAGAGCAATCGAAGTGTATTAGATGTATGCAAAATATGCTTCATGGCATGAGCAATAGACAGTCCTTCCGGGGGCTCCCCTGACAAAATTATCGGTAATGAATAGATAGAACAATTCATTACAGTGGAGGCAAATTTCGATACAGCCCTGTAAAGGCGAGATTTAATTGGGGGCCCCCTGAATAGTATATTGGCCATCTTTCTTATCACTTACTTTAGACCAACATATATCAAAAAAGCGAGATTCGGGGGAGACGTGGAATTCGCTTCGGGGGGCCCCCAACCGAATTCTATGGGGTGTCTGACAGTGCTGTGTTTCTCGCTGATTCATTTCCAAAATCAAAGCAATGTCTAAAACACAGAATTTGAGTTGGGGGACCCCCCAATCGAATTCTATCGTATGGCCGGCAGTCCTGCATTTCTCACCGATTCGGTTTCGAATTCAAAAGTACGCGCAGAACATCGGATTCGACTCGGGAGGCCCTCAATCAGATTACAGTCAATCACACATCATTCGCAATTTTTTCAGATCAGGAACACAACTTTTCAATCTCATTATCTATCTCATCGTAAGCACCCCAGGCACCCCCCAACCCCCATTTCCCCCTCTCCCTCCCCTCCCCCTCCCCCTCTCAACACCCCCTCAACCGACTCACGAAAAATGCCCCACCGTCCCCCGACACGCCGCCCAATACCCCCTCACCAACGGCCCAACCGGGGCCCTCCCCCGCGCCGCCCTTAGCTGCACCAGGAACCGCCGCCGACCCGCGGCATCGACGCGCTGCCGCGCGGCCTCCCCGACGACCGCGTCCGAGTCGAGGGCGGCGGCGAACCAGCCCATGACGTCCGGGGAGGCGGTGGCGAGCTTGCGGATGAGGTCGACGAGGCAGGCGAGGTCGGAGCGGGCGGCGTCGCCCGAGATCTGGGCGACGAGGGCGCGGGCGAGGGCCGGGCCGTAGAAGGCGGTGAGGGAGGCGGTGGCGGGGTGGTGGAGGGTGAGGAGGTTGGACTGGAGATTGGGGTGGTTAGTAAGAAGGGTTTTGCTGGAATAAAGGGGGGAGGAATGGGGATTTGGAACGGGGGTTTTGCTCTGATAGGGGAAGGGTTATTTGCTTGTACTTACCCACAGGCTGGCAGCTGCGCGCTTGGGCATAAGATCGGGCGCGCGGAGGGCTTGGATCGTGAATTCGAAGATTAAGTTGAGAAGGTCGGCAGGGGTTGCTTCGAGGAGGACGCTATCGTCGTAGTGCAAGATACGGTTGGCCAGATCGATGAGATTCTGTGCGATTTCGGGGTCCTCTGACGATTTCTCAAGAGTCTTGATAAGCTGTCCGACATGTTGAAGGAGCTGGGCAGCTTGTGCGTGAGAGACTTTTCTCCTTCCTGCGAAGAGGGTATAGGCCATGGAAAGCATACATTCGAGACGTGGCGTATGCAGGTCTGTGCCAACAATGAATTCGATCGGGTACTCCGGAGGGAAGGCAAAAGGTCCAGTCGCTTCGGGAAAGCCGCTCTTGAAGACGTCGCAGGCTGCTTCAATAACCTCTCCATACGGAGCCAGACGTACAACAGTCGCAATAATTTGATAGATGCGCTGCTGAATTGGTCCTCCAACCCAGGTATTTTGCTGGGGATCATTTGTGTCCTCCTCAAGGTCAATTGGGAAGTCAGGAGGTGCTTGCAGTCCAGATCCAATGCTGGCAAGACAGCGCAAAGTCACCAGCGCACTTTCTAGGCCCTTCTGAGATTCATTGCTCTCAAAAAACTGCTCAGCCAATCGCACATCATTTTCCACGAAGCTGAGCAGATCATCTAGCCCGTGATAGTCTGGAGCGGTAGCCTGGACGACAGCCGCAATGCTCCCGATTATCTTCTCCTTGATATCATTGTCTACCGTAGGCCATGCTAGAAGGCGCCTGTACTGCTCTAGAAAGGCGTTGACGGATTGGGCGAGGGCAAAGCGGCATTTACTGCAGAGTTGAGCTATGGAGCGAGTGACCAGTGTCGTCGCTTCTCCAGAGGACTCGAGACAGTCAAAAAGAAAGGACAATATATTCGGCAAGTCCTCTGGATGAATCTCAAAATATTTGCCATAGTGACCGAGCAAGTCAATGGCTGTCTTGACGAGCCCCGGGGTATTTTTGGCATCCGTTCCAGCAATAACGGAAAATATGGAAGAGGACATCATTGGTTTCAATGCCTGATCGTTGGCACTGCCAATTTGTAGCGGCACAACTTCAGATAGAGCATTGATGGCCCACATGGATACCTCTAGCTCCGCCCAGTCTTCTTGCGTGAATGCCTGGTTGGCCAACTCAGCGAACTTGGGCAACGCCGTATTTGGTTCCAGAACATTGAAAAATTGTAGGAGTTCCACAACTTCGATCCGAAATTCTTTATGATCTTCAAAGGTTTCGTTTGTCCACTGTTTGAGCTTTTCAGGCGACGGATAACGTGATTTGGCCCAAGCTTCGTCGCAGGCTCGCAGTACATGAGAACGTAATGTGCCGAGCCATTCAGACTTGGGACTACCCTCTTTTGCACGACCAACTTCTTCAGAGACATAATCCAGGAAACGAGTCCAGAATTCCACGACAGGAGTCAGGATACCGAAGGCGTCGTCCCCAGAGAGATTGAATACATAATGGATCAAATCAAGAAGCTCTTGGTTAGCGACGTCTTGCACACGTCGTATCAAATCCTTCACAGCTATTTCTCCATATGCGAGTGTAAGAGACAGAAGTTCGACGGCGTTGTCATCTTCATCCTTCAAGAGAGCTAGAGTCTCCCTTCCATACTGGCTTCGGATGAGCTCGGAGACGGCACTAAGATGATTATTCATAAAGTCGGGTGAATGGTCGAACAAGTCTGTCAAAGTTGATAAGACCAGGCCTGAAACAGCATCGTGGTCAAAACAATCCAGGACAGGTTCAACAAGATTATGAAGGCCCTGGAGATCCTGTGGTGTATCGTCCCATACCATCTGTGCAAGCTTCACCCACGAACCAAAGCAAGACAAAGCTGGTTCCTCGTGATGGGGTACTGCCAATGCGCTCTGGAGGAGTACTACAGTATCCGGCAAGTTCGCCTTTAGCCGATCAGTACGGCTTTGGTAGGAAAGAGAAAGAATTCCCATCTTGCTCGCTTCGTTGGCAAGAGTCGTTGCGAAATCCAAGGTTGTATTGATCTGTGAAAGGGTCATACGTGAGGCAATACCTGCAAAGTCCAATGTGCCATCCATTGCTTGTTCGGCCACTACTTCATCTCCCGGGAAGCAGAAGCAGTACATCAGATGGCGGATGCTGCGAGTCCATGTCGCGTCGCGGTGGAGGAACAAGGCCACCAAAGCCGAGCATAGCTTTTTCGTGACAAGCTGTCCTTCGCCGCGAGAGACTAAGCGTTTGAACCAAGTCAATAGCCGCTCCAGGACCTCGTTAGACTGCGTGGCGTCCAGGGATGAAGTCTTGTTGATTTTGACTACATACGTGAGAGCACCGAAGAACTTGATGTTTTGGTCATCATTGTAGAGTAAGGCGTCGCCCATGTGCCAACCATCGTCAGACTCCTGGAGTGTCCTGAGCGTCTTTTCTATCTGCTTGACATGGTCAGGGGGGCTTTTGGGGTCGTAAAGCAATTTTATAAGCTCCTCCACCTCTTGAATCGACGTTGGGGTTGGAATAGCCATTTTTCAGATTGAGCCTGGAGTGCAGCAGAAGAAGAAAGAGAAGCACAGAGATCGGAACAGTGGAAGGCAGGTACTGTATTGCAGGTGTTGACTCTTCTCACGTGCTGGCCCAAAATGAAAACACACGCAAAAGACTGGCAACACGCGTATGAGGCGCGCTCGTGTTGGCCGCACATTGCTACAGCGACGTCAGACTTACGTTCGGAGGAGAATACCTAGGTACTCAATTCTTCATCCTCCCGTGTGGATTACATTCACGGTGAAAATCGGCGAAAGCCAAGTAAAGGAGTAGTTCTATCAGCGTTAAAAAGGGCGGCAAGGGCGGCGGAGGAACCAGCGCCGCCGTCTGCAAGCTGCAGCCTCCACCACTCACCTGCTTATCAGTCCTGCTCCCCAGACCTTCCCATTCATCTGCTTTCCTCCCATTCAGTGGTCAATGCGCCCTTTTCGTCTTTTATCGCCTTTGCAAACTCATTGCCTTCTCACGCGATCAATTTGGCAAGCATACCGCCATTCCACTTCCCGACCCTTTCATTCCGCCGTGTCGTTGAGATTCTCTAAGGAGATGGAAAAGGTGCACACTACCGAGCGCCTCGCGCATCTGCGTGAGTTGATGAAGAAGAACAAGGTAGACGTCTACAGTATGGTGAAGGCCTTCGACTCTCAGGACAAGATCAACTGATTGGCTTGCAGTTGTACCTTCAGAAGACAGCCATCAATCAGAATACATCGCACCCACCGATATGCGAAGAGGTAGTAATCTCAATTGTACCAGAGGGGCCGAGCTCATAGCATCCAGTATTCATCTCCGGCTTCTCGGGTTCGGCAGGCACAGCGGTCATCACGGCTGAAAAGGCATCTTTGGCAACGGACGGACGTTACTTTAACCAGGCAGAGAAACAGCTGGATGATAACTGGTCGCTACTGAAGCAAGGCCTACAGGATGTTCCGACATGGCAAGAATGGTACAATTGAGCAGTTTATAGGATCCTGCTGTGACAGAATACTAAGTCCAGCAGGACCGCTGAACAATCAGAAGGCGGCAAGACAGTCGGGGTCGATCCTACGGTCATCACTGCACGTAGGCGGTCCCAATGATAGTCACTGCTCCTGCGACTGACGCCTTGCAGCCGAGGCACGGAAACTTTCTGAGAAGATCAAAAAGAAAGGTGGCGCTGAACTCAAAGCCATCAAAGACAACCTCGTCGACCATGTTTGGGGCAAGGATAAACCGGCGCGTCCCAGTGAGAAGGTCAAGGCCTTGAGTATCGACTATGCAGGAAAGAAGTTCGAGGAAAAGATCGATGATCTCCGTAAAGAGCTCGAGAAGAGAAAAAGTGCTGGTTTTGTCATATGTGTGTGACGTTGACCTCAAGTTGATGCTTCACTCTCAGCCTACTGACTTTTCTGTGTAGCCATGCTGGATGAAATTGCCTGGCTGTTCAATCTGCGTGGAAGCGAGTATGTCTATCCTAGTGGCGTGGGTGCCAGGGCACTAAATCGCTTCCAGCATCCCTTATAACCCAGTATTCTTTTCTTATGCAGTCGTCACGCCAAAAGATGCTACACTTTACGTTGAGCAAAGTAAGCTGACCAAGGAGACTGTTGCGCATCTTGGTGAGGCCGTGAAAATCAAGCCGTATGGCGATATTTTCTCGGATATTGAAGCTTTGAGCACTTCCGGTGCGACTCACGGCGACTCCAAATTGACATCCTCCGAGCCCAAATTCCTGATTTCCACAAAAGCTTCCTGGGCTCTGAGCAGGAGTCTCGGGGGCGATGAAAAGGTGGAGGAGGCGCGGAGTCCGGTCGGCGACGCCAAGGCTGTCAAGAACGAGGTGGAAATGGAGGGTATGCGAAAATGTCATATTAGAGATGGTGCGGCTTTGATTGAATACTTTGCCTGGCTTGAGGAGCAACTCGTCGTCAAGAAAACGAAAGTCGATGAAGTTGATGCGGCAGACAAACTCGAAGACTTCCGATCCAAACACGACAAATTCGTAGGCCTCTCCTTTCCTACCATCTCCTCCAGTGGTCCCAACGCAGCTGTCATCCATTATCACCCAGAGCGTGGCAACTGCTCTGTAATTGACCCTGAGGCTGTCTATCTCTGCGACTCTGGCGCCCAATTTCTCGATGGCACTACTGATACCACGCGCACCTTACACTTCGGCGAACCCACAGATCTTGAGCGCAAATCCTACACTCTCGTCCTCAAGGGTAACATTGCTCTTGAGCTCGTCAAATTCCCCAAAGGGACTTCTGGCTTTGCTCTCGATACGCTTGCGCGCCAATATCTTTGGGCGCAAGGGCTAGACTACCGACATGGCACCGGTCATGGCGTTGGCTCTTTTCTCAATGTTCATGAGGGACCGATCGGAATTGGGACCCGCATTCAGTATTCTGAAGTGTCGCTCTCCGTCGGTAACGTCGTTAGCGATGAGCCCGGGTATTACGAAGACGGGAACTTTGGCATACGCATCGAGAACGTGGTTATGGTCAAGGAAACGCAGACAGAGCATAAGTTTGGTGATAAACCGTTTTTGGGATTCGAGCATGTGACGATGGTGCCTATGTGTCGGAAGCTCATCGATGAGAAATTATTGGACGAGAGAGAGAAAGATTGGCTGAATGCGTATCACGCGGAGGTGAGGCAGAAGACAAGGGACTATTTGAAGGGAGATGAAAGGAGTTTGAACTGGTTGGAACGCGAGACGCAACCGTATTGATGTGGGAAGATGTTGAAGTGCGTGAAGAGCCCATTAACCCCAGCTACTAATGCAAAGTATGTCGCTGCCATATTGTCATCGAGATCTCTGTCTGGCCTGTCTTTTCGTCCAATCCGCTTTTTGCACACAAATATCATATCCCTTCCGTGGCGACCAATCAACGCTCCTCCTGGATGGAAGGAAGGTAGGGACCAGGAGACGACGCGCTTTACACGACTGTGCACGCTGAGACCCTGTGTTGCAACGTCGCGAATCAACTCCCAGAGATGCTGAGTCGGTTGAGAATGTCGAAGACAAAACGCTTTTGAGAGCATGTTCTCGTATGCCTAACCAGCACCAGCGAGCAGTTTCTCCAAAAGTCGCCTATTCCAGCTGTCAACGTCGCTCTTCATCTCCCTTGCCCATTCGCTATCGCATATGCGCAGCAACTCTTCGTATCGTTCTGATGATATGGGCCCATCACTCTCTAATTCAGCCATTACCTCAGATCTCTCCCTCTCCGCTATCATTCTTTCCTTTTGCTCTATCAATTCTTCCTTTACAAGGTCCTCTAGCTCATCCAGTCTCCTCATATAGTCCCGGCGCCATCCAAATTTACTCCACCCCTTTCGATGAAGAGTTTGGCTGATAACCTCCAATCCATTCAATCGAGATTCGAGATCCGCTATGGTGCTCTCAGAAACTTCTTGTGTCATCTAGCACGAAGTCATCATGCTGGCAGACTGCTGGAAAGTTGATGCATATAGCAAGGGGGAGGACGCAAGCATCGGTACGTACTTCGGTCGTCTGCTACAGAAAGCTCGACTTCGCCGAGAAGGAAAAGAATGTCTCTATCTCTTTCTCGAGAGACTCGACTATTTATGGTAATCCACAACAGTCGCACAGAGCGGGGCTATCCTGCAAGTTGCGCCAGGTCGGATACACATATGCAGAAACCCTCAACTTGTTTCAGGCGGCATTGTGCATATAGATTTTCCTGATGGCAATATTTTAATCACATGCCACTCTGGTGTCATGCGAAAGATCAAAATGGTGGACTGGTTTGACTGTTTCTCGACGCCATTGAAGAAAACGAAGCACGACACCGGAAAGATACATTGATCAGCAGGCCGACCATAATATTGTCCGCAAATAGATGGCGTTGAAATCAGCGACGCACCTCAGCAACGTTGCTCATTCATTACAGCGGTCGCTTGTCACTCAAAGCGCACTTACAATTTTACCGTGGCGTCTGTGTACAACTTCAGATAGGCCCTTTTCTTGAAATTTCATTCTAGCAATCCACAATATTCCCTCAAGGAAAGATTTTGTGCGATCCCGTCTCGATGTCCTTAATGGCCTTCAAAAGCAGGCAGTATTGGGTATGATCTGCATCCGCATAGAGGATTTGCAGCGAAAAGCATATTTCGGTCCGAAACGCTGTAATCAAGAGATATAAGTTTTGATTCGAAATTATAATACAATCGATCTATCCCCTCTCATTCGAAGGCTCTTTTACAGAATTTCCAGGTTCTGTGGCTGGAGGTACCGGAGGATGCTCAGCGGACGTCTCTGTGGAGGATGCCTCGGCAGATGCTGCCTCTATTGAATGTGGTTCTGCGGACGTTGCATCCGTAGGCACTCTCTCCGATTCTCTTGCTGCCCCAGCCTCCTCATTCACAGCTGCACCAGACCCATCTCCAGTCCGCAATCCACCCAACTGCTTCCCCAGCGCCTCCATCACCGCCTCATTCGCGCTCCCCCTCGCCACCTGCTCCGGCACAAGACCCTTCCCCACCCGTCCAAACAAATCCCAACGATCCTTCATATCCGCATTCACCTCCCTCACCATCTCCTCCAACCCCTTCCGCTCTCCAAACCCCTCATACTCCCACAGATTCGCCTTCATCCCGACCCCACCGACACAGTACTTCATCAGAAACCCCAACCAGGCCTGCACCACCGCGCCGTCACCATCTTGGACCTGCACCAGCCGCCGCACCGTCACCCGCTCGAAGTTCTCCTGGCTCTTCTTGTGCACGAAGTTCGACTTGGGCACCGTCCAGCGCTCCGTGATGCGCGGCAGCGGCACGGGGCCCTTGGCGGGCAGGCCCAGGTAGTAGGCTGCGCGCAGGGCGAAGTCGGCGGCCAGCGTGAGTTGCCGGGTCGAGAAGGAGCGTAGTTGCAGGTCGCAGACGGGGAGGCCGTGGGTCGGGGTGCGGCGGAGGGGGCGCAGGTAGATGGCGGCGACGTTGCGGGGGAGACGAGGTTGGTTGGGGTCGAATGGGTTGTAGGAGGGTGGAGAGGCGGTGGGGAGGGGGGTGCCGGCGGAGCTGGTGTGATGTTAGGAAGGGATGTCTTGGGAGGCTTGGTTGAAAGGGACGTACTGGGCGGCATCGTGCACGTTGTCAAAGTCGTCTTTCAGCATCTCTAGGAAAGGAGAGCGATGTGTCGCATGGGTCCGCTGCTGTAGCATGGATGATGGACATATCTAATAAGACATGTAAGTAATTGCCTCAATCGCCAAGAACCGCGAGTATGTTTACCTTGACCCGCTTTGCGGCTCCGAATGGAGACCGCATATAAGATGGCGTAGCCATGGTTGGGGACGCCGTGGGATTTCGTCTTGTTCGGAGGGTTGATGTCGAGAAATGTCGATTTCATAATTCTGCCGCTCTCACCGCCTACCGAAAACGGGAATTCTACTCCGTAGTAATTACATTTCACACGGCTAGGATTATTGGCAATGAAGTCTGGTACTTAGTCGCCGGTAGGCTTTTGTAGCTGAAGCGATGATCTATGGCCATGTGCTTATGATGCGGAAAGCAAGTGTTGATTTTATCTTCCATTGCCGCTCTTTACTATTTTGTTTTTCTTCCACCATCAACTTCGGAAATTAAATTGCTGTTTTTATATCAACTATGGCAGCACCTCTAGCGCCAAGTATCTTTCAACGCGCTCAGGATACTGTTCAATCGATTCATTCGTTTTTGCCGTTGGCACTGCGACACCCTAAGGTCGCCATCGTCTGTGGTTCAGGCCTGGGTGGCCTCGCGCAGACAATTCATGAAGAGCCACGGATTGAAAAGGCTTATGCAAATATACCAAATTTCCCACAGTCTACAGGTAGGTGCGATATTTGATATAACGGCTAAGATTGCATTTAGATAATCTCAGGCTGAGCAAGTGCAACAGTGCCTGGACATGAGGGGAAATTGGTCTTTGGACAAATGGGCCCCTCGAGGTTGACAGTAGTTCTGTTGGTAGGCAGAGCGCAGTGAGTCGCATAGGAAACATTCAATCTACATATATATCTAATTCGACGATCAAGCTTCTACGAAGGGCACACAATGGATATAGTGACTTTTGCCACTCGCGTATGCAAAGTCCTTGGTGTAGAGATAATGATAGGTCAGTGCATTCCGCTACGTAGAGTTTTTAGGTGATAGTCTGACTACAGTATAGTCACCAACGCTGCAGGCGGCCTGAATCCAACTTTCAACGTTGGCGATATCGTGCTGCTTAATGATCACCTGAATCTTGCAGGCCTCGTGGGAGTCCACCCGCTTCTCGGACCGAATGCAGATGATTTTGGCGTGCGGTTCCCTCCAATGTCCGATGCGTACAATCTCGAACTTCGCTGGAGAGCTCATCGATCATGGCGTGCACTTGGCCTGCACGAGAGCAAGCGACGCATGCATGAAGGAGTGTATGCCTTTGTTGGCGGGCCCAGCTACGAGACACGAGCAGAATGCCGCATGCTCAGAAATCTAGGGGCAGATGTCGTAGGCATGTCCACGGTGCCGGAGATCATTGTAGCTCGCCATTCCGGGATGAGAGTCCTCGCTCTCAGCCTGGTAACGAATAATGCGGTTCTTGAGGCAGGCCCACGCGGTGATGATGCTGCGATTCAGGGGATGAATAGATCGCAGATGGCGGACTATTTGAGTAGAGGACGAGCCAACCATGAGGAAGTTATACAGTCCGGAAAGGAGGCAGCAAAAGATATGCAGGCCTTGGTGCAGCATATCGTGTCCAACATCACTGAGTAATTAAGAGTCTGCGCCGGAATATTCCTCGTCTGATTGACATAGCTCGGAGTTCCGGAATGGTTTTGCACAGAAAACAAACTTCATCTTCTCATCTTTTTCTTCCTCTGCGCCTTCAGCGCCTTATAATAACCCTTCTTCCCACTCCGCTTTGCAACTTGGATTTCATCGTACTTATTTTTAAAACGGCCATTCTCTTTTTCCCGCGCAAGTAGCTCTTCCACAAAAGTTCTCTTACGCTCCTTGTTTGGTAGCCTAGAGCTGAAGAATTCGGTAGGCCCTTCCTCCACCGTACCAACTTGAGAGTATTCTGGTACCAGAGATTTGCTATTCTCCTTTTTATAATGCCTGTGAGGATCCAGAACATTCCGCATTTTAAGAAGCTGCAGATCGCGTTTTAATTCCGGAGTGAGATCGGTCTTTGGGAGGTTGAACCAATCTGATCCAGCGGTGGCTTTCTTTTCCTGGTATCTGTGTTAGCCAGAGCCCTTTCGTATGCTTGAAAACGATCAAGGCACTGCTCGCATTTCAGAGTAACTATGAAAAGAAATAATCTCTCAGTGATGCAGGTAGACGCTCAAGACGAGGTCCATGGTCTGCGTCAAGAATCTATTTGGGAAAAATTATCATCAAAAAGACAGGGGGATGAAAAAACTGAATGGAAAGCCAAAGTACCTTAACAGCCCTCTTCTTGACCGCGATCGGGTCTTCGATTTTTCTGATGCTATTCGCAAGTTTTCGCTGGTTGTTAGGCAAAAGCCGAGACTGGTCAATTCGTGCAACATCGCCATCCCTCTGGATGTACGGTCTCTCTACAGTGCCAGCACGTAGCTTTGGTAGACCCTTGAAGCTTGTGTCGTCGGCTTGTTGCGTCAGGGCTGTCGAGTTCTGGTCTCGGATGCGAGCTTCAGCTTCTTTCAACAGTGCGTGGATTTGATCATCGGTCAAGTCTTCGTCATCGGAGAGCGGCAGAGAGGCTTTCTGCAGCTGCTCTTGATGTGCTGGCATGGCAGCTACACCCTTGGTGGATTGCTGGCAATGTAAGAGACTAGATGCGTGGGGGTGGATGTTTTTTGCCGGTAGCGGAGAAATGCCGGTCCGAAGATGCGCCCCGTCTATCTTGTCATTTCCATTTTGTCAGCGCGGACGCGGCCCTGTCGCCCCAGAGTACGGAGTACTCCGTACGGAGTAGCGTATTCCGTAGCGATACCTAGATCACATCTTTAGCATGCTCCTGAACATGGACAACGCAATGGTTTTGCATCCAGGCTATTCTGCCACAACTCAATCTGTCCAATGGCTTGCAGTTTCAGTCCTCCTTGGCTGCTGCCCGGACTGGCTGAGTTCATCCTGCATCACGACGCCGCATGCATGCTCGCCTTATCCTGAGAATTGCATAAAAACTGCTGCGTGTGTTCCTGTCTATCACCATCAATGCCGGTGTGGCTTGAACCAAGTCGTGTCTAGCTGAAGGCTCTCCCTGTTCATCCCTTTTCGCCTTGCAATTTTACAGAAAGTCAAACGTAAGCCCACTTGGAGAGCCTTTGGAAGTGGCATCCGCGATGACGGGTGGGCGAGGCAGCATGGGTGAGGCTGTTGCGTAGCATACAACTACCTGACCTGCGCGCCTACGTATGTAAGGGGCTGCGGGCCCGCTCGAGGGAGCACTTAAGGTTCCTCATTGTCCAAAGAGTTTCAACGGCCCAGTGCAGATCCGCCTTGTGCCCTGGTGAGCAATTTGGCAGCTTGGGTCAGGTGGCGGGCCTATCAGTCGCGGCAATCTAGTAGTGAGGGCGACCCGATTGGCAGCTTCTTCGCATCAGTTCTCCAACCAGATCAAAGGCGGCGGGAGGAAACCAGGGTGCAGCCTCTGTTTTTGTGCGTCAGCCCTGTGGAATAAACAAAGTTACCCGAGTCCCTTTTCTCCAGAGATGCCTCCGCCGTCACACGCGACGATGGCTGCTTGCTCGCGCCCATTTCTTCGCGTCTCCAGAGGCGACATCCGCTTACTCCTCATTTGGCAGGCCCATTAGCCGTCCGCACATCTGGCGCTTGACCGCATCTCTCCATCAAACACGACACCGCCAGGTACCTTATTACCTTATCCACACCGACGCGCTCCAACGAATCAATTGTTGCTGCCCATCTGCATCCTTGTCCCCATCCAGCACTCTGAGGGAGGACAGCAGCCACGTCCAGCTGGGGCCAGCGCATGGTTGAGGTTGCGCCGCAGACGGGCGCGCACACGCGCATAATACAATCAAAATCATTATGGATCCGATGAACCTACAAGGTGCCGGCCAACGGGACATGCGCCAGCAACAGGGTCCGCCGAGATACGATGGTCAAGAAGGACGACCGCTGTATGATCACAATACTGGCGGCCATTATGGTGCGTACCGTGTCCAACGAGCTCGCGCAGCATTATGCGCCACGAGCTCTCAAAGCTCTTGTCTCAAGCCATTGATTAACTAACGTCACGTCAAATAGGAGCCAGCGCCTCAGTAAGTACTCTGCAACATCCAACTTCTCTCAATGCTTCTCACAGCTCCGTGAACTGCACTAACAGATTGAGCTAGATTGCCGCCTCAGGAAATGCTCCGACACCAGAGACGTTTATTGGACCATGGGCAAATGTAGGAAGTGACGGTATCGCATTAAACGAGAATAGCTGCTTATAATGTGACAGGTCTCCCAAGGTCTCCAGGGCACGTACCGCGATATCCTCAATACCTATTGGCAACAACAGGTGACAAAACTCGAAACCGAGGATCATGACTACAAATTGCATCAACTCCCTCTCGCGCGCATCAAGAAGGTGATGAAAGCTGATCCGGAGGTCAAAATGATTTCTGCCGAAGCTCCCATCCTCTTCGCGAAGGGCTGCGACATCTTTATTACCGAACTCACAATGCGGGCCTGGATTCACGCAGAAGAAAACAAGCGGCGCACTCTGCAACGCAGCGACATCGCCAGCGCGCTCGCCAAGTCCGACATGTTCGACTTCCTGATTGACATCGTCCCGCGTGAAGAGGCTCAGCCAAATAAGCGTCGCGACTTTGGTCAAGGGCAATCGCTCGGTGTGCAGCCCGGCGCTCAACCCACTGGCGCCCCGCCGCCAGGCCAAGCTCCAGTCGGCAGTATGCAGCCGCCGCAGCAACAAACGGCGCATCCGGGACAAGCAGCCATGGATCCACAACATTACGGCATGCCCGGCCTGCCACCGTCCGACCATCAGGAATATGGCCAGCCGGGCATGTATCCAGCTCCGGGCCAGCCCGGGGCTCCATACGGCCAGCCTGCTCCTCAGCAGATCTTCGACCAGAGCGGCATGTACGGGGGATACAACATGTCGCCGCAGCAAGTGAGTTCACAGCCATCACCCTCGCCCCTGATGACGCTCGATCTGCGCAAACAGAAGCAGATTGAGGACTTACGACAGCGGCAGATGTATCAGATGCAGCGGCCCCACGAGCAACAGATGCCTGGAGGTGACCCGGGGCAGCATTATGGGCGACATGAAGGCGGCGAAGGGGAAGCCGATGCTGAAGGGGAGAGAGATTATGAAGTCTCGTAAATGACGAGCGATATCCACTCGTTTGGCTATGTCAAGTGGATTGTTGCAGCAAGAGATGGAAGGACTGTGGTGAATAAAGACAAAGTCCAGAGAGATATTTGCATGTTTTGGGGTCTTGGAGAGCTGGTAGATATTTGTTTGGTCGGATGACGTATTTCGCTACAGGACCATTGCGTCTCAATACGTCTTGGAAAAGAATGAAGTCGGTCGGAAGGAGTAAAAGGTCGTCATTACTGCCAGATTGATTCCCCCTTCTGCGTAATTTGTTGTCGAATGCATTTTCACACAGGAGACAGCACCGCGATACACGACAGAGGACTTGCCTTGTCAAGTCGAACCCAGTTTCCGTAGCATACTTTCACAATCAAATATCCTTGCTCAAAATACTTTACCCCCTATCTGGCGAGACACCAACACTGGCAGTTTCGTGGTGCCAAGGGCTTCAGTCGTAGTCCTCTCCTACTTCCCTGGTCCATGAAGCCGATCACTCTCGACGAAACATCGCTCATCACCAGAGACCAAGAAATCCATACGCAAGCCGCTCTGGCGCCGCTGAGCACGTTTCTGCAGGGCGTTCCTCGGCTTGCTCCTCATCTCAAAAGCATGGTCCCTGATATCGACGTTTCAGGAGCAGCTGGCAATCCTCCACATGTCGCCTTGTCTCAGGTCAACTTCCTTCCGCATGCCTCTCCCCTCCTTCACCCTGACGTTCCTCGGTCTCGGCATCCTTCGCCATCACGTTCTCGAATTGCGACCAGAGCGCTTCGACGGACGAGAATTCATTGCCGACGGCGATGATGCCCTCGAGATTGCGATTCAGTTTGTTGAGGTTCTGGAGGACGTGTTCGAGACTCTAGCAGAAAATGTGAGACGAGAGGCAGAGCAGATTGGCTGGACAGGAAGGGAAGTACCATGGCAACTTCGCCGACTAAGGCGGCGCGCTGCTGTTCGAAGTGGGATGGTTCTTTAGGCGCGCTGGTACCGTTGGTGGAGGATTTGGTCGCGTTGGACATGGCCTTTTTCCCAGCGATGGGAGTCCTCGGAGTTTCGGTGGTCCACAATAAATATTCGACTGATTGGGAGGTTCACTCTCGTGGATTGTGGTTGTTGTTATCATGAGGTAGAATAATAATACTCTCGGAGTCTCGGAGCCCATCCCAAACGCCCCTCACAATCGCACCAAGGCACACCACGGGCACCACCACGGCGCCCAGTGCCCCACCATCCCACTTACGGGATTGAACAGCTCCCACCCTGCATCACTCCCTCACCGACTTCTCAAGGACCTTACTTATTCCCAACAGCGATTTCAGGTGCACTCTAATTTAGGTACAGCATTTCACATCTTCCCGTTACACTTTCTTACACATCTCTCGATAAGCATCGCTGAATTTTCCCTCAGATAACGCCGACCGCCATCATGAAAGCAGGTGGGGTTTCTGGCATCTATTCTTAAATGTTGGGACATTTGCTAAAACGAGCACATAGTTGTTGCCGGAGCTTCTGGTGGTATTGGACAGGTATGAAACAGCATCAATGACCGCTGAGTCCATTGAAGGCCTACATTTACTGACAAATAATCCGACCTCTAGCCGCTTTCCCTTCTCCTAAAGGCTTCCCCTCTCATCGATGAGCTCGCGCTCTACGATGTCGTCAATACCCCCGGTGTGACGGCCGATCTGTCGCACATCTCTTCGCCTGCTGTATGCCTCTCCAAGACTTTGTTGCATACGTTTGAATGCAACGATGGTCAGGACAAATGACTGACATCGAGCCCAATTCAGAAAGTTACCGGCTTCCTTCCCGCCGACGATGGCATGGCCAAGGCCTTCAAAGACGCCGATGTGGTTGTCATTCCCGCCGGTATCCCTCGCAAGCCCGGCATGACCCGTGATGACCTCTTCAAGATCAATGCCGGTATCGTTCAAGGTCTTGTGAAAGGGTGCGCCACTCCTCCCTATTACAGCCCATTCCAGTTCGACATTGACACAATGACAGCGTCGCCCAACACGCCCCCAAAGCATTCATTCTCGTCATTTCAAACCCTGTCAACAGCACCGTCCCCATCGCCGCCGAGACCCTCAAGAACGAGGGCGTCTTCGACCCCAAGAAGCTCCTGGGCGTGACCACCCTCGACATCGTGCGCGCCGAGACCTTCGTCCAATCCCTGACAGGCGAGCGCGATCCCTCCAAGACGGTCATCCCGGTCATTGGCGGCCACTCGGGCGAGACGATCGTGCCGCTGTTCAGCCTCGCCAAGCCCGCCGTCAAGATTCCCGCAGACCAGCTGGATGCGCTGACGAACCGGGTGCAATTCGGCGGCGACGAGGTCGTCAAGGCCAAGGAAGGCGCGGGCTCGGCGACCCTGTCCATGGCGTACGCCGGTTATCGCTTCACCGAGAAGCTGATCAAGGCCGTCAAGGGCGAAGCCAACGTCGTCGAGCCCTCGTACGTCTACCTCCCGGGCGTGCCGGGCGGTGATGCGATTGCCAAGGAGACCGGCGTCGACTACTTCTCTGTGCCCATCACGCTGGGACCCGGTGGTGCGGAGAAGGCCGAGAACGTGGTGCCCCAGGCGAATGAGTACGAGAAGAAGCTCTTGCAGGCCGCCTATACCGGGCTCAAGAGCAACATTGAGAAGGGCATCGACTTCGTGAAGAACCCGCCGCAGAAGTGAGCTTGGATCTCTTTTTTCCTTGCCTTGATGTTTTCGCTCTGTTTCTCTTGTATACTCTACATTCTGTACGGGGACGATTCCGCAAGTTGGCGTGCATCTTTCCCCTGTTCTTCGTGGTATATATGACGAGCAACAGCTAACTTACAGCCGTGGCAGATAGACTATGACCAAAGTCAACTGCCTCAAAAGTCACTGTTTCATATGGTATGAGCTGACGGGGATCGCGATAGTCGGTCGTGGAAGCGGGTCCAGGGTAGATACAATGCGATCGACGTTCACATAGACTCGATATGTAGCTCAAATTACAAATTAACCATTGAGCGCAACAACTACATCATACTCTACGCCGTGGTACCGGCAGGGATTATAGGTTTGAATAAAAGCTTGATTGCTGATTGCTTGTGTTTGCTGAAACTGTGGTGAACCACGAAAACCATGAGTCGTAGCTCAAGATACCTTGGTAAACTGCCTTCAACACCATGCACGCCGCTGGACATTGCGACAGCCTTGCTTATATGCTCTCCACTGGCCACTAGATCTCTGTCTCAATATCCTTCATCTCCTTCTCTAACGTCCTCATCATCCGGCCCATTTCCGTTATCGACCACGTGATACGACCTGTCTGTCCTTTCATCCTTTTCTTGGCAATTTCTTTAGCGATACGGTCTGTTCGTGCCCGTTTCATTCGTTCTCCACGTTCTTCAGCCTCCCGGTGTTTGCAATATTCATCTTGTTCATGCGCATGAAAATGGCAATTGGGACAGCTCGGAAAGACGGCAATCCTGTAAGAAGATTTTCTCGAGGTGCGAAGGTGAGCAAGGTGGCTTGCGCCGGCCACAGCTCCCCCCAGCTGGAAAAAGAACTCCGGATGGTCTTTACTGAGCCCGCGAAACTTCTCGTCAAAGTATCGGACATCATTATAAAAAGCATCACGAACGACCCAGTCTCGAAGTTTAGATGATGGTGGGGTGTTCGTGAAAACTAGTCGGATGTGAGCTTCGCTTAATTGCTGCCTTTCTGGACCTTTGGCGATGCTTATAAGCTTGTCGATGGTCTCGTTTTTCAAGCGATTTGCTTGAATCATATCCGCGAAAATGTAGATAGGGAAAAGCTCGTCCAGCTCCTTCCCAGTGGTCACTTCGTAGTCTCCTGTGTAGATCCAGTTCATAAATCTTGCAAAGGTATCAGCGCCCTTTTCCTTCAACTCAATTGTCTTGGTGCCAGATTCCTTGAAAGGTCCTCGAAAGGCTTTTTCGAAGAAGTCCGATTGGGCGCAAAGAATATTCTCGTGTACGTAGAAGGTTTCTTGGATCAAGTCCTCACTGATCACTTTAACCGTGACCATGGAACCAAGCTTGCGCCCCCTTTACCAGAGTCAGTATGAACTTCCTATAGATCGTGAAGGGACCGAAGAGCATACTTCAGCAGGCTGTTTGACTTCAAAACGCCTGAATTGAAAGCCATGTTGGCAAAGTAGTATCTCTGCTGCCAATCAGATCCCGGTTGATCTCTGGGGCTAAAAGCAAGATGTTAGTCAGGTCAGGTCCGAGATATAGGCAGCGATGGAGACGGTCCACTTTTCGAGTCAAGCGACGCAAAGTGAGATTAGGCGAAGAGTAATATCAATGAGGTTATGAAGATCTGCAGAAGACCAAAAGATCACGGGACTTCATAAATCAAGGGTTTGCTTAGGGACGTGATCCAGCCGTCTTGATCTGAAATGTGGCACCTGGTAGGCCGGACGTCTCGCCCTGCACACTCGCAGTAATACCCATACCAGCGAGTGCGCCGCGGATAATGCCACTGGGGAACCATAGAAACTATTCAAAGATTAGTTGAGAGATCGTACCTTAGTTTGGAGCCAGGTATAGGAACAGTAGGGGAGATATATGGAAAGTAATTACTGAGGCGACGAAAGGAGTTCACAAGGAGTAAAAGATGCTAAGGCATGAGATAATTTTCGAAAGGCATGAAGAGTGAAAGAGAGCAAAAGTGAAGTTGGCAAGGGAGCTTACAGGTTGTGCGCGTGCCAAAGCACCTTCGCCTTTCTCTGTACTCGTTCGACTAAGTGGTTTGAAGGTACCATCCGTGAGAACATAGATTCCCTTTTCAAACACAATTAGTCGTTCCTCTTGAATCGAACCCATGAAAAGGCTGCTTCCTTACTCGATGGTTTGTCTTCAGATTATCAATCTGCTTCCGGAACACAATCGTCCAAATGTCTTTGCATAGGAATTTAATTACGTCGAGGGTATCTGTGAACCGTGGCTTATCCCGTGAGAACCTAAAAATCAAGCGAATCAGTAAACCCACCTCTCGGATTTGCTCATCTCTTGTACTATGGTATGATGCCTTTTCTTAAGACAAGGGAACACATAACCATTCTTCGCTGCCTCGGCGTCCTAGCAAGCGATCGCGCTGTACTCACCTCTCGACGATTCCTAATCCTACCCTATACCCCAACATATCCAACCTCCAATGCGCATTCTCCCTGACCTCCTCATCCTCTCCCTCCACTCCATCCGTTCCTCCCCCTGCACTAGCCACGCTGCCCTTCCCGCCTGGAGCTCCAC
Organism: Astrothelium subdiscretum; assembly: GCA_021030935.1. Lineage (NCBI taxonomy): Eukaryota > Fungi > Ascomycota > Dothideomycetes > Trypetheliales > Trypetheliaceae > Astrothelium > Astrothelium subdiscretum. The sequence goes on from JAGFMW010000002.1 coordinate 774,728, forward strand.
TACCTCCGCCCCTACCCTTAATTCCTCCTCCAGCATCACTCCCACCCTTGCTGCCCTTTGCACCAATCCAATCGGCCTCCCTCTGCGCCTGCTCACTCGCCAGTCGATACGCCAGCGGGACCAGCTCGATCAGCAGAAGGTCGAAGCACGAGACGTTGAGCAGGTTTGCGTGAGGGTCGGAGGAGTCCAAATCGCGTGCTCCACCTGCGATTGAGGCGGCCGAGGTGTTGTTGCGGGAGAGGGACGGGTGGGATGGTGGAGGGTCGGGGAAGGACATGTCTTGGCGACCAGTGGACCGTTGACGTGGTTGGAGGGAAGGACTAAATTTTTGCTGCGTCGGGAAGGAATATTCAATTGAGCCGCAAAGGCTATCATCGACAAGGTGCGATTAGCAGCATGAGCAGGATTGCGGAGGGATGCCAGTAGGGAGGTGTTGATGTGAGGTTCAGCGAGGACGGAGAGCACTGATTTTCGCCGACGTTCGATGTCTTTTGGCATCACAACTCGATCATCAAGTTACTTTCACTGATATTACAGTGAATCAAGGCTATAGGCAAATCGAGACAAAAACATAGAAATTATCAAGCCTTCAAATGAGCTAGATGTCCTGAGATACATACGAGCACCCAAAGTTTCTGCATTCTATGGTCTATCCCGATCGTCGTCCTATGTCTACAGTGCAATTCTAGCTAATATACCCGACACTTCGAAGTTTTCAAGCTTTCCCGTCACAGAACTGCACCAAAGCCCACTTCCCACTCCAAGCCCATTTCCTCGCGCCGCTGTCTCCACCTCCTCCTTCCATCGCCTTCAATCTCTCATCCTCTCCCTTCGGTAGACCAGCAACAACGTCTGCCTTGCATGTCCTCAGTGCCAACGTCCTGATACCACATTTTGGACCAAGCGGTCCAATTGCTTCCGTAAATGGCGTGGTGGGATCCCATGCAGCCTACGGTAACAATTAGAAAATCAACGTGCCTCCCCGCTTGAAGAGTTTCAACTCACATCTCCTGTCAATTTTCGATAGTTGAGGTCACCTTTGAAAAGAACGAGCTCGCTCTCCTTCAAATCTTCATAAAGAGAAGGAGCTGTCTTTGGCAGCCTCCAATAACTTCCTGACTCCGTCCAAAACCGATTGGGTCGAATGACCAGCTTACCATCTGCATGTAACTCGCTCCAGTGCTTGAATAGGAAAGCAATCTCATCACTTTCTTCATCAGATAGTGGTTGCGGCGTCACTCCCTTATGCAGTTCATCCTCTGAAGGGGTCTCATAGAAAGACCTCGGGTCAGCCATTGCATTCAGCAGGTCGCCAAAGTCCTTGGGAAGAACATCAGACACGAACCATGGTATCGATTTCGGATGTAATACGATGCTGGAGGCGAGATTTGCGGAGAGAAGATATCCAGCCAAGATCAGATCGACAAAGAGTTCGAATCCGGCGTTGTCCAGGACGATATCAACTCTTCTCTCTTTATCGCCGGCGTTCTCACGTGCTTTACGCAATACATCGAATGCGGCTGGCAAGTCATTGGACACGATGTTAGCCTCAGCGGCCTTGCGGGCTTTTGAACCTTGCAGCTTTTGGATGTCATCGTATGAAAGGTTTGTGAGGAGCGAGAGGTCCGTCGCATTCCCCCAGAGGCAGATCTCGCACATCTCCGTGAAGAGAATGTGGTCCGCATCTTCAACCTTGTCTTTTGGCTCAGCGGCAACAGCATTGGACTTCGATTCCAGCTGCGTAATGAGGTCTTTGTAGCGTGAGGCAAGCTCAAGTACAGCGGGACGAGAGGACTTGAAAGTGGCCATCTTTTGGCGAGAGAAGACGTCATAATCTTTCCAGTGTCTAGTCAGCTGGAAGAGGGTGCTCATGCGCCTATCTGTTCTCTTTAGCAGCTTAACAAGAAACTTTACTAGCGTTACCTGACAGACCTGTAGAGATAGCATTCCGAATACAGCCATGGCACATTCAACCATTTTGGCCTTCCTAATTGTTCAAGCTCCTTGTTGTAGCCTGCGATATCTTCGAAGCCGTCATCGACGAGTGGGGTCAACTCGCGGTCGTGCTGCAGCTCGTACTTGAGCTTCGAAAGTCCCTCCACTATTTTCTTTCCTTCCTCCACCGCGTCCTCATTCTTTACCATATATGTGGCACGGTGGACATCATCAATCGCTCCAGTCTACTTTGTCAGTCTCGAGGCATCGGATCAGGAAATTCCTTACGTACAATAATAACCGGCCATCGATCGCGAGCGGATACTGAAGCGAAAGATATAGGATCAGAAGTTCTGTAGGGTGCTGTAGCTCGACTTAGCTAAAATCTTCTAAATTCAATGGAGATGGGGCAGAAAATACGCGTCTTCGTATCATACTCCATTTTTCATATGAATTGAATGGAGGAAGAAAAAAATTTGACGTGGATGAGGGGCAGCTCTAGAGGGGCAACGACGGTCTTTCCTTATCTGAACATTGACTGTCCGGGCAAGTACTGACTTTCAGAGCTTCTCTGGCATAGCTTTCGTAACATGATTGAATCTTGTCTCGTTTACAAGCTTGTCGGGCACGATATCAAGATGGAACTCCGTCTTCTACCGTGGCTATGTAAGAGGAAGCACATGCTTTGGTCAAGCAACCCTCAATCATCATGAGACCGGCTCATGTATGCTCCGCTGAACGGGGGAGGAGATTTTTCTTCCATTGATCGCTATTCTTCAGGAAAACATCCAGCGGAACCACCTTTCTTCAACACCAAGTCCACCATCTCAGCACTCAGACCCAAGTAATTCCCTGGATCACACAGCCTCCTAATTTCCTCCTCCCCGACTCCAGACGCTTTTACTTCCTTATTCTCCAGAAGCAGGTCAACTAGCATCCTTCCTTCCTTGGACGCCTTTCTACAAACGTCGTACACTAAATCATGCGCATACTGTCTTCCCAACCTCTTCCCCAACCCCATCATCACTGCCTCACTCACCACCATCCCCTTTGTCATTTCCAAATTTCTCTTCATGGCTTCCTCGTCGACTTCCAGACCTTCCAGCAAATACTGTGTGTGCGCCAATGTCGCGACGCTGAGACAGCAGACCTGAGGTAGAAGTACCCATTCAATCTCCCAGGGTCCGGTACTTCGCTCATGGTCAGCTACCACAGCTTCAACCAAGCCATTCGCCATACTACGGACCGAGGCGGCCATGGAACAGATATATGCACAACCGATAGGATTGCGCTTTTGTGGCATCGTACTTGAGCTCCCTCGGTGCGCAACATAGGGCTCGCTCGCTTCACCAACTTCGGTCTGCATCATCAGCTTCAGATCCGTCGCGAATTTGGCGCAGGTCGCGGCGAGAGTGGCAAAGGCATTGCCCAGCTCCGCAATCGAGTCGCGCTCGGTATGCCACGCTATGGGTGGAACAGCCAGCCCAAGTTCTGCAGCTAGGAGGTCCTGACAGCGGAGTCCAAGAGGCTTGCTTTCTTCTTCCCGCGTTGGAGGCGGAGCCTGGCCGTATGTAGATGTTGGAGATAGCGTAGCGAGAGTACCAGCCGCCCCGCTGAATTCGAGAACAAGCAGACGCGGGCGCAGCTCGCGCAGGCGGCATTGGTGGCGTTGGAAGCTTGCCAGGAGTCGTGCCATTTTGAATCCAAATGATATAGGAACAGCTTGTTGGAGGTTACTGCGTGCCGCCATTGGGGTTGTCTTGTATTTCTCGCAGATACTTCTCAACGCTGTGATTATAGCAGCCACCTTGCGATCTACAACTTCCAGTGTGTCTCGTAGTTGAAGTACAGTTGCGGTATCTGTCAGATCCTACTCGTGAATCAGAAGGGTTACTGACGCTACTGGTTGCATCCCCATACCTGCGTGGTAGCTCCCCAATGCGTCCATTCTCCTAATCGATCCTCCACAGAATTCACTTTCTTCACCAACTGTTGGACAACTGGTAGAACAGGGTATCCGATTAGTTCCGTCTTTTTGCGGAGTTGATCAACGTCCATCTCTTCCCATTTGCAGAACTTTACAATCTCGTCGGCCGCTTTTTGAGGGATGATATTCAGTCGAGCTTGTGCTCTTGCCAATGCGGCCTCAAAGTCCAGATAATATGAAGTTCGCGTTTTATCAGACCAGATCTTGGAACATTCAGGAGTATTGAAGACATTGCCGAAGATTTCAGAGTCTAATACAGTAGTCATATGTCTGTGTTCTCCAACGAAATGCCACTTCGGCCATGTGTTTGTCACCGGCACCCCATGGAGAACGGAATAATATGGCGCCAGTATTGAACATGAAATCTGAGGCCGCCTATTTAAGACGAGTCCAACAACTTAGCTTTTACATAATGCAGTGTGAGACATCAAGTACCTAGCAACTGACTGCAGACCAACTGCCAGCGCTCTAGCTTTTCTGCATGCCATTGTAGCTCTTTGGTACGCCTTCCAATGACGACCTTGGCAAACAGAAGCCGGCCGTCCCAGACAGAGAACGTCCTGGTCACAAGCTTCGGAGATAAAAATCGAGAATATCAAGCCGTAAATTGATCAGACCTCTTATAGAACTCACCGCTAGGCACATGTAGCATTGAGATATCTCCTACAGAGTATAGATTCTGAGATAGAATCTCATATAGATGCAGCTTTACTTGGGTATCCTGGAGAAGACATATGAAGTTGTGATTGCCGGGCCAACGTCGACGGAGACGATGACGTCGTTGTTGTCCCCAATGCGACTCGGTAGCTACCTAATTTAGGCTTATTATCCTTCCATTTTCGTTACAGTCTTTTTCAATGTCTGAGCTCAGCTCTATTTGAGATCTCATCAAAGCGTGCCGTAACTACTCAGAACACTCCCGGCTGACACCAATTGGCAATAAGTAATTTACCAGTGACTCAGCTTATCTCAATAGGTATCAACGTGAGATCCGCACAAAGTCTCGACAAGAATAGAGAAAGAGATCAGGAATCCAACTATTCGTAGGGTGAGATGCACATTGCGAAGAGTAAACTACCGTAAGTCTGATCAACAGAGACCAGTACTTAGAAGAGTCTCGAACCATATAAAGTTCAAATAAGGCGTCTGCAAAGCTAGAAGATGTACGATCGCTCTTCCGAAGATTTCAGAAACCTTTCCATACCCCTGTACTCCCTTGCATAAAATGAATAACTATTTACCTTGATCCGTGTCCGACGCCTACGCCACCCCCGAACTGTTTTCACGATCGGCGACATGACGCGGGAAATGCGGTGTTCACGGAGAATAGCCCGTATCAAGGGTTCTGTAATCCCGACTTTCCCTTCAATCACACCCGATGCTTTGAGCATCTTATGAAAAGGTATGCTTGTTTGAGGAGGGGCTGGGAGGTCTCCCTTGTCTCGCTACTGTGGGCCAACCGTAACGCGTAAGAAACCCTAACTGACCACAGGGTTGGCCTTTACCTAGTGCTTTGGGTAAATTGAGTTCTTCCCTAATTGCGCAGTTCATTGTCTTATGAGAAAATGTCAAACATCTATAAGCCGAGGCCAGTGCAAAATGACTGATATATGACAAGGACTTTGCCTGGCCGCTGGGTTGCTGTTGTGAGTGATTGAGTTCATATTCCTCCTAATCAATCTTTCGCTATCGAAGCAATGTTACTTTTTATCGGAATTTACTTGCTGCTGTCGGTCTGTGCGATAGCCAAATCCAGTCAGGCTGGTTTGGGAAGACCGTTGAAACAGGATAATAATGTGACACTGCCTACGCTGGATCTTCCTTACGGCAGATTCCGCGCAACTTCCTACAATGCAGCTACAGACATTTATACTTTCAAGAATATCCGGTTTGCTGCCCCACCGGTGGGCGCTTTGCGCTTTGCTGCTCCAACATCTCCAGAATTCAATGCAACTGTTTCCGATGGAAGCTACGGGCCCCAATGCGTTCAGACAGCACTGAATGCGACTTACCTGGGTAGGACACCCGTACCTCTAAACCTGGCGAGCTTTGCTGGCCTTGGGTCTGCAGGAAACATCCCACAATCGGAAGACTGTCTTTTCCTAGACCTCTATGCTCCTGGTAAGGCGATCCGCGATCCAAGCGCCAATTCTTTGCCCATCGTCTTCTGGATCTACGGCGGCGCGCTTGTTTTTGGTAATAAGGATGAGTATGCAGGGGCCGGTATCGTAGCAGACTCAAACAATAGTCTCATTTACGCTGCTCCTAATTATCGGGTAGGCGCCTTCGGATTTCTATCTGGGACAACCATGGAGCAGGAGGGCTTCCCGAACGCCGGTCTGGCAGATCAGCGGGCTGCATTGGATTGGGTCTATCAGTATGCTCCTCTATTTGGAGGGGATAAGGAGAATATCTCCCTCTGGGGAGAATCGGCCGGCGCTGCGTCTATCTACAGTCAGCTTATTTGGCAAGGTGGTGTCCGAATTCCCGGCGTAAAGAGAGCAATCCTACAAAGCACTGCTTTTTCGCCTTATGTTGACCGCCGCGGCTATAACGAGCAAGTTTTCCAGAACTACACCAGACTCGCTGGCTGCGCTGGGCAGGGTATAAGCTGCCTCCGCAACGCGTCTTCTTCGCGACTCGTTGCGGCAAACAACGGCATTCAGCAATGGGCACCTCTTGGCGAGTTTGCTGTTGGGGTTGCGCCTGATGGGAAAAATATTCGACAAACCCCGGCTCTCGAGTATATAACAGGCAATTTCGACAAAGGCCTTGAGAGTGTGATTGTTTCTCACGTTGCAGACGAAAGCTACATATTCACCCCAACTTCACTGAATACCGACAGCCTCTTCGACGCTTGGGTCGATAGCCTCAACCCTAACTACGCCCAGTCCGATGGGATTGACGCCGCAATTAAGGCATTCTACACGCCTGTAAATTCGTCGGCGACATCAAGTGGCCAGTTCTCCAGCCCCTACGTCTTCTATGACGCCGTCAACCGCTCTCGCGTCTACCTCCGTGACTCCATCTTCACAATCAACACCCGCTTTCTAACCTCCGCATATGCTGGCAAGACCTACAACCTGCAATACGGCTATCCACCCGGCTGGCACGGCACAGATATCGAGCCCACCTTCTTCGACCCAACCACCGAAGGTAACGTGTCCACGCCCGGCCAGCCATCTGCTCCATACGCTCAAGCGTACCAGTCGTATCTCATCTCGCACGCACTGACGGGCGACCCGAACACCTATGCCCATGGAACCAATCCACCTGTGATTCAATGGCCGCATCCGCAAGATGTGAATGGCACCTGGGTGGAGAACGTGTTGGAGGTGGGTGACGCGGGGTTCGACTTGATCCTCGATTCGCAGAGTCCGAAGTTTGCGAGTGACTTCTGGGCGCAGGTCCTGAGTGCTCAGACACAGGCGGGAGGGTACGTCCCGCCGGGGGCCGCGGTGCCGCAACAAATTGTTCCGGGTTTGCAGGATATATCAAGAAACTATGGGCCCGGTGGAAAGACCGCTGGCTAAGTTAAGGAGATCGCGACCCCGCCGGTGAGGGCAACATGGGCGTTTCCTTTAGTAAAAGGTTGTAGATTTACATTTGTAGTCATGCTTTAACCTTTCATATAGTCTACCGTATTGAGGTTCATTGCGTTTCCCTCCACCGAAAGGCTCTTTGCTGGCAACCCCCTTCGAATCTCCATAGGCACGCCTTTTGTATGTTTCACCTTGTGGGTGACCTGTAGTCTTAAAGTGACTATTATCGATCTCACGCCTTTGACGGACACATTGAGTACTGTAAATGAACTGGTACTAGGGCAAGCCTTTCCAGAAGAAATATTGAAGTCGTGTTCGAGAGATTCGCCGGACTGAGCTCTAAAAGTAGACGGGAAGAAATGTAGAGAACCTTGAGCGCATTCGCGCCCGTTCCGAGCTTCCAATAGCCATCAATGCTTGCGAAGGGATCTCGAATTTCCCAGTGGGCTCTGAGATGAAATTTCCTAAGACTCCAAACGAATCTTTGAGATTCTTCCGTTGGGCTGATCTCGAGAATCTTGATTTTGCCTTCAGGTATAGCTGTCGCTCACGCCTAGACCGGTGATTAAGCAATTACCATTCAAACCATAGCATCCCCTAATCAGACAAGATGTAGTGAACCCGAAACAAATAGGTGAATTTAAAGCTACGTACAACGATTTATATTGGGACGAGGTAACGTGGTCTCTGTCGTCTATCGATCTCATCTTCGAACCAGCTTGCACGTGAGACACACCTCGTCTTGGTTTTCTGCCTCTTGTCGTCTTCTCCTTAAAGAAACTCCGTCCCGTGATTCCATTCTTCCCGCCGAATGGTCTCCAATAAACTGTCGCCTAAAATAGTTTTGGCTAGCTCCAAACCTCCCTCGTTGGCAATCCTCTCCACCACCCGCTTCAGCCACACGCATTCCCTACGCTCCCTTCTCAACGCGAAATACGCGAGTCTCGCAGGCCATAGGATGTAAAACGCTCCGGAGTTGACGTGGATAGGCTGCAGGTGGTATTCGACGCTCCGCATCACGGTATGTGCCAACGGCATGATTGATGGTAGATAGTCTTCGAAATGGCATTGTGCGCAATATTGAGAGGACAGATAGGGAGAGGGTGTGTTGAGAGAAAATGAAGGGTTTTGAAGGATATAATTTTGTTCGTGAGCAACTAGTGTGATGGTGGTGTAGAGGGTCCAGATATTGGCGGCTTCAAGGCTGTCGTACCAGAGGATCGAGTCAAATAGAGGACCTTCGGAGTCTCGGGTCATTTGTACTTGAGTCTTGGTCTCCCAGCAGGATTTGGCGAAGAGCGGACCAAAGTCTTGAAGCCAGTAATGAAGCGCATCAAGCCAGCCTGCCATTGACGTCGCCGTATCCGCAAGGAGCTGCAAGTCGACGGCACCGATTCCGAGGGATTCTGAGATCCGCTGCTTATGAATTGTCTCGACGTCCTCCATTATCCCAGGCATAGTAGCGAATATATTCAGTATTCGGCCCATGGGAATGTCAAGGGCGGTCCGGGGGGTATCAGGGTTTGCCATGTCCTTCTCATGTATCGCGAGCCATTCTGGTTCGCCAAGGAAAGTCCGCTTACGCGCGGCTATAGCCTGAATAATGATAAGTGGACGCTGGGACTGTAGAATCGCTTTCTCGGGATACTGCGAGAAGGACGATGGCCCACGAAGTTCAAAGATCCGACTGAGCGCAGAAGTGTGTCGAATATAAGCGGTTTGAGTCGTTAAGGCGCAGTATTCGAAGAGAGATAGGGTCGTCACTGCTGCGAGGGTATCAAAGGATAAAACCTTCGTAGGATCTCGGATATTTTGGGATAAAGCATGGAGCGCTCGCCCATATAGTGCGCTGCTGTTTGAGACGATCTGGTTTTGACGATGCTTGCGCCCAAAATATGCCATTGCAAGGGCTTCAAGGGCGAGAGAAGACGTTGGATACACAGAAGCTTCGGAGAGACATTTTGCAAACCATTGTCGGTTTATGCTAGCGTAGTCGCGAATGGAATCATTGCTGGCCCAGTACTTGTTAACGAGAAAGGAACAATAGAGATTGTTTGCAAAGCCGGCGAGAGAGAGATCTCCAGGCAAATGGGTCGACAAGTCGGATGGTTCCAATCGGCCTTGTGGTTTCTTCTGCATTTGCACAGAACCAACTATCGGAAGGTGATTGTCGTCATCTCGGTCTGGGTATGAAGATCCATCCTCGGGCAAAGACTTTTTAGACGAGCGATCGATGAAGACTGTTCGCCGAAAGTTGTCCTGCTTGGGATATCCTGGACAAGGCCTATTGCCTTTCTTGCACCGTAGGCACGCTGGTTTCGTCTCATCACACTTTACCCGTCGTTTGACGCAGGTACGGCAGCCAGTGCTTGGCTTCCCAGCCATGCATGCCTCGTTTACGCTTCACTTTGATTTGATTGTCTTGACCTAGCAACGTTACTTCGTGATGCAATGGGACGGTTGACTTCCCCCACATCGTGGATCTAACTGCTTTCCACCGGACCTTCGAGTCAGTCAGATGCATTGTTGGCTAGTTGAATAACCTCCTGGGGCTGACGTTGGTGGCATAAGCAACATTCGTGAATCTAACTGGAATCGGCCAAGTCCAGCTCCAGCCCAGTCAATCGGATTGGACTCCGAGTGATCGAGGGACAAAAAGCCGACCCTAGATTCTTGATGAGTGGAAATTGATGAAATCAATCGAATGGCGATGCACCTTGGTCAATTAGCAAGGCCACAATCTATCGTGCTTGTAGCCGTTATGGGAAAAACCACACCTGAAGAGTCAACATGTATATAATATGCTTGGAGACCTCGAAAGGATCTCTATCGCCATCCTACCAATTCCGCACTATATACTTGCGTTTGTTTGATCGCCCATCTGAAGACTCACAATGAAGCAACAAACCATACACGAAATGTATGACCACGAGTCTATTGCAGATGTTCCCATGGCAGCGCAACTTGCAGCTATCAACATCCACGAATCTCGTGACGCCAAATTGCCTCTCAACCAAGAAGCCGCTGCTCCAGAGCCAGTCGAACCTCCTCCACCATACTCCCCAGAAGCTGTCCCTATCCAGGGTTCAAGCTCTCGCTCGGCGACTCGAACTTCCTCCCAAAACACTCTCACAAAACCAGTCATAGTTCCTCGTAAGTCGCCTCGCGTAAAACCGATTACTCTTGCGCACCAAATTTGACAGCCGGCTTCTAGAAACAACTAAAGTCGGCGTTCTTGGCGGCGGGGCCTACGCGTCGCCTTTTGCACGAGCTTATTCTCCTTCTTTGGGCCAATTGCAAGATCCGATTTCTCCCGAAGAGTTTCTCTCCTTTATTGACGGCCTTAACGAAGCATTCATCGCGAATCCTGCTTTTCAAGTTACCAAGATGGCTGGTAACATCATGAGTTTCGTCCCCTTTCCTCCCGTCATGTGGGCCGGCACAGGTCTGCAGCTGGCCAGCGGACTGGGCAGCGCAGCTATGAGTTACACGCGGGCGAAGAAGTACATGAAGGTCGCCAATGAGAAATTGTTTGCGCCGAAAGGGCTGAGAGCAAAGATCATGAAAACAACGGCGATGATGGAGATGATCAGATATCCAGATCCTGAATTTACAGGCCAGCTACGATTGCCGCCATTGAATGATATGAGTAGTGCAGACATGGGAGCAGCCATGGCGGCCGGCACTGCAAATGCTCAGCTGGGTACTGAAGTACGGCCGGATGATCCGAGAGTACGGAGATTGAAGGCGTTGGAGAGATATGTTGAGCCATTAAGCTTCGACGTGCCACCTGCGGAGAAACCGGAGGACTTTTGGAAGAGGTTGGGCGCAAGCCAGGCAAAGAAGCAGGAGAGGAAACAGATGAAGAAGATAATGAAGAGGAGGAAGATGGCTATGGAAAAAGGAGAGATGCACAAGGTCGATGAGAGGGAATCGCAGATTGCAGGGAAAATCTTATGGATTGTAATTCAGAACATGGATGGACAACCGGGATGGATCAATGAGAACGAGATATACCACCCAGACCAGCTGCAAGTTCCACGAACGTCACGAAAGCAGTCCACTTCGTCTCTATCGTCGTTCTCAGCTGCGTCAAGCGCCTCGTCCATTTCATCAACACCGAAGAGAGATAGGGCGGAACATGGCAGAAGTCGGTCGAAAGATGAGTCGCCAGCCAGGATGTGACGTTTACGTTCGAGCGAGGTTTAGTCTTGTTTAGATGGTGTAAAGTTGAATATACACTGCTTTCCCCATTTTGGGGATTAATTCTTTGTGTTCAGTAATTTACCAGCGATAAGACATGTACATATGAGTCGAGGTTTTACCTAAGCTGAGACCGGTATCTTTGCAACCAGATAGACTTCGCCTTTCTTACCTATCGTTTACTCATCAGGCTGATAAAGCCTAGGCATACGATCTCTCCGACTTGGGTGCATACTGTTGGCCTAACCAAGCGTGAGCACCTGTAAGGCTGGGTGTTCTAATGTGGAGTCAAAGCCTGCAATGCGTCACCACAAGGATATCCTTCGGCTTGGCATACACATCGAACATCCACATCGAAGAAATGAGATAAGGTAAGGTTCCTGCAAAAGAACATCTCTTTCGGGATGCGGGGAAAATGTCTCACTGCCGGAGATTTGAGGGTATCCGCTGCAGCACACCGTTAAGAGTAGGATGCATTGTTTGCCAGCCGGGACGTGAAGTTCGCCGACGCTGTAGTTAAGTATGCCGAAGTATCTGTCGCAAGCACATTTCCCAAGCGTTGAGGTTCGAATTTCGAGACTCGAAGGGCCCACCCGGCCAGTTAGCCAAAGCGGAGGCGCCGGTGGCACAGAGAGTGGAGATCTGCTAGGGCACAACGTCATTTTGACGGGATTCCCCTGGCAATCTGAAACATAATGTCCATGGATCTAAACTGATGCTAATCCTGATAAAATTGGCTCATGATAGGAGTATCATGGCAATTCGGAGTGCTCCAACCATTGTGAGTATTTCTCGTTAGAGCGAAGAGGTGGCGATGTCCGGAGAGTACGGAGTACAATCGACGGCAACGGTTAACCAAGCCAGGCCACTTGAAACAGAGCTGGTTGCTGCGCGAGTGGCGCTGGCCATGCATTAAACAAGGCAGTGGCGTCTGCAGCCTACCACAGAACGTTTTCAAGGCCGGGGTCTAACCTTGCCGCCTGCTGGAAAGCTTGTACGTAGCTCATCGGGTGTTGGGGGCGATTGATTCGCTAGGGGTCGGTAAAGGAGACCCGTTTGCATTGAAAGCAAAAAGGCTTGCCATGACCAACAAAGCCTACCTACACACGGGATTTCACGCTGATGCGTACCAATCGAAAGAGAAACGGCATGGCAAGCGGCGGTACTGCATACCGAAGGTACATTACCACATTTCGCTGATAGGTGCGAGGGGTGGGGAAAGGGGGGAGGCACGCTTATCTGTTGCGACTGGATATATACCTCTACCCAGCAAGGTAGGGAGTAATTAGAGCGCGTGCTTGATCAAATCGCCCCAACAGCCCCCTCCGCAATGCATCACCGGATAGTCATGTGGCAAGTAAATAGAGGGTGCGACTCAGAATAGAAACCAAAAGGCAGGAAAGTTTGGCTCTGTGGCTCTGTGCAACGAGGGGGTGGTACGTACTTGTTTTGATTGAGCGGCGCGTCGATCATTGCTCGCTTCTGGATACTTTCCCCTACGCAGTGACATCCCCTTTGACCTTCTAGAAGCACCAGTCTGACCTTCTTTCACCACCGCTCACGCTCGTTATTGCCCTCGAATCCGTCCCTCGACGCCACTTCCCGACCCTGTCTTACCTTAGGTACTGAAGCGGTCATCATTAAAGTCGGCCGTCTGTCTGCTCTTCTGAGAGCAGAGCACCGGCTGCGCTCGAAGCCGTCAAGCTGACCGCCGCAGTCTCCCCCCCTGGGCCGACGATGGCACCCAAGTGAGAAAAATTCAGGCCATCGCCCCGTGAAAACGCGTTTCTGACATAATTGTCTAGTTCACTCGCTTCGACATGGCGCTCTCTCTGGCACACGTTCACCTCTCGTGACCGGCACGCGACCCCCGACTCCCCTTTCCGTACTGGCCAGCATGTTCCTCTGCCTCAAAGTCGCCATGCCACCCTGACTTCTGTCGCTACCAATGCTGTCGAATCTACGACTAATCTCAGTTCGTCGTATGCCCAAGAGCCGGACTCTGCGACCGCCTTCAACCAGACGTCGGCACCCCTCTCGCCTCCAGCGCCATACTCGCCTGGCTTGAGGTCCTCTCTTTCACGACAGAAAACCGACGATGCACAATCGGCAGAAATTCAAATGTCAAATTTTCAAGACGGCCTTCCGCCGCCGCCGCCGGTCAGCCACTCATGGAAGCGAATCGACCGTTGGGCTGAAGATAATTACGAAGAGTTATTCGAAAACATTTGTGAGGGAGCTACACAAAACGATATCAACGAGCTCGAGCATGAGCTTGACTGCACACTGCCGCAGGATGTCCGAGACTCCATCCAAATACATGACGGACAGGAGCGAGGGGGCCGGCCTACTGGCTTGATCTTCGGATGCATGCTGCTAGACTGTGAGGAAGTTGTTCAGGAGTGGAACAATTGGCGCATTGTGAACGAGGAATTTCTGACGGCATCGCGCCCAAGTAATTACACAGAACCACAACTTCCCCTGAAAGCTTTTGCGGGCGCTGAATCATCATCGTCACCAACGACTGCTGCTCCTCAGCAAAGTAACAATGCCTTCTGGCGGCAGCAATTACTGGCGAAGCAAGACTCGCAACCTCCCAATGCCGTCCAGAAGGCTTATGCGCATCCGGCTTGGATACCCCTTGCCCGCGACTGGGGCGGCAACAACATTGCTGTTGACCTTGCGCCCGGTCCCACGGGAAAGTGGGGTCAAGTCATCTTAATGGGACGCGATTACGACTGCAAATACGTCATCTCACGATCCTGGGCCACATTCCTCGCCACGCTTGCTGATGACCTGAGCACTGATAAATGGTGGGTGGATGAGGAGAGTAAAGAGCTGAGATTGCGGGAGTTCAAGAATCAGAGTGTTGACCCACCGTACTTGGACATCCTCAGATGGAGATCAGACCAAAAGTATGGGCGAAAAGTGCCGAATGGTGGCAGCCCAGCGCCAAAGAGGAAAGGCCCGCCGCCTGGCGGTTTGCACATCAACGCGAACGTTGGCGGCGGCCAGACGAGTGGATCACCTTACTCCAGTCCTGTTTCTGCCGGCCCTGAGCGTGGACGCAGCCCATCAAGATTTGCACCACTGGGCAGTGCGAAGAACCCCAGCCCGAAACCCAATCTATCCAGTCCTCTTGCTCGCGTTACCGAAGAATCAGCCACGCCGCTTAAACTGCAGACGCAAACCGATGCCATTCGCAAGGGCTCGGCTTCTGAGAAGCTCGTATCCGTCGATACCCCAAGGGCGAGTGGTGACTTCTCCAAATTTGCACCTCTACCAAACGGCAGAGCCGCAGCCGGTGTTGAAGGGTTGAATAAGGAAAATATACAAGGCACTGCTGGTACGACCACCATCGGAAGGGTACCGGAAGAGCCTGCCAAGACCGGAGTCGAGGAAATGAAGACAGTTGAGATATAGCTATCATTGAAGTGCAGTCATATTTGTTACTAGCGCTGAATCTTAACGAAAGGAACAATCGATGGAAGATCATTCACCTTTTGGCGCTGTTGGCCGGCAGCGTCATAATACGCACATCAATGCTCGGGCTTCCTGAGCTTCCTCATCACATCAACGGTCGACGAGCAGCTCGAGATTTTTCTGGGCAGCTTCCTCTAATATTGATGCTTCCGGCGCTCGATTTGCAATTCATCAGCGATCATCCTGCAGCAACTGTACTATTACATTTGCTTTATCTTCCATTTTCAACTGGCCTCACTTCTTTGCAGATGGCTCGAATTATTGCCTGTGTCGATGATCAGTATACCATATGCGCCGTCAGTTCAGTTTTGTTTCTTTTTCCCTTGTCATCCCTTCTCTTTGGGCATGACTACGTTCGGGTTTAAGGACACAGTAACGAATGTGGGATATTGGAGGAGTGTAGCAATAGAGGCGATCCTGTCACCGCAAAGCAACAGAAATAGCATATCTGGATAATGATATCCATTCACACTTAATCACTTGTTACTATGAAGCTCAACGCATTCACCCTTTGTCCAATTATGTCTGTCTTGAGAGAATGATAGCACGGATGATCGTACATGAGGATGCTGAGGAGCCAAGGTTCTGCTAGGATATCCTCTGCTATCTTGACAACCGTGGAGACCACAACCTGCGAAACATTTCTTTCACAGCGTTAAGGCGCGTATGGACAAATAAGAATCCTTATTTCCACCCTACAGCCTTGACAGAACCAAAAATTCTCTCGAAGTTTTGACTGGTTTCATCTACACCTGCCTGATTGTTTCAAGCTGTGAAAAGAGATTATTCTTTCATTTCTTTATTCATACCACGTTGCATTGTCCTCTCATTTCCCGAAATTGATGAGGAGTGCCACAACCATGTGGAGTGCTTCTGCAGGCTCCGGCCTTGCTGTATGGATTCCAAAATCCCTCCGTTCTCATCCCAAGCAACCATATACCCCCTTTCCAACCCACTCAGCTTACAAGCACTTTCACGTAATGCTCATCAAATCATTCGCAAGTCTTGCCCTGGTGGCAAGTGCAATGGCCGCTCCCCTCGAAACCAATGCCACGATTACACCACGCACTTTCTCACCCTCTCCCAGTAAACCATCCATTCCGTTCGGTATCTCCGTCTATAACACTGACCACAGTTGCAATTCACATTCACATGCACATTTCAAGCATTATCCTCAAATTCCTTATATTGCTTACAACAGCCTTGAGCTTAGATAAACGTACGGCAGCGTTGGCAGCACCACGGACGGTCGAGAGCACCGTCGAAGCGTGAGGTGTCGACCTCAAGCGTCCAATCATTACAATTGCTTCGGATTCTGGTACAGAACGGAGGTGCTCAATGATCTCAGCATGCTCTGCCAGGTTGCGTTGAAGCTCATCGATTTCAAAGCCGACTTGGGGATGAGAATTGAGGATAACACTTTACAATACGATGATGGATTATCTATTGTTGATCGAATTTGTTCTGGTGGAGACTGAGCACCTGGTCAGCTTTCTCGTTCACACAGGTCAGCCACGACTTATGCCTATGGCGAAGACTGACTGGCAGGCGTAGGCGCTTCGAGAGAACCTTTCAAGACCAAAAATCAAGATGCTATTTGATATCGGGACTTTGTAAGGAACGCACCTAAAATTGTAAGGAGCGCACCGCCTAGCCCCTTTGACTGTAATGAAACACCTCTTTACAACGTTCAATCTTGTACCTCCACAAGCAGTTTCCTACCCTAACCACCTAACAAAATACATCTAGAAGGGAGTCCCTTTGATCTCAAGAATAGCAGGCTAAGTGTGTTCTATCATGCCATCATGGAAAGGATCTACTCCGATTCTATGGCTTAGAGTTTCACCAGTGCGGCCGTCACACGGCTAGCGCCTCACCGGCGGCTGCTGCCTAGACTGTGGCTCGCTCGGTGAGGAGATAAAACAGCGATCAGCCTATGCCCGATGAGACCACGAGCGTTTGCGGTTTTTCACTCCCACATGCTACATTGAATCAGGCTGTCTGCATTTCTGCTTGTCTCTTGTCAACGCCTACCTGCTGTCTAGTCCACATCCGATTTTGAAGAGCAAAGATCCCTCGTAGGTAGTTATGTATAGCACCCTGCACTCTGAGATTCCATGATTGACCAATTCGTCGCTTCAGACCAGGACTTCACTCCAAGACCTCTCATTTCAAAAGATGGCAGAGACAGCGCCAAAGAGACAAGCATGCCACGGATCCTGTCACTGCGGATTGACACAGTACATCGTCTTCCTCACCCTTCCACATCCATTCTCGTCGTCTCATCCACCACAACCAATCCAACAAGAAGTCTACCGCTGTAACTGCACCACGTGTTACAAATTGAACATCTTCCACGTTCATCCTGCCAATCCTCGAGACGATTTCATGCTCCTTTCACCACTTGATCCAGATCATGAATTGAGTACTTACCAATGTTACAACAAGAAACTGAAATGGTACTTCTGTCCAAAATGTGGAGTGCGATGCTTTACGTTTGGTGGCGTGGGCGAGACCGATGTCGTGGATTTTACAGAGCTAGGTGATAACAAAGAAGGGAAGAGAGAAGTTTGGCGCGCGAAGTGGGATGGAGAGAATGATACGAGACCGTATGTTTCAGTCAATGGGACTTCGATTGATTATAGAGAGGATTTCGATCTACGTGTTCTCACTGAGGAGAAGAGAGTGCAGTATTTTGATGATCGGAGTGAGCCTGAGGAGAAGAAGAAGGAGGCAAGATGGGACAGACCACATTATGGTGGAAGTTATTGAGCGGTTGAGAAGGGAAGTAGGTTCATTGATGCCAATGCGCAGAAGCCCAGAGCCTAAGTCACAGCATGCACAAGCTGGTGCACGCCTGGTGCCAGGATCGACTGAGCGCGGAGCAGAGGCAAGCAGCTGTCTCGGCCGCGCTCGAGCTCCTTAGTAGCATGATTCAAGAGTGTCAAGGCAGGCTCAGTATCGAGCTACGGCTGGTACCACATGCCACGACCAACTTCACCGCATTCTCGAGTATACATCAGCAGGCCTCTTCGGTGTCCTTAGAAGACCAGGCCGCGCTCGTCGCGGTAGCCGGTCTCACACGCCGGCTGGGCCGATGGGACGACGAGTACCGAGTACAAGCTCTTCTGCGGCGAGCGAGAGCGTCGACACTGGGCGAGCAGCACCCAAGCACGCTGACGAGCATGAACAACCTCGCTCTCGTACTGAGCGAGCAAGGACAGTACATATTGATTGAATATTTGAGAGGTGCCTCTGTACACAACGAAAGGGTTATTACTCAGCACCTTGTAACCCGTGACGAAGTCTTCAATAAAGTATAATACACTTCCATGGATAAGATATCCACCAAGATCCTCCATCCATTCGGGCAGAAATTCGACTATAGAAAGTCTGGATGGAATGGTGGACGAGGGTGGACATGTAACACTGTTTTTTGTACACGGAGGTCGTGGGAATACCTTACCTAAGCTTGACGGAGCGCCCAATGAGTTGATGACGCAGGCGGCCGGAGGTCTTTCCCACCAATCACATTTCATCGCCGGGGTGGACTGTTGCTTCAGTTTGGACATATCGGCCCTCCTTTGAACTGCAGCTTTGTGCACTGGCTTATCTTCTTCTTACTTTGGCTCTCCGTACGACTGCGTGCCTGTCAAGCAAAATGACCACTATGGATTCGAACAGCTCTTATCGACCCATTCTGCCTCTACCCGCAGACACAGAGCGTCAACCACCGTCGAACACTCAAGCACGGCGTCAGAAGCGGAGCGTCGTTCTTGCGGCTTGTGCGCATTGCAAGCTTCGCAAATTAAAGGTACCTACACTATCAGTTCCAATATAAAGTCTGATCAGATAGTGTGACGGGGCGCGACCAAAATGTTCTAGGTGCATCGATCAAGAGCAGGACTGCATCTACGAGACGAATCCCAAAGAGACGAGGGGTTCTGCCCTGAAGCGAAAATACACTGAAGTTAACGAGCAGCTACATGAGCTCGAAACTTCGCATGCGACCCTTGAGCGCTTGGTTCATGCATTACAGTCTCGGCCAGAGGCTGAAGCTGCCAACATATTCCAACGATTGCGTCAGGGCGCCGACGTCGACTCAATTATGCGCCAGGTTGTGGCAGGCGATCTCCTCCTTCAACTGCACGTAGAGCCCGAGACAAGATATCGCTTCGAATTTCCTTTTCAAAAGGAGATGCCAACGTTCCTGCTATCTCCGAACAACCCATATCTTCGGTCAATGCTGTACCACGCCACTTTTGTTGGCTCTGATGTTCGTGAGCCATTCGATGCATCTGCGGCAAACCGATTCAGGCCCGAATATCTCAAGCCGTACTCTGCTGCTACCATTATCGATTCTAGACTAGATTTGGTCAAGCCGTCCATGTGGACTGGAGTCTCGACAGACGACGATCTCATGAGACTGCTTCTCAAGCTCTATTTTCAACATGAATATCCATTTTTTATTTGTTTTCAGAAGGACCTTTTCATCGCAGATATGGCCACTGGATCAAAGCAGTACTGCTCCTCACTACTTGTCAATGCCGTACTGGCTCAAGCTTGTGTAAGTCCGCCACCATCTTGTTATGTACCTCTCATAACAATTTGGTCCGCTTTCAGTGCTGCAATAGGTGCTAACTTCCTCGTTTCGCCAGAATTGCCACCTTTTCCTTACCGACCGCCTCGAATACTGGAACCCTTGTACTCTGGGCTACAAATTCTTCGCCGAAACAAAGCGCCTATGGGAAGAAGAGCGACACGAGAAGACTCGCTTGACCACACTTCAGGCTGGGCTTATTATTAACATCCTGTACAACATGTATTCTATGGATAAACTCGGCATGACCTACGCGGTCCAAGCTGTGTCCATGGCGCACGAGCTAAGGATCTTTGATGAGACTAGACAATTCAGAAGCAAACGTAAGCGGCATGCCTATGGCTTTACAGCATGGTGTATTTACTCCTGGCTCACGTTAGTCGAATTTCCTTGACATCGAGTCTTCTTAGCATGATTGACGCTTGTCTTAGGCTTCAATGCTATCATTTTATGATACCGCCTCTGATCTCGGACGTCCCGAAAACGCCATTACCGGACCCCGATGAAAACCCCAAGTGGTATGGAGAATTCCAGCTCCGCTATCCACTTGCTCAGGCTCTACGCCCAATGGACTACGGTCGCGTGTTTAAGGCACGGAACCAGTTATCGGTTCTAATCAATCGACTCAGCTGCTATCTCTTTGCCAAAGACGGTCAAGGAATCGCGAGCCGTTCATCTCAAAAGCTCGCTGAGTTTGCAACGGAGCTAATCTCTTGGTATAGATCATTGCCTGCTCAACTGACCCCAGCAAGTGTTGTATTTCCATTTCAGCTCAAGCTTCAGTAAGTTCATGGGGATTTCTGTAGTCAATTATATCACATTTCTTTACCCTTATCTTCTGATCCAGAAATTTTGTTCTGGCGGGCTGTCGCCACTTTACGGCCAGTGGGAAGCGAATTGCTAAAAGCTGTGGCAGTTTTGTTTACCATAACATCTTGATTAACCTTTGCGAGGCCTTGGTCGGCTCTTCCGAGTCGTATGTGGCAACGGGGCCGTTGGACGACCCCGATGCTGTCATAGCAGCTTCGAGGATGTGTTTCGAGACCATTCTCAGGCTCTACTACCTTCGCCACGGCTTCGATCGCTCCGATTCGTACTTGACCCACAGTCTAGCCGTCTTGGCGTTTCTATCGTTGGCTCGTAAGAAAACTCTCGGCATGTCTAGTAGCGTCTCTTCACCGACACAGCTCAAGGAGGTCCAGGCGACGCTGGTTCTCGCTGCAAAAGGCTTGCACGACCAAGGAAGAAACTACTATCTACCTCTCACGATATTTCACGTCGTTCGCAGTGAAATGGACCTTGAGGAAGCAGATATCATGTTTCAGTATACCAATGTTCGAAAGGAGGATATCGTGGCGAGCAAATTGCGGGCAAAGCATGTGCAAGCTCAATATCCCATCAAGATTTTGAATATTGCGGATAACCCGGAGCAGCAGCGCTTGGAGGAGCTTATTATAAAATACGCAGACTTGGCGTTGGAGACGCATTCGGCCACAGAAGAAAGTGAAGCAAGCAGCAGCCCTTGAAATTGCAAGAACACTATCAGGGGCGAGTTCGAATGTAGTCGCTTATAGCGCCAGCACAAGTGAAATCAGGTAAAACGTGCTCAACCGCGGTTCCTCTTCGGTACGCAATGCAGCTCGTTCACCGAGGACAGGGGAGATCAAACATTTGTTTATCTTACCTATGATAACTCCCTTGGCGACAAAACACTATAGCAGTTGTACCACGTACCTTACATAGATGGCATTAAGCTCTCCCCGAGTCCAGGCACATCAACTGATGGAGAGGCAGCTCGAGGGAGGCAGTTCGAATCAGCCTGAAGATATTTGGGCAGATACTGGCTCCAGAGCGTGCTGCCGGACGGGCTTCTTGATCTAGACGTGAAAATTTCTAACACCCGCCTGAGCGAGTTTTCCTCCTTTCTCGAATCGATAATGCTTTTGACACAGTTCCAATCAACGTTCCAACTGTAGCCCAAATGGCTTGCAGCTTCCCCTCTTCCTCGGTCCATGCTTACTGTGAAATACACAAGGCTAACATATTGGATTATAATGCACATACATCCCGCATTAGAAGCGAAAGTGGGCTTAGCACAAAAGGTAATCGAGTAAGACCGCGATCTGTGAGCTATTGTCGACCTGAGAAAAAGGGTGGATTTATGTTTTGAGGTCTCAGGCACCGCTTATTTGTACGGAAAGGCAGGGTGATCCCCATGTGCCTATTTTAGGCCTGTTTTGGCGTCTGACAACTAACTCCCAAGTCGCCCACATACTCAGGTACAAAGATAGGCTGAACAGCCCTCAAGACTTCTCCTCTGGTGGATTGAGAGTCCCAAAGAGGTCATACTCGGTAAAGTTAAGGCTTGGTGCCACCCCCTCTATTTTCCAGTCTCCATCGACTTTCCTATACCAGTGCGTTGTTACACCATGAGCATGACCTTTGTTCACCACCTCTGCAAGATCCTCATTGGCGTAACGTTGGTGTGCCACTCGAATTTGATAGTCGACCTTGACGGTGCCGTCACTCAGACGCTCCCATTTTGACCCGCCAAGAAAGTGCTGGGTCCTCATGCGTTTGTCTCCCAACAATTGCATGCTTTGAAGGATTGCTGTGTACTCGTCGGGAGACAGCTTCTCGTGCAATTCTCCTCGGAGACTACGAAAGTCGAGGCGTACGGAAGGGGCAAGAATACCTCGCAGACGGTCCCAGTCTTTGTTGTCATAGCTCTCTGACCATTCGAAGGCAACATTTCGCATTGCAAGATAGTCTGGTCTGTAGTAAGTAACACGGGATGAAACGTATTCTCGGCAAGAGACATACAGACCCGAGAGCGCAATATCCGTAGCCATTCTGCTCCAAGCGAGAAACGATCACGAAATGCAACTAGACGCAGATCAATAGAATGAATTGGGGATGTCTTGTATAAGGGAAGACTGCTGAGGGAGTGAACACTGGTAACGACACTGGTGAATTAGATATGAGATAGAATAGTATAGATAGGCAAAGCCTCCCTAACCTAAGTTGAAAATGGACGTGTCAGGCGTTCCGTCTTCTCAGCCATTATCGACCATCGTTTCTAGGCCGCAACGTTGCATTTGTCTACCTCTCTACCTTCCTCTGCGAGTGCAGCAAGGGCTCCTGCGCTCCCAGCGCCGTGGTAAGAGACGAAGCTGCAGTCCACCCCGGTCAACGAAGGTCAGCTGCCCGCCAAGTTGGGGACCATTGATGGGGAAATGGGCTTTTTTCGCCGGCAACGGACGCATCTCGCGCGATGTTTCTGACCTTCGGAGCCTGGCTTTCTCGGACCCCGTTTTATGTGAACCCAAAGGAAGACTACATTCAACTTAGCTAAACTTATCTAGAAGCAATTGCTAGTCGAATCAACAGTAGAGAGACCACATGGGTAGACATTATTTATACATGTACGTTGGCAATAAGCTCATGAATCGTATTACTGAATTCGAGTAACTCGAGCATAAGGACAAGCTGGGCAGAATGCGCCCTAGCCATTCCACAGGATTTTAATCATGCTAAGCTTACACCCTTCCAGGTTCTGTATGCTTTCAACCTTGGAGCGCGCGTCGGTCAGCTGTAACAAGCTCTTGAATTCTTCTGCCGATCGATTCTTTCCATGCGAGATTATCGCCATAATAAAATCCTCCCGCAAATTGAACCTCTCGGATAGCTTCTTGACCGGGCGGTCTTTTAATACCGAGTTCCAGGTCAAAACCCGCGAGCCTCTTCGCAATCCCGGATCGAGGGCACGAAGAATATGTGCGCTGTGGTGATCCCCTGATCGTCCCAATTATGAAGACATCGATTGATCAAATAAAGGTCCGGTGGATCTTCTCGTCGTTGAGGCTCTATGAAGTCTTGTGCTTAGAAAGTGATCCGCTCATTGAATTCTGGAGGAAGCGCTTTGCGACCTTGCTCCATGACATGCGGAAGATCCTGCACCGTAAAAGCGAGATTCCGAGTGTGCTAAGCCAAGGCTTGAGAGATCTGGCCGGACCTCCATTTTGGTGTCTGTGTGAGTGCAAGACCAATAACAATCAGACGGGTTGGCTGCCTCATTTTGACCGTCAAAGATTGTGAGATAGGAGAGACAATGTTTCCTTGTTCTGGTGGTGCATCTGCAGCTCGAAGTGGCAGAATTCAGCTGGCGAGGGACGAGAGATAAGGCATCAGGATCCCAGGGCCATGTACATCAGTGGATTTTGGGTCTGCCGGTCATTTTGAGCTGAGCTCTGCCTTGTGCGCCCTGAGCAATGGGATTTCATGGTTTCCAATGAAGAGACCTCCCTGGATATATGTCCTGCAGCGATGGCAACGAGGCATAGTTTTAGCACATGGGATCTGTGACGTTGAAAGGTCTGACAGAATCACAATGCTCAGCTGGATTAGTTTCTGGTGAGGTCCGAATATCCTAAGGTGTGACGATAAGCAAATGAGTTGTAATATGTACCTAGCTCGTGGAAGATCATTGGAGCCCGGAAACTCAGAAATAGACTAGACAATAGATATCAACGTCAAGCTCACCTTTCACTACGGTCCAGGCATGGTCACTTCCCACTTAGATCACTTACCCTAATGAGATCATTCCTTCTGCGTTAGTGTCATTGGTGAATACACGGTCTGCTCATTCCCTTTGTAGCAGCGGACACCATCTCTCGCTCTGATTCCGTCCGGCTTGCACCTTCAAACCCAGTCTTGAGCCAGACAAGATCTCCGAGAACGCTCAGTCATCCTATATTGATCATCGGTCAAGGTAAGACAACGTTCTGCTCGATCTTCGTACTCTTCTTGCATCTTTCCAGTCTTCTAACCAGTCTAAGGGGAAAAGATGAGTTCATATTTGACGACCGCCGGAGCCTTCCTCACATTCGTGGTGGGCGTCTGTCTTCTAGGGAATTGGCCAACGAAGCATCACGAACAGCCAGCCGAAGTGCCCGAACGAGCTCCTCGACCTCGCCGTCACGCACGCAGCCGCAGCAATTCTCCTCGTCGCATTCGCAGAGGACACTCGAGGAGTCGGTCAAGCTCGCCCGGGAGGTACAAACAGCACCGTAGCCGACTCCCCAAACACGTCACATATATGACAATTATCACCCTTTTCGCTTTCGTCACCCGCACGTGGGCTGCCGCCATCAGCAGTGCCAACCGTGTTGAGGGAATCGCTATGATCCCGAGCGTAACCGCAACTTCGCTTCCGAGCACTACTGAAGCATCGTACGAATTATCATCCATCGACCCGATTCGTTCAATCTGCAATGGCTCTCTCGTACCCACAAAAGACACTGATTTGATCTTATTCTACGACACCTGGCCAATCAATCCCATGATCTACTCTTCGTTCGATGATTGCGCAAACGGCGGCATCAATCCCACCACCTTCATAGAGCTCAGAGACCAGGAAGATTGCATCGACGAGCCGTTAGGCCCTTTTCCGAGTACCCACCCATCGTGCCCCGTGCTCGCGGGTGTATCGCTCCCAACCCGTTCGTTTCCACCGGGAACGGATGCCTCAAGTACTCGTCACCCATGTGGGCAATCGATGCAGGATTGGGAATCTTGGGCGAATTTCGGTTGGGACTGCCAGCTGAGTACAGTTCAATTGGGTGGAACCAAACGCGTAACTCGCCGGCTTCAATGGGCACGAGAATGCGTGATGTGAAGGCTCGGAAGACGGAAACAAGCTTGTCTATCAGGGTAAATAGTAGAAATGTCGATAATATGCAGGATATAAGGAAGGAAGACGGTCGGAAGGAAATGAGCATTACGAGATAGCTTGGGTGCTTTGGCACTGGATTGCTTCACCCATTGGCTTCGGACTTGGACCTATGTGAAAGTACCTTTTTTCAGGCATGATTTCCTTGAATTTGCCGTGGAACAAATCAGAATGAGAGGCGCAAGCCGATACCGTGAATGTCTTACTTTGCCATAAGAGTTAGTCAACTAGCATAACCAAAACAAGGACATTTTTGTCCAGGGAATGGTCACATACCACAACCACAGCAGATGCATTTCGAAGTCTCGAGAAGCTCGCGGCTCATTCCTTCAGCATGTTCTTTCTGCCCCGCGCCTTGTTGCGCTCTACTCCTCTCACTGCGTATCCTGCTCATTGTATTCCTCCATTTTTGCCAAACGTCGGATTCTAGACTCTGCTTGAGTGCCCCCTCGCCCAATCTTTAGCTTCGACATGAGTGATTCACATGCAAGAGATCAGCGCAGCTAAAATACTTCATATGCCCGGCATGGCGCGGATCCCGTCTCGCATCCAAGAACTAATTCGTCCCCTTCGGATCTGCACCGACTGCTAGGATCACGCAGCTCATTGCCATGGCGCTCGATGAAGTGTAGAATAGGCACAGAATCGACGAGATTTGTTAGATTGATGAAGGTGCGGTAGACACAACGTGGAATGTAAGATGTTCAATCTTCTGACGTTGATGTTACGTTCTTGTCTCTGATCCTTGGTGCGCTCCCACGCTCCGTCCGTCGGATTGGTCCGAGTAAAATAACAAATCAGAATGCACAGAATGAGGTTAGTCTAGCCGAACAGCTACACACCATGGGTGCATGATATGGCAATTTGTGCGCTGGAAAAAGGACAATACCTACATTTCCAAAAGACTTACGATTATTTTTTGTTTGTGGTGAAGTGCCCTGGTGATTCTGTACTAAGGCCAGATGCAAAAAGTTCCTGGGGCGTATGGTGCGCTGACATCTAGTTAAATTGCGGCTATGCTACTTGCTATCTAACTTTTCTACTATTCGATAACGTCATGAAAATACCAGGAGCAGATTGACACAAAGGCTAGAGTATCTTGACTACCATTTGCATTTTGGGAGAAGAGAAATCCCACTTGTAGAACAAATTCAACAAAAGCAGCCCGAAACACTGCTGTCTCAAAATGGCGTTACAGAGTACCAAACTTGAGTCGATTTGCCAAACGTGATTTGATGATAGATGTTATCGTATCAGACGAATCATCAGGACAGCTATCAATAGCGCGTAGATAAATCGCAGAACTCCAAACAGCCGCATATTGCATGCAGTAGGTGGCAATTTGGGCCACTACAACAGAATTTCTTGATAGTACCGTCTACACTACGAGTAGAGCGCAAAACCCATCATGCGGGACATATCTAAAAATCTTTTTTGAATGAGACTGACTCATTATTGGAAAAACAATTTCCCATTCGCAAGAAAGGGGGCATTTTGACAGGGGGCTTTTTTGATGATGGTAGAAGTCGGATTCATGAAGGGAATAACCCCCGGCGACGGTAGGGTCTTTGAGTAATCATCTACTCAGAACTTGTGTGTCTCTCATCCAACCTGAAACGCCATGCGCGGGCGAAGAAAGAAGAGATACAAACCCGTCCAAAGGGACGGTAACCAAAGGGAGACAACGCTTTCGTATAGCCATAATAGTAGCCTTCATGACCCACCGCATTGTATTAAACGAGATTTTTCTTCCGTTCATGGTTCGAGGGTTGGGAAATCGTAAGAGACATCCACGGGTTGCACTCTTCCACAGGCTCTCTTTTCTCTGCCTATCGGTAGTCACCTCGGCTTCCAATGATATTCAATAGAGAGATTCAGCGGCTTGATCCAGACTCGGCAGCCTTTAGCTTATCCGAGTACATGGAGCAATTGGTAAGATGTTCGAGGTAATCGGCGCCACTAATGGCAAGAAAAAAGCAACTGCAGAGCACGCGAATTGCGCCGTGACGGAATGTTGAGACATCGCTCGGACAGACGGAAGGTAAGATCCTACAAGCAGAATGGATTGCGAATTGGGCCCGATGCATCGGCGAAACCCACAACGAGCAAACAGTTGCTGCCCGTATCAAGTCCAGGAACGAAAGTGATCGGAGTCGAACCGAGGCACCAAGCACGATAGAGTTAGGTTCTCTACCTGCTGGATGCCTCGTCCCAATCCGGCAGCGTCACCATACGATCTTGCACCCGACTCACGAATGACACGAAGTCGTCCTTTTCCTCCTCGCTGCGAAATTCGATCCGTGCTCCCGTAATCTTCTTACCTGCTAACTTACTTCCTTCCCTCCCGAGCTTCCCGCTACCCAGTCCAATGCCCATCGCAGCTCCACCTTCCGAGCCCCTCCTGACAAGTCCATTGGCTCCTCTTGTGCCTTCAACGGGGATATTGAGGCCCTTGAGCTTGATGACCTTGCCGCCTTCTTCCCGTACGCGGACAGGATCTTTGGAGCTATTGAGCCAGAAGGAGAGATAGCCATCCTTGAAGTGCGCCGAGAAATGCATCATAGCCAAGACCCCACAACTACCTTCATCTTCCCAGAGACGAAGGTTCTCCATGCCGCACATCTGCTCCTGGTATGCAAGCGCACCTTTTAATCCCTCCCGTAACCGCACTGTCTTCGCAGTACGGAATACGGCGACGAGTTTACGACCAAAGAGGACAGACTGGAAAATGTTGCCCGCACGGGAATCGTGGAAAACATAGTTTACCCATCCTGTGCTTACTTTGCGGGGGCCCGCATCCGGGTCTTTGGGATTGGCTTCATGGAATCTGAGTTCGGTGGGTATGGTGATCGCAACCTTCTCCGGAGAGAAGAAAGACGAGTAAGGCACGATGGAATCGCCATCGATAAGCCGCTGTTCCATCCGCGCGCCTCGGTCATACGAGAGTGCCCAGATGGAGGTTTTGAATCTGATGGTATCGTTGATGTTGTTCCGTTTTCGAACAACACATATCCGGGCTTCCTTTGTTGCCATCTTCATCTCCATATCCCAGGGCCTGCTTTCGTCCTTGGAAGGCTGTGTATACTCGACCAATTTGGCGGGAAGGTCACAAAGGATGGCAGAGTTCTTGAAGAGTGATTTTTCAAAGTCCTCTTGATCGGCAGTAGATGGCCGCTCAGATCCCCCTGTGATCGTAGGTGCCGAAGTCGAGTATGAACGTCCCGAGCGGATGCTAGGTGCAGTATCATAGTTGGAGGCGGCAGATCGAAGAGTGCGGGGAGACGAATTGAAGAGCTTATCGGGAGGTGGAGTAGAGACGGGAATGGGATCTTCTGAGTGATTATGGACGGGAATAGAGTCTGGATATGGTTGCGGAGTTGCACGAGATGATACAGAGGAACCGGAGGAGACGGTCATGGATCGCGCAGAAATCGATGGGTGTTGAGTAACTGGTTCGGCATCTACAGCGCGAGGAATTGTGCGTACTGGCAGCTCAGAAACGGGAGAAGCGTCTGGTTGCTTGTGGCGCGCTGCGTCTTTGGAGACTTGCCGGAAGAAGGGGGGCTGAGCAATGGCTTCCAGCTCTGTGAGGCCACCTGATGCAATCAACCCGCTTCTTCTTGAGTCTTGAGTTGTTCTCTTTGAAGATGGACGGCGAGTATTCCGCGAGTGGAGGTTTTGACTGTCAACTGCATACCTAGGGCCTAATTCCTCTCGCGGTCGGATATTGCCCAGAGAGGAGGGTGGTGCTTTTCCTTCGAAAGGGAGTTCGGAACCATCAAAGCCGCTCGAACTCTCACTACTGCCCCACGCTGATCCTCGAAGCGGCGATCCAACTGAAGACGCCTCTGAACCCACAAGCTCGGGTGTTCGCTGGGGAGTAGCAGGTGAGAAGGGCTTGCGCTCACGATGAGGGGAGACATCAGCGGCTCGTACTCGTCGCCCGCGCTCGCGCTCGGAGCGGTCGGAGGATGAGTGCGAGTATACCGAGCCAGCTGCGCTACCCTCATGACCATATGATGAAGGGGGCGGAGGAGGGTTGGTATGTGCGTAGGTCATGACCCATTTTTGAACGTCCTCGATCCTGCCATTCAAGTCGCTATTCGGTTGCTTGTGTATGTCATCGACCTTGTCAGCCATTGGGTTTATCATAGTCTCAAGTCGCTCGACGGATTTTCTGTCCCGCAAATCAGCGCCTGCTCCTTGCGGATGAAGACAGAGTACTTACTCCTGTAGCGCTTGCACCGTCACGCTGATGGTACCGGTATGCATGTGTAGCATGGTCTTCAACGATTCGATGTCCCCTCCCTCGGTCGTCCACATCATCTTTCCAAAATTGGTAAGCACCAGCTCGCTCCATGAGCGATCTACGGTGTAGCCACTTCGAGTCTCGGTCCGCCGAA
Source organism: Astrothelium subdiscretum (assembly GCA_021030935.1). Lineage (NCBI taxonomy): Eukaryota > Fungi > Ascomycota > Dothideomycetes > Trypetheliales > Trypetheliaceae > Astrothelium > Astrothelium subdiscretum. The sequence goes on from JAGFMW010000002.1 coordinate 804,612, forward strand.
TGACTTGATACTGCTCCACGAGGGACTCGAGGTCTTGCAGTGTTTGCTGGCAAGAAAGGAGGATGACCGCGACGCCGTTCTGGGTCCGCCTGTCGGATTGTAATAAGATGTTGTCATCTTCCGCAAAAAGGGTCTCGGCAAACGACTTGAGCGACCTTGAAAGCGCATTCAATTCCGCCTCAACTTCCCTGAATTCGGCCGGGGAGCTGCGGCGACCAGACGAAAAGGCTCTGCCGATCTTCCAAGCGGTTTGCGACAGCATCAAAATGTCACCTATTGACAGGATGGACTCCAGCGTTGAGGCACGCGAACCTTGTCGCGACTGCGAATTTTCCATGTTGCATGTGGAATTGCAAACCGAAGAAGACTTTTGCACAAAAAATCAAAATACAGTCCGTATGAAAGCCAGCTTACATACGAATGTGGATCGCAGGGAAAGCTGGAGCCAACTTAGGCCAACAACCTCATGATAGAGGGTATGACATCGTTTGGTGGTATGTGCACTTCAATTGTGGCACAGCTTTGACGATATAAATGCGTCGGACCGAGCAGGTGCCAAAATGCAGGACCGCAAGGGATCCCCGGGTGGTCGTGTGAGGCAAATGCAGAGTAATCGAGTAATCAGGTCAATTGCAGCCGGGCCTCAGAATGGATTGAAGCTTCGTGAATTGAGGATTCCAGGGTCTACCTTAGGCAGCTAACCGGTAGTGGTGGGAGGTGCTTTGATTGCAATTAGCACTGGGGAGGATGCGGAGTGCTCCGAAGCGGATGCCGGTTCTTCACACGAGGACGGCCTAGCAGGGCAGGTGAAAGGAAGTGGAGATAATGGCAAAAGAAAGCTGACGGTTTGGCATGTTGGAATTCGGGAACAGATGGCCAGATATTGGCATTCGCAGGCTGCCTGGTACGGCTGCAATGTGCGACTCTGCGTGCGACACCGAGGCGTCCGGTGCTGCTTGGACTCGGGCAGCTCCGTTTTCAGACACGCGTAAAAAAAGCTTCCTGCCACTCATTGCGTGCCTACAGCGTACCCAGTGCGGCGTGGGGGCTTGAAGACCGGCATCGCGACGGAACGGCGGCTGCTGGCGTGCACAACTGCAACGGTTCGCGCGCACTGTGACAGGCTCGGCTGTCCTCCGCTATCTGCTGCTGCTGCCGTCAAGGCTCCGTGAATCTAGCCACGCTCTCGGGCCCGACCTCGCAGTGGTTTAGTGGACAGCCCAGCAGGAAGACGACATGCTTTCACGTGGGCTGTCTCAGCATTGCGATTCGTCCAGCTTCAGCGTGCAGGGGGCGGTACGAGATGAGCGTCATTCAACTTCAACTTCAACTGCGGCCAGGCTGATTTACTCTTCGTTGTACTCCGTATCCGGGCGTTAACTTGGTGAAACAGCACGACTGGTCTGGCAGTCTAGAATAAGGAAGCGCACTAGACCTTTCAGCATGTGGACCAAGATCTTAATGGCACCATGGCATGGAGCATCAACCGCGGCCATGCCTGTGGCTTCACCCGTCTGGAGCAAGTGTCAGCCAGGGGCCCTGGTGTATCAGTCGGATCTGCGAACCCAGGAACGGGCCAACCCCTCGAACTCTTTTCTACGCCCCGAAACGTTAAGGTAAGCATGCACCGCATGGTCCGTGAGTCTACCCCGAGTGTCTACCAAAGGATGTTATAGACGACCGAAGTGCATGAGTGAACACCCAAAGAGGAAGCCTACCCCACTCTGACAAAGTTCATCTTTCAAAAGCATGTCGCAACCATGCTTTCTATGAGTGCGAATGGGTCGAAGTGCCGTGAGACCTTCTGTTTTGAGGACTTGAAGCGGAACGCAGCTTTACCGCATACCTCGTACGACTTTTCAACCCTTTTGTGGATTTGAGAAAAAGTATCAATACTCCGTACACGCTATTGCTTTGATTCTTTCTCAGTATTCCAAGCTTCTTCTGCCGTTTCTCGGCCGATTTCTCTTTTTGAAGATGTAAAAGCGAAAGATGATCTTGCCTGACTTCTGATATGTCAAGGAGATCCATAAGTGAGATAGTCAGCTCTCTGGTCGTCTAACTCAGTTTTTATGCCGCGTTTGCGACGTTCCTCCAAGTTCAACATCACATCTTTTGCAGAGTTGATTTTGCCTGAGCGTTCTCTCTTTTTTTTTTTACAAATTTTGTAACTACGGTAATTGCAAACCAGGCAAGGGTCTAATAGCTTAGAGGTGCAAGAATTTGTTAGTCGGCTGCGCCCGAATCGCGAACCCTGCCTCGGAGTTTGTTGCGCTCAACGATACTTTTCAGAGGTACCTTTTCATAATACTTTCATCTGCACTGTTCCAGAATACAAGTCATTGTCTCTGACTGCAATGCCAATCGAAAATGCCGTTGGGTCAGGTATTCTCTATGTGTCCGCCAGACGTAACGAAGGCCGAGTGGCTTCTATTAAAGAACGGAACCGGATTCTAGCATACTACTACTAGTACACAGCTCATAACACTAAATAGTTGGTGAACCCACAACTGGCTTTGACTTTTGCAATTTTCATGCCAAAATTTCAAGGTACTCGCGTGCCATTTGGTTGAACGTCGTTCTGATCCTCGGAGTACCCCCTCCCAGGCTGCTTTAAGGTGTTTGGGACCAATTGCAGATCAATACGGCTTGTTTCGCGGTTCTCTATTATTTCTGCACTGGTCTGGAGGCATAGCCGCTGGTAATGATCGCGTCTAAGCCCGCAGATCGTATGCAGCAACAGCGCCGCCGCGCGTGTTCCTCGTCTTTGTTGGTGGTAGAGCTGTAGAAGGGTCAGTGAGGTGGTCGGCTAGGGACCGTGATCCTACACGCTGCTGTTCAAAATCGGAAAGCATCGAGCTGACAGAGACCTCGAATTGATAGGCTGGGCCCCCTTATGGCCACAGCAATAATTCGAAAGCTCAGTGCAGTGTCCGCAAGGGTCTATGATACAGTTACATTTAATAGATAATTGTAAAACAGAACCCTAAAGCGATTAGTCACACTGATACATTTGATTTTAACAAAGATGAAATCGTGCGATAGCAGCATCGGCACTACTTCGAGGTTGTGATCCCTGCACCATATAGGTACGTGTCGCTCTTCCGTGACTGGATAGGCTGCCTGATATACGCTGGCAGCTTGCACATCTTTCTCGTATGCTAAGAAGTCTCTCGGTGAAGGCTACCACAACTTCCATCATGATTTCCCTTTTAATTATAGGAATGCGATTGGATGGCATCAATATGATCCCACAAAGTGGTTCCTTTAGGCTGTGAAGAAGATTCGTTTACCGAGTAACTTGAAGACATCTTCCTCGGACGCCATAGAAAACGAATGTCTCCAAGGTAGCAGAAGAAGCTTGCTGAAAGGCGCGCTGAGCTCGACTGAGATGTACCTCTGGATCTGACCAGTATCGTAATAGATGCACTCTCGTCAGTGTGGCAGGTGTGGTCCACGATGTTAGTAATTTTATCAAGGATCACCCAGGTCGAAAAGCGATCATTTCATCTGGATCGGAAAGGGTGTAAGTTGATGAATGTTTTAGCACAAGAGCGATTCGATATAAACCTGATGAGTCTTAAGCCACGGCAATGTTCAATGGCGGAGTCTAGGAACACTCGAAGTAAGTTACTTATATAGCGTGTCTGACCTTTCGTAGCGCATCTTGCAAAGGTCTCGAAGCTAGCAAAAGCGAGATGAGTGTCGCAAAGTGGAGCTTGTACCTGCGTACCCCGGCAGGCGAATCTGTGACAATGGCAGACCCTGTGTAAGCAGATTTAAAGACCTTATCGAATGATAGATGGATACTGGACTTTTGGAGGGCAGGAGCATAGAAGCCGGGATCGTGGACGATACCTGTCGCCTGTTCATTGACCTTAATTGGAATAGCTCGCGCAGGGCTCTGCTTACGCTTCACCTAGTCACCTAGTCTTCGCAAACTAGGGTATCTTGAGACGAGCATTAGTATTCTGGGGTATGTGGTCCAGATCGACAGCGGAGATTGACGGGGAATCAGACCGGGGCACCGGGGGATGAGACGCGAACCTTAACTGTGCATGAACGAGTGTTCGATGCATCCAATAGCATCCAGACAATTTTGGGCCGGCCGCTCTACTCTGCTAGCACTCTTTTCAAATTGTCGCGGCTTTAATTGCCATGATTGTGATGCTTCGTGCCTGCCATGTTGCCAAGGGCTGGTTCGACCGCAGATGCAGGAAGCGCTGTCTGCCATTCAGCGCGACTGGTGGTTCGTAACTCCCCTCGTAATCTGCCTCCTGGTGTGGCCGGTCCACGCGCCAATTGGGTGGTAACTTCACACAATGCTTCGAGATAGAATCACAGATGGCCATGATTGCCATTCGGGGAATACATAGATTTTATGTGGATGTGGGGCCTTTGCAGGAGGTTATTCCCTCTGACAAAAGCCTGAACCCGTTTTGCTTTTTTTTCTTTTTTGGAAACGTTAGTGACGACTATGGGGCTCGTTTTTGGAAGAAAGTCTCTGGCTTGCCCAACGTGTATCACTTGTGAAAGAACGATTGTTTCCTCGCACGGATGTTACGTGTGTTGAAGTCCAAGGAAGTGAAATCGCAGAACTCGTGACGGCCGTATTATTTTTGCAATCGTGCAGTCGTGAGATCTGGGACGAGCGGGGAAAAGAGAAGTGTTGTTTGTAATAATTTACAAGATCCGGGATAAACTTATTTGTCTATAGTTGCTCCAATATTACTGTTAGACTCGGAAACTCCCACTCCGCACCCATCGCGTAAAACACCATGTGCCTCAATCTCGAACGCATCAGAACCGTATCAGAAGCGAGGCTCTCTGATCTGTCCTATAGGACTGCATTGGGGGTTTGTAGGTCCGGTCATAGATTAGGCAAGAGGGGAGAAGAGCCTACGCGTTCGTCAGCATACAGAATCCGTGGTTCATGGCCCAAATATGCGAACCTAATGAGCGACGGCCTCGGCTCGCTGCGAGTATATCCCAAATATATTATCAAAGGCAGGTATCCACTAGGCGAATGTTAGGTGTTGATGCCAAGCTCTATTGGGACTGCGGGCATACTAGTGAATGGCGACCCGTGAAATGTCGATGATCTTGGTGATGCGTTCCTGGCAAATGATTAGCTCGAGATCATCCAATGTAAGGACTCTGCGGTATAGATGAGTATGTTGCTATACCTTAGTCTCCTCTGATAGCTGCATCGTGATGGCAAGCGGCGCACACAAGTTTTGGTGTTTTGGTCGTAGGAGCTTTCTTGGAGGTTGAAAGCTGCAGCTTTTTTGCCTGGGGGTTGCCGCGTGGTGCCATACCCGGAAGGGTTAGCCCGGGAAGCTCGACTCTGCCCGCGGTGCCTCCGCGTCGAGATTTTGGAGCATTTGGCAATCAGGAACCAAACTCGCTATCGTCGACTAACACCATGTCCGGAGCAAGGCACTGGTAAGTACTCACTTTACACCCCAAAATTCGTGGCCTGGGAATCCACGCTGACAGCCCTGGGCAGGGAACAAGACAAAGAGGCGACTGTCTACATCGGAAACCTCGACGAGCGCGTTACGGATAGCCTGGTATGGGAGTTAATGCTCCAAGCTGGTCGAATCGTCAATGTTCACCTTCCTAAGGACCGTGTGACCCAGACACACCAAGGTTATGGCTTTGTTGAATTCATCAGCGAAGAAGATGCCGAATATGCCGCCAAAATCATGAACCAGATTCGCTTATATGGAAAACCGATTCGCGTTAATAAAGCCTCGGCGGACAAGCAAAAAACTGTCGAAGTCGGTGCTGAACTCTTCGTCGGCAACCTGGACCCTATGGTCGACGAAAAGTCCCTCTTCGAGACGTTCCACCGCTTTGGCACCATACTCGCTGCTCCCAAAATTGCCCGCGATGACTCTAACCTCTCTAAGGGCTACGGATTCGTTTCGTTTGCCGATTTTGACTCCTCCGACGAAGCAATAGCCAACATGAATGGACAGTATTTGATGAACAAGGAAATCAGCGTCCAATACGCCTACAAGAAAGACGGCAAGGGGGAGCGCCACGGCGACTCGGCCGAGCGCATGCTCGCAGCACAAGCAAAGAAACACAACATCCAACCTCAAGCACAACCCCTGCCCCCTCAACTGTTCGCGCCGGCCCCAACTGCGCCTTCGCCGCAACCCGGGATGCCAAATGGACCACCTCCGATGATGAACGGCGGCGGCCCGCCCAACGTCCCTCCTGGCTTCGGCGGGATGCCCCCAAACTTCGGCGGCCCGCCACACGGCTTCAATGCGGTACCACCGCCGCATCAGCAACCGTCGCGGCCGCCGGCGCCGCAGACGCCACTGCCCAATCCTCCGCCGGGCCTTCCTGCTCGACCGCCGCCGAGTCAGGCGGGGTATGGTGGGCCGCAGGGCTTTCCTCCTCCCATGTTTGGAGCGCCCGGCGGATTCCCGGGCCAACAAGGGGCGGCGCCTCCTCCGGGGTTTCCTCCGCAGCCGCCACCGGGTGGGCCACCGCCGGGCTATCAGCAGGGTGGATATGGGAGAAGGTGAGAATTGGTTGCCTCTAGTGCAAGAATTATCATTTGGGAAAATCCCCAAGCCTCATCTATTGGCTGCTCTTCCTCAATGAAGGACCAGCTTTTCGCGTGTGGAGGCAGCATGGCAATGAGGAATATAAGAGCGGGGTCAGAAGCCCCTGATTGCCCAGGGATGATGGACTCATGGGATCTCATCTGCAGAGGTGGATTACTGGGTTAGAGAATCTGGAGAGTAGTTGCGGGGCCTTGATCGATGACACAAGAATGATGCGAAAGTGAGGAATGAGAAAACCTATTGCACCGGCACGATTTTGTGATGTAAGATTTTAATCTCTGTGTTCGAAGGTAACTAATGGTAAGTCTTCTTCATAAAGACGGAGCTCATAGTCCCTTCATATCTCAAGTCACCTTGCCATTCCACGCTATACCATATCATGACTCCAGCATATGTCTAATTTCCTCCGACCCCGAGTCTGATAATCACGCCTTTCCTTGTGCTAGCTTCTTCAATGCCTTCCGTCCCCTTGGCTTCCTCTCCGGGGTTGGCTTCTTGGTCCTCTGCGCCTGCCTCAGCGCACTCGCTCTTGCAATCATCTCCTGTCGTAGATCTGCTCTATACCCTTGCTTCGTCGTTTCCTTGATGAGTTGGCGATAGATCTGGCGATTGTGTGTATTGGCGGGGAAGTGGTGGGTCTTGTGGAGCTTGGAAGGTTGGGAAGGCGCGCCTGAGGGATCAACGGCGGAAGGGTTTTTGGTGGTCAGTGTCAAGGCAGAGGGGTTTCGGGGAGAAGGGTTGAGACCGATAGCCTGGTAAGATGGTGAGCGAGAAGCGAAAGATGTAGGAGGAATAGGCTAGATAGGCGAGACGGGCAAATGATATTAATGTAGGATAGTAACACACCTTGGTATCTAGAAAACCTTCGTATTTGCGATTGTGGATGTTGGTCAGGTTCAATGGATCGCGAGAAAAGGTAACGCCGCCGGCTCCTTTTCGCTTTAGCAGCATGGAGCTGTTGCCGCCTATACAGCGTGTATCTCATTAGCGATCGATCGACAAGTCCGGAAAGCACGTACGACTACACAGCCAAAGCAGGTCCGTGGACGTATTCTCGAATTCGGTTGCCATGATTGAAGGAATTGGGTGATGTTCTTCCTTCGTGGACTCGATAAGGAACAATCGAGTCTGCCAGGCAATATTGAGGGATTGATGGGTAGCGTCGTGTGCCGACAGCCCGGGAAATCCTTCCCTAACTACCCTTCGGCGCTCGGCTAAAACTGTCACCCCGGGCCTAAGGCTTCAGTGAGACACAACGTCCATTCGCCTCCGCAGCTGGACCACGCCCCAACTCAATCCAATGCCAATCCTCATGCTCGCGCCCTCCTGAAACTCAGGCTTGGAAGGCCCTGGTGCCTTTGTTGAACCTGTCACAATACTTCATTGACCTTCTCAATTCTTTGCATTGCCAACAAAGATACCCTTTTCTTCCTTATCTTCACTCTACGGGCCTTTCAGTACCACTTCTTGTCTTTATTCATCGTCCGCTGGACTCACGCACCTCTCTGTCCCACTCTCAAGAATGGGATATATACTCTACGGGTTCTCCCTCGCCCTTCTCATCTTCGCATCCGGTACGTCAGTGTCAGAGCAGGTCTTGTCTCTTCTCTCTCCGGTTCATCCGATTCGAAGTCACTGCCAGTCTAACCATATATCCCCCAACCCACACAATAATCCGTCTACAAGACATGGCCGGGCGTTCCAAATGTTGCAACGCAGAAGGCAGGCTAACCAACTCATCTTCTCCAGCCCTCTATTTCACCCGCGCCTACTGGACACCCTACGCCCCGCCAATCCCCTACCTCACCGTTGAAGGCCCGCTTCCCGCATTCATCGCTCGTCGCCTCCCCTCCAACCGCCCCACCTACTCCCGTCTTCCGGGTTCCTTCTCCGAGGATATCAACTCCGGCCTGACCTCGGCCAACTTCGACCTTTCGTCCAATTTGGAGGAAGGTGACAGCAGGCAGGGTCTGGACGATGAGGGCAAAGAGGCTGTGAAGAGGATCATGGCAAGGAGAAAATGCGGCTTCGACGAGGCGAGGGCGATCTGGGTGCGCGAGCGGTTTCGAAGGGAAAATGTGGGGGAAGACGGGACGCCGCGGGACCCGAAGGCTGTGTTCTTCTCCTAGGGATGGGGCGCGTCTGTTTTGATGCTGGTTTGGTGAACGAAGTATACCGTAGGAGTGTGGCTCGACTGCATGACCGTATTATTGTGGGAAATGGGGTTGGACTTAAATGTATTATTTTGGTACACTGCCATTTTAGCGGGTGTTTGGGGATCTATTTTGCCTGGTCTAGTCTGGTAATTTGACAGTACGGCTGAGGTTGCATTTTCTTGAATGATCTTATGTCTCCCTCGTCTCTTGATTCCTAAGCGTCTTCGAGTGCTGTCTCCCAAAAGAAACGTGCTATAGGATGTAATCCAGGATTACCTACCGGAAACAATTTCTTCTATTGTCCATGTTGAGAAAGCTGATTTGGATGCCTATAGGAAAGACTAGATGTAAGGTGATGCTCAACTTTTTGACTCTGCCACTCAATCAAAGACGATATCGGAATCTTTCATATAAATCTCCATCATAATACGGATTTCTTTCCTTTGGCCCGACTTTAAATAAAGGTATGTTACATTTGTAAATCTGAAAGTACAGAGGTCGATCGCTCACTTGTCGAGGTACCTATAGCAGAAAATGAATTTGCTCCTTCATTATGCCTTAGCTACGAAAGTGGCACTGGAGGCCGCGCTGCCGTTACGAGCACACTACCTTAGGTAGGTAGTCTTCACAGATTAGGTACTTGATTTATTACATACCTAGACCCAAACCAGACGATACGCGTCAATTGAGTTTCTACCGATTTTGCGTCAATTCCGCGTCAGCACCCGCCGCGGCAATACACGTACACAGCACGCACGGCTCGGGCGCGCCTGCTGCATTGCCATTATCACAATATCCAATTTTCTGGCTCCACACTTTCTTGCCACTAATTTTAATTCTGCCGGTTTCCAGCCTCAATTTGCCACCCGGCCATGCGAGCCATCCCGACGGTGCCCGATGCCCAGCCTCCGATTTATCGAATGCCGAGCCTGTCTTTGAAAGTAGAAAATTGAGTTGATGGCTTTATAGGAGAGTTTTCGTGAGCTACATTCTCCGCGCCTTGGGTCACCCTATATAGAGTTATCAGTATCACGATGAATGGCAGCAATGATGCATACATCGTTCCCATAGTGAATTTTGAAAAGAGATGCGAGGTGCAACTTACTTTTCCAATAGCACCGCTCCGTTGACTTTATCAACTCTTCCGTATCGCCGGTTCCGGAGCCCGACGTCGAAGAACTCCTCTTTGTTCTCCGTCCCCATCAGCTCTACTGTTTGCCGTAGTTCGTCTAAGTTCTCATGCAAGATTGCATTTCCCAGAGAGTCAACGAATTGACTGAGGTGCTTGACATCCACATCAAGAAGTCTGACCGCCGCAGGGCTGATTTTGGTGACGTTAGGATCAAGAGGGAGCGAGAGCACCGATGAAGCAGCGTGTGATAGAGCGTCAAAATAGATGAGCTCTTTAATCTCGGTGGGAAGACCGAGAAGGACCGACGACATGATGTTGGAAAGGTAGCGTGTGAGTTCCTGCATGTAGAGGGAGGGTTGAGGAGCAGGTGGGCTTGAAGGGACGGTCCTATTGAGTGACATAAGTCAGTGTCTACGGACTGCAAATGGTATTGAGCTAGATTGAGCTAGATTTTCAAGGGATGTTAGCAAGAATGATATATCCCACGTACCAATCATATTCTGCAGTCTCCACGAGATCATCGATTTTGGAATTCACGAGCTCGAATATTCTTTTCTCGGCCGTTTTTCTCCCCGCTGCGAATTCTTCCGTGGCTTTGAGGACGACAGAACCAGATGCAGCACCCGAGGTACGAGCTTCCACAAGGAGCTCCTGTAGTTCTCTACATGCGGTCTCAAAATGCCCCATGTTTGTCAGAATCTGTACAATCTGTCCTGGGTATTGGCTGCTCAAGCGATCCACCAGACTCTGACACACCTTTGTACACAACAGCTCATCCAGGGAGTTCTTGAGTGTATCGTCAATCACATTTGAGTTCTGGAAGTGATCGTCCGAAAACAGGTAGATTTGATTCAGAAGGCTTCGAATATCGATACAGCACAAGGGGTACATTTGAGAAAAGGGGAACACGGTTGGAAATTTTATCTGATCCGGCTGCTTCTCAGGGGTATACCACGACACATTGACGACCTTTTCATAGTCCTCGGCGTTGGATATAGGCATGGGCATGTAATCATCCGTGGATACAATCTCGGAGAAGTCTTCGCTGAAGCGCTGTTTGAGGAGTTCGGCATACTTCCCGAAAAGCGTCAGAAGGAGGGCGTCAAGGCTAGTGACAGAATAGCCCCAAGAATCCATGGTCTGGATGAAAAGGGCAATGATGGACTTAATCTTGAGCAACTTCCCATCATTGTCGACGGTGGGTAGGGCGCTAGAGATGAGATTGATAGCACTCTGGCACATTGAATCCCAGAGTTCATCAACATCAACCATAGCACGCAGGTTTTCTGTCTTTTTCACGGTTGCTCTCTCAACGATAGCAAACCCCGCGATGCCTTCAAGGAGGTTGCTCAGGTCCGAATTTTCTTCATCCATGAGGTCCAGCGTTGTGGGAAGAAGGAGGTCCTTTTGCTTGCGCCGCGTATTTGCGTATTCAGCGCGGAAGCGTTCACTCTGCCCCAGTGCATCATGGATATGCATGCACTCGAAGAGCGGCGTAAAGTCAACCTGAACCTCGTCATTATTGAGCACGTCGAATTCTTCAGTCTCATCGGCGACACGCTCAATGGCAGAATTGAGTTTGAAGCTCCCAAGATATTCATTACTTTCCAAACGATCTTTTTGGCGCTGCCTACGCATCTCCGTATGATAGAATGAAACTTCGCCGAGAAATTGAGAAGTCTCTCGGATTCGAAAAAGCCAAGTATTGAGATCGGTCATCACAGCTTCGGCGATGAGTCTCTGGGTGGCTGGGACAGACTTTTCAATCATTTCGGCAATCTTGTATCTCGTAACTTCCCGCAAATGGACATTCTGCAGCTCATCTAACGCACGTAGTGCAGCGTAATGATTCTTCTGGCCCAGTAGATCGTGCACCTGATTGGCAAGCTTGAGCACCTCCAGGCAGTCTTGTAGGGCCAGCGATGTCTCGTCAGTATTTTGCCGCACGCTTCGCGATTCTACTAGGGCTCTTTTCTGTTCGAGGAGCTTCTCGGTGCTGTTCTGGATTGCTTGAGCCAGCCGAAGCACTTCAGAAGTAAGGGAAAGAGTTCCTTCTCGGACACGCTGTAACTGGTCTACAGAAGAAATGAAGTCTTGAGAGTTCGTATTACATATTCGCTCGATGTCAGCCTCGCGATCATTCGACACCTGAGTCAGTGCCTGAATGAGCTGGCCTGCTCTATCACTTTGACGGGCATCCCTCATCACAGGAATCAGCTGATCTATGTAGTCGTTGTCCGATGAGGACAGCATGATCTACAGTCGACTTAGTTACGGCCGGGTATCATAAGAGTTCTTGATAAGGGATGGCTACCTGCTGCACTGCAGCCGTCAAATCATCCCGCTGCTCTCCAACGGCCGACACGGAAGGCATCATATAAATCGGGGCCCAACCCTTTTTTATTTCTCTATTTTCAACCCGTGTGATATTTCCTGTGAGCTCGACAGCCCCGCAACGTCATCGGTCCCGCTCGGGAAAGAGATGGTGATGAGCTAAAAGTTACACAAGAATCCACCGCATTGAAGGGTGGCAAACATAGTGAGCAAGCGCAAAGCCCCACAAATGAAAGACAGATGCGCAACGACGACAGGATCAGAATATCGGAAGAAAGTTGAATTCGAGAGCACACGTTATAGAAACTCAGCTGCAGTAGACGTCGACATAAGCGAATGCACGTCAGCCGTTAGGCGTGCGGCTCTGCGGAGACGGGTGGCCGCGGCTGAAAGCGCAGCGATTGTGAATCGCTCGGCAGGCACCGACGCAGAGCCCCACCCATGATCCCTGTCACTTTTCAGGGTCCGCCAACTCTTTGCGGCTCACCTGCCGCTTCCTAAAAGGGTAACACATATCACCTCTGCATCGCACATGAGATAGATCTGAGTAGAACAAATCGTCTGATAGCCACTATTTCTGAGTACGTACACAAGTCATTAGGTCCTTGCATCGAATTCAGCGTCAGAATATGGCTGAGATCTGGTTCAGGCTCGAAGTTGCTGGGAACTGAATCTGCAGTGAATTCACCCACGCCTCGTGGCTGCCCTGGACTCGCGTTCCAATCGACTGCCAAAACGATCGTGAGCCGTGCCGTCTCTCCTCTGACCGCCTTTCTCGCTCCAGCCACTCATTTTAATTTCGCTGTTCGGCTCCCGTCCTGGAACGCGTTTAACAAAATCAAACCCTCCTTCGCCTTCTTACCATTTCCACTGTTCCACCAATTCTTTCTATCCTTCGCATTCACTCACACCTACTTCTGTTCTTACCCTGCGCTCTTTGCTGATACAAGCAGCTTCACTCACATTCCCTACTCTTGACTCTGCTAGCCGTGCTTTCGGTTTTCCGAGGCGCGGTTGAGCTGTGCTTTCTAGGCTTGCAGCCGCCATTTGAAAATGACGACCGTAGCATCTGCTTCTCAGTAAGTCATTTCTCGTGCTCTTCGATTCTCTCCCAGTTTCGCAAGAGTGGCTGCGGTCCACAGTTGATTTCCCATTCTATTTGGCCTTCGCTTGAAGTCCAGCGCTCTTCATCGAAATAGAAATCATGCAGGTTGAATTGTTACTGACCTCTGATAGAACCATGGCTCGCGTTGGCGATAGTCCTCCCTCCACTGGAGGCGTGTCCCTCAAGGATGTCTCTCCCGAGACCAACATCACCAACTACTCTCCCGAGGACCATGGCAAAGGCAAAGGCAACGGCGCCAACCCAGCCACCCCCTCCAAAGCAGATGGTACTCTCATCAAATCTCTCACTCACGCTTCAAGCGCTCGTCCTACTCCTGCCAAACCAGTTGCAACCACAATTAGCCGTAGCCTTACACCCGGCACGGCCGAATCCAAGTTCACCATCAAGGGTTTCAACTCTCTTTTCGACCCGTTCGTGGAAGACACCAATGCTCGCGCGAATCTTGTGTCCAGTGCATTGCAAGCGCAAGATGCCAATGACCTGAAGCAGCTTTCCGCAACTGCCAAAGACTTCCATCCAAACCATTTAGTCGTCCAGGATTCAGTTCCGGCTATTGTCTCTTCCACTCCATATGCCAAGCAAGTTCTGAAAGGTTCTACCCCATTGCCCAAGCCCGTACTGGAAAACTTGATTCCCAAGTCGGTTATCATGCAGTTCATGCCAGGCCCCAAAACGCCACCGCGCAGCACCCGGTTTGGCTCGTACAAAGCGCGTGAGACTCCTTACCAGTCTCCGCGTCATCTTGGCATGCCTTTCAGCACAGACGGAGAGGTTCGCCGCTATGTCTACATCGGTAACATTGATTTTCCCAAAATCTTTGATGCAGATATTGTCCTTGCCAAGGTAAGTCCATCCAATGCATAGCTGTGGTACTGCGCATAGCTAACGTTCGACCAGGCCGGTATCTATACTGATATGATCAACCGTGTCTCCAAACTTGTACACCCCTGCGAACTATTCTTGTTTTTCGACGATCTGCGCGCTGCGGAGAAGTCCCACGACAAAGCAGTGGCCATGGAGACTGGATTGACCATCCGATACCTCACTCCCTTGGAGATCAGTTCCCATTGTCCTCAGGCTCTTGATGACTTTTCTTCTAACCTCTTTGCTGGGCAAGTTCACCTCACCGCCGAATTTCAAGGCCGTTCCAACTGTGCGTGGGATGAGAATATTCTACGACGCGCATGCCACTGGCTCGCTGAAGATTGTGGAGAAATTCGTAGTTTCGCAGAATTCGGACCCGGAGATGGCTGCAAGAACTATCGCGTGGAATATTTCAAGCTTTCGGCGGCTAGACATCTGTACGATGAGTATGCCCAAGGCAAAATAAATGAAGTGAGTCTCGTTCCCAAACCAAACCAGTTGAGAGACTAACCTCATGATTTAGGGATATCTCCTCACCGCACGGCCTTATGTGCCATCCTGTGCGCAAAAACCAGCGCCACAGCCCATGTCCCGTGTGGATTCTGGTATTGCAGATATGATGGAAGACTTGGATCTCAATCGTCTCTGCTTTGGTCGTCCTGAGCCAGTGACAACGCCTCAGCCTGTCATCCCAACCCCTCCACAGCACATGACTCCTTATGGATGGTTCTGGTCGCCTACCGGCCGGACTCGGATCCCTCGCGCCAGTCCAATTGTTCCCCCTAAATCTGTGGCTTTGGAGTATCCACAGCGTGGCCAGATGACGAAAATGAATGCACAAGCCCCAATCACTCCGCAGTCGAGTGCTTTTCCGGGGGTCATTGGAGAACCTCCTCAAACATTCACTCCACATATCGGATCATGGGTTTCATCGGCAGATCGCGATGGATCTGGAGCGCGTTTTGGATCACGTGGACTTCGCCAGGAGCATGTCAATGGGCATCATAACACCGTTAACATTGACAGGATCGCCAACGGCACTGACGTGCGGACAACAGTAAGCCTGGCTATGATTTCTTTCCTTTATCAGCGCTAATTTGTACTTTGCAGGTCATGCTTCGTAACATCCCCAATAAGATGCACCTTCCGGAATTGAAGAAGTTTATTGATCGCTCCAGTTATGGCAAGTATGACTTCATCTACTTGCGCATCGACTTTCAGAACGACTGCAATGTCGGGTATGCCTTCATCAATTTCGAGAATTCCGAGTCCATCATTAATTTCATGATCGACATCAACAACAAGCGTTGGGATGAGTTCCGTTCCTGGAAAGTGGCCGAGGTTTCGTACGCTACCATCCAAGGCAAGGACTGCCTGATCCAGAAATTCCGTAACAGCTCTGTCATGAAGGAGTTCGAAGGCTATCGCCCCAAGGTAAGCATTTTCGCTATCAACGTGAGCTATCCAATGGTTCTGACACTTTCCAGCTTTATTATACCGAATCTGATCCGCAGCACTGCGGTCAAGAGGCACCATTCCCGGAGCCTGATAATTGGTCCAAGGTTAAACGCAGCGTTGACAACGCACAGCATATCGGTAAGTGTAGCTTGAGGCCTTGTCTTGAGGGAGGTACACGACTGACTCGAGTTCAAGGTCTTTTCCCCCCTCGTGCAGGACAGCAAACCAGAGACGAACAGCGTCGTCGCCGTTCCCAATTCGACCGTGGGACGCCACGCGCTCAGCTCGAGGAGTCTTACGAGCGCGGCGGCAATTGCAGTCAGATCTACTCCAACGATCGCTCTACCATGCGCTTCGGTTGCCCGCAGACTGCCACTGCTGGTGGCAGTATCTACCATTTCTGACCACCTATTCCCCATTACGGCTTTTTCTCGAATTGATCCATGAGGAACGGCCATTCCACAAGCTTTTTCCATTCCTGTGTCTTTTTTGCCTCACTTGCTTCTGGTTCCATTTGTCCCAAAACCATACTGGTCAACTACAGATTAGCTGCCCTTTCTTCTGTATCTACAGACTGCTTTATTGCTTCGGTTCGACCAAACACCATGTTCTACGGTTCTCTTCTGCAGTGATTCCTATGACAACCAATACTTTTTTAATGTCTATATTCGGCGTTTGGTCCTCGGATCGACGTTTACTCTTGCTCACCATTACTCCTGCCGCTCGTTCGATGGAGATTGGTTTCGATACCATGTACTGGACCAGTTCTCTGGAGGGGCTTCTTTTCGAATTCGCACTTCTAGGGAGATGTTTGCGATTGGAGATGAGCGCAAAGGAAGTGTTGAAGACGTCTGGGTCCTCCAATGTTGTCATTGTTTATGAGGTCAAGATTTGTCTCAGAAAAAGATGCTGGATCGATAACTGTTTGCGCCAAATGATGCGTTGGCACAGCCCTCTGGCTTTTGCGTCTGTCTGGATTGCAAAAGGAGTTGTGGCGGCCACGTCGGAACACCGTGGATGACAAGGACATCGCTTTCCCAGGAGGTGGAGGAGTCATCGACTGTATTCATGTACTACTGCACACGATGTTTTGCTCAATTTGCTTGAACGTTGAGAGAAGCTGCTCATGATCTGCGGGATTTCATGTGGAAGAATGAGGAAGACGACACTACGAAAAACGAAAAAGACAAAGACAAAAAAAGATTGCTCGTACCATAGCTCTCTGATAGTCTAATGAATGAAACACACTAGCGTGCACACCTTGATGGCTCGTGGAAGATTACGATTCAAAATGTGATTACTTCCCGAAACGCCGAAGTGGTGATGATTGATGATGGCGTGGTGCGTGCGTTCTTGAATCTCCGACATCGAGTCTACCAGACATCCGATCCGGCCCTTGACCTTCATGATAGTAATTGGGTAGTCGAAAGTTCTTCAATGCCATGATTGGAAGCCTTGTCCCTAAAGTCGATACTTTCGCAGTCTTGATCATGCCATGGCTCTCATGATCCACCGTCGTCTCTCCGTTGGCTCGATTGAGCGCGGCCAAAACTTGCGAGCATGGCGACTCGAGTCCAACCCACTTTCTTAGTCCTTGCCAATCTTCTTATACCTGTTGCCGTGCTCATTTTTGCCATTGGTTTCTTTCCTTACAAACCCTTCTTACCTGGACTTGCTACATTCGAGGATGTGCCCGGATATAGTGGGTCGCTGGGGGCGCCCTTCGATAAGGTTGTGTTTATGGTGGTTGACGCGCTGAGGAGGTGATAGCTACATTTGAGACGACTGTACCTGTGGATTTGGCTGACTTGAAGGTAGTGATTTTGTCTTTTCGAATGCATCCGGGTTCGGCTTCACTCAAAAGTACGCTGTCCCTCTCGTCCGGCTCGAAACTTTACTACTTTGAAGATTCAGTACTGACATATGTATAGCCTTGTTAGACGTGGCCACGCTCTACCATACACCGCCCATGCGACCTCTCCCACAATTACCATGCCTCGCGTCAAAGCGCTGACCACTGGCTCCATCCCTTCATTCCTCGATGTAATCCTAAACTTCGCTGAAAGCGACACCACCTCTACGCTGGCAGGGCAAGACACGTGGCTAGCTCAACTTCGGGCGAGAGATCGTATAGCAACGGGACAAACGAAAGAACCAGACATGGATTCGGAGAAACGGCAGCAGGAGAACAGGCTCGTTTTCTATGGCGACGACACATGGCTGAAGCTCTTCCCCGGCTTCTTCGAGCGCGCAGATGGAACGAGTAGTTTTTTCGTGTCGGTCAGTCTGAGTGTTTTAAACCATGTCTTCCTGCTCTCTGCTTCTCCTCCTGATCGTCACCCGTCATTCATAGATTTCCGTAGGCTGAAATGCAAACCATGTATACCAGGATTTCACCGAAGTCGACAATAACGTGACCCGCCACCTCCCAGCTGAGCTCCTTCGCAGCGATTGGGATGGCTTGATCATGCATTATCTTGGCCTGGATCACATTGGCCACAAAGCAGGTCCCAAGAGTCCGAATATGCTCCCCAAACAACAGGAAATGGATGGAATTGTGGAGCGAGTTTACAGCGCGATTACGGACCCAGAGCTTCCACACCTGCATCGCACTTTGCTCGTTTTGTGTGGAGATCATGGGATGAACGATGGAGGGAATCACGGCGGCTCGAGTGAAGGAGAGACAAGCCCGGTCTTGACGTTTATATCGCCATTGTTGGAAATGGTCGCTGGTGGAGGGAATGAATGTCCAACACAGCATAAAAAAGGAGACTGTTGCGGATATTACGAGACTGTGGAACAGAGTGACGTTGTACCAACGCTGGCAGGTCTATTAGGGCTGCCCGTGTCGAGGAATAATTTAGGGGTTTTCATTGACGGGCTCTTAGGGTTTTGGGATGATGGTGAGTATCTGATCATGCTTTACTTGGAATGGTAAGGACTACGCCGTGAATTCTGTGATGGCTGACGTCGGTCATAGAAGCGCAGCTTCAGCTCCTGCTCCAGAACGCCCGACAGATTCTCAATATTGTGCAGGCGACATTTCCCGGTGAAAACTACGATGGCGACTATGTTCAAACCTCTGAAAAATCGAGCTCAAGCGGTGGGGACCTGGCATTCAAGTGGAGGAAAATCGACGGGCTTGTCCGCGCAAAGGCAAGAGGCTCGCAATTGCGAAAGGAACATCTGAAACCACTGATCATCGATGTATGTCGGCAGAATAGCCTTCACTATACTTCCGACTTCATTCAGAATGTCGATGCTGACTTCTATGGTAGTTCCTCCAATCCGCCCAAGAGATTCTCAGTAGTACAGCGAGCAACTACAACGTCTCGCTCCTTGCTTTGGGCATCTTCGTCTCTGCCCTCGCTGCTGTTCTGGCACTATCCTGCATCCCATTACAATGGCCTCCGAGCTCCACAAGCGGCGTCTTCGCACTTGTGACGACTGCGTATAGTGTTATGATGTTCGCAAGCAGTTACGTGGAAGAAGAGCAGCACTTCTGGTATTGGACAACAGGTGGCTGGGTTATCTTCATTTACCTTCAAGCGTAAGCGCTGTTTCTCATGTCCCATCTCTAAGCACTAGCAGTCTTGCTATATTACCTGGCGGTCCAAAGCTAACAGAGATCTGCCTCTGCAGTGCCCTAAAGGTGCGCTCCGGTACTGTCGTGCAAAGCTCGGGAGCTCTGTCTCACGCTCCTCAAATAACAGCGCTATCATTGCTAACGCTTCACCGTATATCGAGCCATTGGACGACGACAGGCGTCAAGTACGCTGGCGCACCCTCCATCTCCTCGTCCTTTTTACCTGCTCATCCCTACCTACTTTGGACGCTTATCGCATGTACATACTTTTATACCGCAACTTTGTTTTCCTATCGTTCCACCAGTCCGGTCGCTGATGATGGTTCCCGGACAAGTATAGTTCCGTCCTCATTGTCTCGTCCCCAGCGCGTGGTCCAGTTTCTTGGTGCACCGGGTGGCCTTGGTCACGCTCTCCTCTTGGCGGTCGTGGGTCTGATTTTCAAGATAGAATTCACGGCTGCAGAAGCGCCAGAGCTGATGGTCGGCATGGATTGGTTGAGATGGACCGTGGACTGGGCGGTGAAAGGTGCAGGAGGGCTGGACCTAGTGATGCAGGCAAGAATTGTGTTCGGATGCTTGGCGATCGCAGGAATGTGGATTGGATGGATCCGGTGGACAGCAAAGAAACAGCGAAAGTTGGCTGGTAAAGGTAAGGCGTAATGGTCTCTTGGACACCACAAACAGAGCGATAACGAATACTAATACTACCCTGCATTTGTACAGGTGATTCTTGCCTTGCAGAACGCTTACAACCGCTTCTGACACTCTTCCTGATTACTCAATCCCGTGCGCAAAACATTCCTTTATTCCTTATCTTCGACCTCGAACGACGCCTCTTCGAACGACTTTTTGACCATGCTTTCTCCGCTTCCGCTTCCGCCAAATCGCCTGTGGACATCCAGGACTCCACGGATGTTGGGCCACCTTCTATCCCCAATGCTTCTCTAGTTGGACCAGCAAATCATTCTGGGTCGACAACCCGCACCCTCACGATAACTCTCACGATTCTGTTCCTGACTCATACCTCCTTCTTCGCCCCCGGTGGCTCAAATGCAATCTCCAGCATTGATCTGTCGAATGCGTACAACGGTATTGCGGGTTATGAAGTCGGCATGGTCGGCGTCCTGCTGTTCTTTGGAAACTGGGCCGGGCCCGTATGGTGGGGGTGGCAGGCCTGGATTTGGCTCGATAGAACAGACAGTAGGCCCCAGCAGAAGAAGAGAGGGACTGAGAAGAACGGTGGCGCTAGGAATTGGATTCTGGAAGAACGGAATTTGTTGCGGGATCGAAGCAAGCCTGGCAACGACACCAGCGGTTTGCCGCAGGAGAATGCGTCTCCCACAAACAATGACAATAGAAAGAGAAGGAGTGAAGGGCAGAGTCCATTCTTCACGCATATTGCATTTCTAACGCTCTTTACAACCATTGCTTTGGTAGCAGTCCAGGTCGCATGTACAGTATTGCGCACTCATCTCTTTATCTGGACGGTATTTTCGCCAAAGTATCTGTACGCTATGGCCTGGAGTTGCGGGTGGCATTTAGTATGGAGTAGTGCGTTTGGCAGTTTAGTTTGGCGCTCATTGACTTCATGATCGAGGGAGGACAGTGTTGAAGATAAGGTCTCAAGGGCTTCATCGTGGCTCTGGATAAAATACCAGAGGAGTTTGGACTTCAAAGGATGCCGCTAAAGAGATCATCAATCGCATTGCCGGCTTTACGCCTCTTCTTCTGCGGCGTAGGGTCTGCTGGGGCACTGGATTCGCTTTTTCGCTCTATCGAGTTTGGCTGCTTCCTCCAAGATTGTGTTTGATTCGCTGGAAGTTCATGCGGCTCGAGACCGGTTTTGCCATTTGAACTTAGTGGCAAGACTTCTGAGTCTTGACCGTTTTCGGATGCCTTATCGGTATGACGCTGAACGAGTTCGCCTACATCTTCGGATCCCAAGATGTCGCCTGCGCCAAAGATCTCAGAGGTCTCTTCATTCGCGAATCGAGTGATTAGGGCTTCGGTTTCGGCATCTGCAAGTTGCTCCAAAGCAGCTGTGAGGCCGGTCAAGCGGGAGAATCGTGCAAGTACAGCGACGAGGAAGAGGCCAAGTTGAGTGAATTGCTTGAGGGTTAGGATATGTGTGAATGCTCTAAGTTGACATCAGTAAATATTGGGCATTAGGAGGAATGCCAATGGTCGATCCAGATAGATAGAGTAATCTTTACGAAATAGTCAAAGTACAATAATCGAGAGGCACGTACATCCACCATTTCTCTACGAGGGCATCTGCCCACCAGGACAATCTTTGCTCCATCTTCGTCTCCAGTCGGGGCTTACGTGCTACATTCTTCTCCGCAAGAGCCATTCTGGCCTTCATGCCTTTGGCGCCTCTCGGCCATGTTCCTTTACTGAGATCTGAGGTCGCAGCCATCCACCCATCAGCATCATCGAGCAGATATCTAAGCTCACGTCTAAAACTTGCAAAACTCCGCCACCAGATGCTGCGTCGATGCTGGTTTTTGTTGCGATGGTGGAAGAGGTGGACGATATTC
This sequence comes from Astrothelium subdiscretum, assembly GCA_021030935.1. Taxonomy (NCBI): domain Eukaryota; kingdom Fungi; phylum Ascomycota; class Dothideomycetes; order Trypetheliales; family Trypetheliaceae; genus Astrothelium; species Astrothelium subdiscretum. Next base: position 826,395 of record JAGFMW010000002.1, read on the forward strand.
TCGAGTCGTTTGAGTTCCAGAAAATTGTCCTTTTGAAGAAGTGAGGCAAGTTGAGGATGAGGAAGATTCGTCATGGTAAATAAATGAACATCGAGATATTATCTACAATGAGCCAAGGACTACCTCTATTAGCAGTTACTTCGCGGATGTATCAAAGCGCTTCAAGTGATAAAGCGCCACAAAATATTTTTCAGGAATACACCAAGTGCTATCGTATTGTTCGCTCATTTAATCCAATGTGCTCGATAGACAGGTTCTGAGGGATTCGTCTGACCCGATTATACAGTGGTCACGTTGTGCGGTCCTCGTGTGTGTGATTCGCATTGGATGAAAGTAGAATTCAGATTTGGTGGGCAAGTCAACGTACGGGTGGAAAATTTAGCGTATTTATTCTGTCGATTTGAGCAGCCGCATTTCACGCCTTCAGTCGATCATTGTGCTCTTAAGACTTGCGAGCGGGTGTGGAAGGGTGTAGAGACAGTAGACGAGATTGTTCCGTCCAGGATGAATCTGCAGTCGGTGGGTAGCCGAAAACCTTTTGGGGTGCCTCCCAACCAAATTTTCAACGTCTAATCAGACATTGTTTTGAATCCCATCTCCAGTCTAATCGTGACAATGGTCCCGACGGCTATAAACTTATCAAGGGGACCCCCAATTGGTGTCCGCCCTTTTCTCTTACCTTTTAGTAGGAGCGTGAGGAAGCTACCCTGCTGTTTAATGCTGGAAGATCATGAAATTGGCAGTTATCAAGTCTCGTTCTTGCCCTCAACGGGGGTTTTGGGTGACAAAATATGGCACCTCAGGCACTGCCCTGCGAAAGAGCCACCTGCGCTACGTCAACACTAGGTCAAGTGCCTGCAAACCTTCGCAGACTCTTGACTCTTGCTTTTGGAACAAGTTTCTTGGACGTTCATCATATTGAGTCATTGCGTGGGAATCAATACTCAGTACTGTGTTTATCGAACTTCCAATCGACTTCCAGTGTTCCGATTCGGCGGGATGGAAAAGGCTCACTCCAAAGAACCACTCCTTTTTCGTGGATACGGTCGACCACTGGCTAAGGATGCACATCTTCTCGTGTCCAATATGATCGGCTCCCGTCTCAACGCAGTACGGAGAAGTTGGACTAGGGGTGACTGAAAAGCAATGCAAGAAGATGGGACTGTGGGCACATGATCCTCATCATGGCCCTTCGTATAAGAAGGGCAAGTGGGACGGTCTTTGAATGTTTGGGCCGTTGATGCTGGATCCTGATTTTTGGATCAGTCAGGTCTGCCCCTGGGTGGTAACCTTGCTTGCGGTCATCCCTAAGGGATGACTTCATGTCTTGGAACTTGACTTTGCATTGGATTTGGGGGATCTCGGCTTCGGCTGGAGCCAGTTGGGTCTGCCTCTGGGTGGTAACCTTGCTTGCGGTCATCCTTAAGGGATGACTTCATGTCTTGGAACTTGACTTTGCATTGGATTTGGGGGATCTCGGCTTTGGCTGGGGCGTCGGGTCCGCCTCTGGGTGGTAACCTTGCTTGCGGTCATCTCTAAGGGATGACTTCAAGTCTTGGAACTTGACTTTGCATTGGATTTGGGGGATCTCGGCTTCGGCTGGGGCCAGACCTCACCATTGCGTGAGGCTGGCGGGCAACGAAGTCGGACCTGCAACCTCCTCGTGGTGTTGCCTGGGAACCTGGCCTACTTTGTGGGTCAGAGCCAACGCAGGACGCTTAGAATGGTGAAATTTGATACATTTATCACATCGTTCTGCTACTGGTGATGCCCTCAGGGGCAACGCTTTTGCATTTCCCTTGTCGTCCATTGTATCACAGTGTCCATTAACGTTATACCCGGCGACGCCTTAGTGAGAAAAAGCCCAAGCTCTCCCAACCACACGTGCCAATCTTCAGATGATGTTCCAACTTATCTGCCTAGGGCGTCTCTAGGTAACACAACCTGTACTGAGCAGAACCCTCAAGCCCGTAATAATTCCCCCAAATGTCCAGTTGCCAGCCTCTTCCAAGCCGCCCTCCACGGGTGGGTCGGGTTTTGATCACCCAAGACCACTGTAGACCCCCTATTCGTCAGTGACACTGCGCTAACCCGACCAACTGTGCTCACACGCCAGCACCCCCAAAATGGCGCCTTCTCGTGTCTCAATCTCCTCATCCCACGCATCCGAGGCCTGGCTCGAGTCCATGTTCCTTTCGTAATTGGTCAATCTGTCGTAGTCCTTCATGCGTTCATCCAGTTGCTCGGCGAAATAAAGAGCAGTCCCCCGAGCAGGCTCGCCCCCTTCAAGCCTGGGGTAAATCCACACGCCATCTGAGCTCCGAACCTCCACAAAGCTGCAGCCGTTGCCGTAAAACACATTGCGTTTGTCACGGATGTTGACGGCAGTCGATAATGAAGCGTCTCGTTGAATTCCGTAGTCGATGAACCATATGTGGATATCAAGATGTGTGACTGCATCGGCTACACGGCCAAGGGAGCCAGCTCGCTGCCACAAGTACTCGTCTTCAGGCACATCTTCCGGATACTCCCATTTTGGGTCGAACTCGAAGGCGAAATGCTGCAGAGCATAGGGCTTGCCAAGGTGTGGTTCGCAGAATGGCAAGCGTTCGAGATCGAAGCAATGGTCGAATTCGATGGGTTGCCAACAAATGAGGTCATCTACGCCAATGGCAAAGTATTGACGGATTCCGTTGTTGTCGAAATAACCAGTCATCGTCGGGTGGTGGGTATCTGTGTTACGAGGATAGTGGCGTGCCGGCCAAGACACAGCTATTCTGTGATCTCGTTTCCTCTGCCTCCTCCTAAGAGCTTCGTGTGATTCCTTGCAAGCTGTCCATAGTCCACCGTCTTGTAGATATGCGGATGGATTAATAGCCGGCTGAGCGAACTGCTGCCTCAGTCCCTGCTCAGTCGCCACCGACAATCGCTGGAGTGGATTATATTCTTTCATGGATGGGCCGTCATTGAAGCCGAAGACGAAGCATTCGCCGACAAATTCCACGTCATTTCCCCAGATGCTGGCAGACAGGAAGTGAGCAGCAGGTCGGTCGTCTCGAATAGCAGCGTCCCAGATCATGTCCCTAAGCTCCTTCGGGAGACTGTTAAAGTTCCGAGCTGGCTGAGCTTGGGTCATTGCGGTTTGGCTACCAAACGAGGTGTCGGATCGCAAGCTGTCTTCGGGCATGGGTACAATGTAGATACCTGATGTGATATTGAGGTACTTTGATAGAATACTCTCCGTACCACTGTTGCAAGATCGGAGGAAAGTGTTGGTTGCTTGGAGAATTGAGGATGGCCAGGTTGATGTTGTGTAGACTATTTATATTGGTTAAATGTTTGAGAGCTGCCTCTGTACACAATAAAAGGGCTATTACTCAGCACCTTGTAACCAGTGATGTGGTCTTCATCAACTATAATATACTTCCATGGATAAGATATCCACCACTGTCCTCCATTCATTCAGGCTACCCTTGTCATACCCCTGAATGGAGAACATTTTGCTGACCAGTCGCAGACTCAAAATGTCGCAGACCGTGGGTCCTTCTCCTTCGTTCTCTTGTCGTTCTGCTTAGCTAACAGGATGGCAGCAAGCCCGAATCCCAGGTGCTGGTGGGAGTTCCTCCACGGATGACTTCTCCACCCTTCCCACTCGTTTGCCCTGGCACGACTCTTGACAGCTGCATGATGACACCGATGAGTACTCCGTAGAAGCGGGCAGAAAGCGGCGACGCCGCCAAGTCGTTTCGGGTACAATCATTCCGTTTTTCGGCTGTGCACTCCCATTGCGCCCACAGTTGGCAAATAACAATTGGGGTCCTCCCCATCTCCAGTTTAACAACTATAATAATAATCACAATAGGCTTGAGATGTGTGTCGATAATAGCTTATACTAAATCTGAAAAATTAGAGCAGGGAGCACCCCAAGAAAGTGTCAGAATATCGCTTGCACGTTCGTTCATTGGCGTTCATTGGCGTTCATTGGCATTCCAGTGCACAGCCGAGAAACGCAATCAGTGTAGATATCCTCTCTTACAACACAGGTGAGTACAGCTGAGTGAGCTTGAAGCGACTGATAGTTGCGCCTGGAAAATATCCTATCATGAGCATCGACAAAGGGTGAAAGGTCCCGAAGACACATCATGGCACGGATGGCGCCCACTTTTCGAGGCCCACTCTTAGCCTCAACAAGCAAAACATCCGCCACGCCAGGAACCCATCAAACGCAGCATTCACCACCGCTCCATGGGAGAACGGCGTGATTGGCCCTGCCGATCAAAGCAGACCAGTGACAGCGCTTTCCTACCATCCGGTTTTGCTCGGTTCGGTGTTCCACACAGTCGCAAGCCTCTCCATCATTAGTGTTGCGTTGTTTCCCCGATCATGGCCACGCACGCGGCTGACAAAAAAAAAGCGAACACCTTACTGGGGTGCCTCCTAACTGAAAACCCGACATCTAATCAGATCTTCTTTGGAAATTTTTTTCTGGTCTAATTGTGGCAACTGGATTAATAGCTAAAAACTTATCCGGCAACCCCCGTTTGGTGTTCGCTTTATATTGTCGCCCGCGTGCCACGGTCGAGAAAAGTAATCATGTTAGTAGCTAAAATTTTCTACCAGATATGCGGCTTGCTTTTTTCCGTCTGCATGGTACTCTGTGCTTCGATTTTGTAATCCATTATTATCCCTTTGAGTCCAGCTGTGGATGAAACCACGCACTAGCAGTAATTACCGTAGTATACCTCTCCACTCGAAACTGACTGTTGGCATCTAACTCCCGTTCTATACTCTATCGCCTCTATTTCTTTCCTCGCCACAAGCAGATAGCCTGGAGACCCTCTCGCTCAGTCCCACCCCTGGTACCCAGACGAGTGCTTGGAGTGTCTGGCTAGATCCAGCTCCGGACCAAGTCTTTGCGCAAAATGACTCCCACTGTGTCATCCACCGTCGACGCAGCGATGAAAAGCGAAAAAGGTACACAGTATGTTACAGAAAATCATGGGACCGAGCCATCCAACAATCATCAAAGCCCTACTACCGCGGCTGATAGCCCCCGATTCATGGGCCTTACTGGCAGGCCGCTGAGCTTAGCCGTTTCTGCTGTAGCGACGACGGGGTTTTTGCTTTTTGGATATGACCGTACGTGAAATTAATCTTAAACTGCAACAGCTGCTAACAAAGCTTTGCAGAGGGTGTCATGTCCGGCATTATCTCAGCCGACCCTTTCAACAATTATTTTCCGCAGACACGAGGGAATACCACATGGCAAGGCTTCGTGACCGCCATTTACGAAGTCGGTACGTGCACGAAATTGGCAAAGAGTGAAGTCCATACTAACCTGTGTTAGGATGTCTGCTAGGTGCCATTTTTATCCTAACCTTTGGGGACTGGCTAGGACGTCGGAAAGCAATTATCCTCGGCGGCATCGTTATGATTGTCGGTGTCACAATCCAGGTCTCATCGGTCTATGGACACCGTGCCACGGCGCAATTCATTATCGGGTACGTCAATGTCCTTCATAATGTCGCAATGCGTGTAAGTAGAAAGTCACAGCTAACTGTGCGCCTGTAGGCGAACAATAACCGGTATTGGAAACGGAATCAACACTTCAACCATTCCAACTTATCAGGCAGAATGTTCGAAAACAACAAACCGAGGCCTTCTCATCTGTATCGAGGGTGGTGTCATCGCATTCGGTACACTGATTGCTTACTGGATTGACTTTGGCGCCAGTTACGGCCCCGACGACTTGACCTGGCGTTTCCCGATTGCTTTCCAATGCGTTTTCGGTCTTATCATCTCGACTTTCATGTATTGGCTTCCGGAATCACCGCGATGGCTCTTGACAAAGGACCGTCACGAAGAGGCCGAAACCGTCATCGCAGCTCTCCGTGGGTGGGAAAGACAGTCGTCTGACACGCAGCTGACCATCTCCGTCATCATGGACAGTATCCGTGCTGCAGGCCACCATGGGGGGGTCACCCCATTCAGTGCGCTGTTCACCGGAGGTAAGACCCAGCATTGCCGTCGTATGCTTCTTGGTGCTTCTTCGCAGTTATTCCAACAGTTAGGAGGATGCAATGCGGTAATCTACTATTTCCCAATTCTCTTTGAGACCTCCATGGGCCAATCGCATTTCATCTCACTCCTCCTTGGTGGTGTCAACATGATTGTCTACTCCATCTTCGCCACGACTTCTTGGTTCATCATCGAGCGCGTCGGTCGTCGCAAACTCTTCATTTGGGGTTCTGTCGGCCAGTGCTTGTCTATGGTCATCGTCTTTGCCTGCCTGATCCCTGGTACCTCTTCTGCAGCGAAGGGCGCGGCTGTTGGTTTGTTTACTTACATTGCTTTCTTTGGCGCTACATGGCTTCCGCTGCCTTGGCTGTATCCGGCCGAGATCAACCCCATTAAGACTCGTGCCAAGGCGAATGCTGTTTCGACGTGTTCGAACTGGCTCTTCAACTTCCTTATCGTCATGATCACACCGGTCATGATCTCCGGTACTGGATGGGGTACCTATCTTTTCTTCGCCATCCTGAACGCCCTGTTCATTCCTTGCATTTGGCTTTTTTACCCGGAGACTGCTGGCCGATCGCTAGAAGAAATTGATATCATTTTTGCCAAGGGTTACTGCGAGAACCTTGGTTATGTCACGGCAGCACGAGAGCTGCCGAAGCTAGAGGAGACCGACATTGATCGCATGGCGAAAGAGTATGGCTTTGTGAGTGATGAGGAAGAGGCGGATGCGTCTAAAGTGACGGCATCGGCGGTAGAAACGGATGGGGAGTTGGCTGGGAAGGCGAGTACTTTGGTGGCTTGAGCCATTCGGAATTGGCAGGCCAAATACTGTACAAGGTCAGATCAATAGATCATCATACCTAGTTATGGAGGAACTAGTTTAGGACTTCGCCGTAGCTTCGCCGCATAACATCCGACATAAATAGAGATATATTGATCCGTTACCGTTGTCACTTGTGGTATTCTTGTTGCATTACTCACCTTTCTCGTCATTCTTATCGATTCCTGGCAGAAAGTAAGTTCTAGGAGGTTTCAATGTATATAATCTCTTTTTCAAGGAAATTTGATATGTTACGTATTTGGATTTATTCTTTGGACTGCTGGGACTGTTACGCACGGATGTCTTTCAAAGCATCTTTTTATACGGAGTAACATTCACCAAAAATCTTTGATTGGACTAGGGAGCACCCGATACTATTTCTAATTATTTAAGAAAGTTTGCTTTTGACCCTAGAGCTGATATAAATATAGTATTAAGGCCGAACGCTGATATCCAATTGGGAGGTACCCCATACAAAAACGTATGTGTGCAACGGCACCAGCAGCCTAAGGGATAAGGTAATTAATAAGTGAATATTTTTGGTGAGGAGTTTGCGAACAGTGCGGAGTGACCCGCGAATTTTGGTGAGGGCAATTTAAAATATTTTCCAAATTTTCTAAAATTAATACAGTACGAAGAATGATCTATTCTGAAAGAATAGCTAGCTATGTGAGCCGAAATATAAACACACACCAGAAGCAGTATTGGTCGCCAGCAGCAGTAAGCTCCAGGGCTGAACGGTTTTGTCCAATTACACATATATATCTTACATCTGTGCCGCTGATCTATGATGATCAACTTATTCCTGCTGTGCCATATGACTTGGTAGGTTGTACGTCTCGTAGTCGAGATGCACGAATGCTCGATCGACCATGGGTACGCTTTCCAGAACATACTGCAAACTTTCACCCAAGTCATGACTATCTCGAAGACTCATTTCCTTCCCCGAACCCGGCGCTCCCTGTCCATCGATCGCTTTGCCAGCACCCCTTATCCCCACATCTTCACCTTCAGGAGGATATCCAACCACGACGTCAGCTTCCACAATGAGCTTGTCCCCTGCATGATAGGCCTGCAAGCCCTGGATCTGGCGTATCGTCTTTGCGAACCGCATCGTAAGATACAGAAGCACATTCCGCTCATCTGCAGCGGCAGAGCAGCCCGTCAAATTGCGGATATGCATCACGCTGGTTCTGCTCCAGCTCAGTATTACGTAGAAGGACAGAATGATCCCACCTAATGGGTCTAGCCACCACTGCTTTGCAAAATATCCAACAAGGGGGAATATGATTGAGAAAATGTTGAATATGACATCCGTCATGGCATCCTGAGCGAGAGCCTGCACGGAAGAATTCTTGATGAGACGGCACCACAGCCAACAGAGAAACTTGATGACGACAGTCGAGGCCATGATGACGATGGCGGGTATGGTGAGCTGCACGATTTCCTTCGGGCCTTTGCTAGTCATTCGGTTGAGACCTTCGAGTGCGACCTGGAAAAACGAAGTCACCATAATTATGCTGAACACTAGGACACCGATTGGTTCGAGACGTCGTCGTCCGACGGGATAGGCGTACTGATCAGGCCGGGAAATGAGGCGTGTAGTAGTCCAGACTATCGCTGTACTGAGGAAGTCCAGCGCCGCGTCGACAAGGGAGGCCAGGACAGAGACCGAAGACGTGAGGACTGTCACGATGATCTTCATGATCAACAAGATGGTATTAGCGGCGAAATTGATATATATGGCCCACGCGACAATGGCAGCAGAAGAATCGGTCTCTTCTTCGAGCTCAAGGTTGGGCATCACAGGTTGAGGGCTCTCTTCAGCATCGCTTTGAGCTACGAGGAGGGGTGTTTCTTCATTGGGGACCTTATAGAGGTTTTTGGGAGTACGTTTCACCTTCACCGAGGAAGGCTGTTGAGAACTGTGCAGCGTGCTGGACGCGGCTGAAGAATTGGCAGAACTATTCGGATCTTGCTGAGTCTTGGCGGCAATCTCAGGCGTTGCAGGTGGCGTTTCGAGTTCATTGATGGTGGGTGGGATAGAGAGCGAGCTGGATTGTGGATTATTGTATTCCTGGATGAGACTGTGTGGCAGGGAAGAATCCAGCAGCCGGTCAATATATAGGTACTGTTGTATGAGGTAATTGTTCCGCTCATAGTATTGTCGTATTGGCTTCTTCATCTGCTTCAATTGCTCGTCCGTTTTAAAGTATTGCCCCCATTGGTACCGCGGATTCGAGTTTCCAATCAGCCGCTGGCTTCTCATCTGGGGAGTGTTTAACGCGCTGATGGCGGAGCTCATCCTTCTCTCGTCTTGACTCCCTGCACTCCATCCCGCATGTCCATTTTCTAGGTCTAACTCATCACTGGGGGAGGGTGGATCGCTACCGCGTCGAGCAAAGAGCGCAGAAGAAGGGCGGCGTCCTGAGGCGGATTGATCGCGCAACGACGAGACGTTGGTGACCGAGTGCGAGCGTGAAGATAGTAATTGAGGCAGTCTCTGCCCTCTGGCTATGATCGAGGTCTCGTCGTTAAGAGGCACGAAACTTTTCAGGCTACCTATGCGATACTTTATGGGCGAAGGGGCGTGGGTTTCGTGCTCGTCCCCCATGACTCCTCTGCCTATCCTCGTTGATGGGGTAGGAAATTGTAATTGAAGGATAGATACAGAGGGGGGACGAATGGCGACAGATTACGGAGTACGGAGTACATCTGTGTCTTAACATGAAAGTTAAAAGCGAGTTCGGCCGCGGCAAGAGCACGGAGGACATCCTCGGGCAATTGATCCCCTGGCCCTTGGCGCGAGGCGGATGGGAACCTTGGTGCTTGGCTGTTGCTCAGATGGCTCAAATCTTCGGCCTCAGTTGCCAATCCATGAATCGCCAATCGGACGAAACTCATTCGTTGCCCACAGCATTCCAGCCGAGTGGCTTCGACAGGTCGAGGAAGACCAGTTGATTGTCGCACATTGTAAATGTTACTCTCCGACCCCTCATACTGCGTTTTTACATAAGACTCCATCAACTTCGATCCGTTCTGCATCCGTTCGGTCACATTATAATCGTGGAAAATTGGGGGACTACACTCCATCGTCCACGGAGAGGATAATGTAAGCAGAACTTACGGTCTGGCATTTACTCAATCAAGCTTCGACTGCGTGCCATATCTCCTCGATACATTTCGTATCTGATCGCGGCTGTCTATTGAATGATGAGTTGCTGCGGTGATATGGAAGCCTCAGAATAAAAGGGCGATGGCAGCAAAGGATTCTTCCTGAAGCACATTTCCAGTCTGACTATGGTTGCTAGCTTAGTATCGGCAGGGTCAGAAAGGGGTCTCCCCAATCTCGTGAATCCGTATTCTATGCCACTATGGGCTTGCCAGCACATGCTACCTAACTGTGCATTTGAATAATAGACGCCATTTCTGAGGTCGTCGATCCTAAAAGTGACTTGCAACGTAGGGGAAATGACCAAATAAAACCACCATCAAAGCTTCAAAAATGTCCAGATACAAAGAAGCTTCTGCCTGTCTGGCCCATGGAGGGAAAAGAACTAGCCACAGCCGGATCAGGGGCTCAGCCCAGAGAACCCTTTGCAGCTCCAGCCGCAGTTCCAGCAGTATTAGTAACGTTACCAGACTTCTTGGTCACATTTTCTGCTCCCGTCGCTTTTGTGGCCGTGCCCACATGCTCCGTTGCATGCCCTGTTGTTTTCGCGGCCCCACCTACGGGAGCCCCGTTCGCACGCCCGTCCTCCTTCTTTGAAGTATTATCAGCAGCATCATTTGCAGACGCATTTCCCTCGCTCTTCATGATAGAGCCAAGCCGTCCACCCGTGAGACTGTTCAATTTATCTCCAATCGCTTCTCCTGGTTTGGCAGGACTTTCCCCTTCATTGAACCACTTTACAATGTAATATCCTCCCAGACCCCAGAGAAAGATGAACGACGCTGCCATGGTCGTCATGAAAACAGTAGGTAAAATGATGAGGAGGGCGACTCCGACGGCAAAGGCTGTGAAAATAAGAGCCGCTAGAAGACCGACGAGGAGAGCGGCGACGAGGGAGAACACGAATACAGTAAGGGTGAAGACAAGGAACAATATCAGTGGCAGACCAGTCAGTACGACATTTGTTGCAAGGAATGCCTAGATAAGCAGTTAGCAGAAGCCATCTTGGACCATATTCAAGGGATATCGCACAGCAAGCTTCGGATTAGCGGATGCCCATGATTGTAATTTGGCAATGAAGGCTGCCCGCTTCTCGGGGGGAAAGAGGCTGTCGAATACAGCTTGGCCGCGAGCCATAAAACTTTCTGTTAAGCCTTTGGCCCAAGCCCCCACGTTACCAAGAGCAGACATATCGGCCGTAGTATCAAGTATGCACGCGTGTGGAAGTCGACTCTCAAAGGGACGTGAGACACCGTTGGATTGAGGGAAAGAGTGTTGGAAGGAATTGGGTCACATTCGGATGGTTTGAACGGGGCCTAGGACTAAGGCAATAACCCAAGGCCCCAAAGTCTGGAAGAGACCAAGCATCTTGATTTCTCGCTGAGCAGAGACTGGAGAACACGGTTGGGCATTGAAGTATTCGGTGCGTCATAGCGCACAGCCACAGGTAGGATAGCCGCCCGCGACGCGTCTAGCGGCACGCGCTAGTCCACTGAAGACCAACTGGTGAACTTAAGGTACTGTATCCGTACGGACGTACTTCGTACTGCGTACATCCCGCCCCGTAGATAAATTTTCTACGCCTCTTCCTAAGCAACCACCGGCGAAACTACCAAAGAGCCATGTCAGAAACGGCGAAGCGGAAGCGGGAGACCGACGACGATGCATACTCAGGCTCGGTCAAGGTGGAAGTCCTAGAAAATGGCGATGAATGGTGTCCCATTCTGGGTGAGCGCTGGTCTTTTCTTGGGCGTTGCCTTCTTCGGAAATGCCACACAAAACCTCAACAGGAACGAAGCGTGCAGTTGATCAGACCATCAGCACATGTCGTAGAATCATTGCATCGTACATCTTCATGAAAAGCACTTCAGTCATGTTCAAGATTTCAAGCAATTCGCTCAAGCAATTCGCGCTGACTAAGCCACTTAAGCCTCCTCCCCAGGTCTAGGTTTCCCAACCGACATCTCCCTCCATGCTTACAAAAAGAAGACCGGGGGTATTGTTTTCTCAGATCCACGCATAGTCCCAGAAGGCTACCAGCCTAAACCTGACACCTATGAGCTTCTCCTCTATTCCTCCTCCCACCCAAAGCTCGATTTCATCGGCAAAGAAGAGACCGAGCAAGCGTCTCACGATGACGACGCCGTCAAACACTATACTGGCATCTACGATCCAGAGACGTCCACTGTCCAAATCATACCATCCCGCAGTGTTGCAATTCGCCGCATACCGCGCATGGAAGCCGAAGAAATGCGGAACCGAGGCCCTGCCAAACAACGCGCCACCCTCGCTGCCCAACGTCAAGAACTGGGTCTCGAGTTCGGTTCCAAGCGCGCTAAGAAGTCCATCTCAGCGAACGTGCAAAACGCCATTGCACCAAGTCAAGCGCCTCAGGCCAACGGGAATAAGCTGGATGCTCTGGGCTCGGCGCTGCTGAGTGACGCCGCAGCAGCCACGCAAAACCAGCCCAGTCGTGCGGCAGTGCAAGCAGAGGTAGATGAAGCGAAGCCGCGGCCGAAGGCTAATTTGAAGGCAGAGACGCCGATGGATGTCTACACCATCGACACCCTGATTGGAGCGGATGTCATGAAAGCTCTTGCAGTGCAGGAATGGCTTGAAATTGCTGCAAAAGAGAGTATGGTGCAGACTCGGTCCAAGTATGTTGCAAACCGACTCCAGGCCGTGGCCACCGGCACCAAGAAAGACGTACAGAAATTGAAAGTCTTGAAATATATTGAGCTTCTGGTCACGACCATTGGGGAGCTGAAACCGGGACCGCGAGGGCAGAAATTACTACCGAAGCCTTCGGAGCTGAAAGAGAAGTTGCAGACGAGCGAGACGGTCGTGGACCACATCAGCGAGTCCTTTTCTGATGGTGGTAAGGTAAGGCCATGGTACACTGACTACCTCCATACCCATATCTGTGCGATGGCTCTGATCGTGGATGACTTTCGAGTTATCACTGGCGACCTGAGACACGACCTGAAGCTGGATGACAAGGGCCTGACCCAGTACTTTCGGGAACTCGGCTGTCATGTGAGGAGCTTGAATGAGGGAGAGAGGATCAAGATGAAGACCAGCAAGGCCGCGAGTGCAGGATTAAAGGTCGCGATGTTGAAGTTGCCATTGGACTTCCCAGTACAAAGGACTATAAGAAGGGGTAGACAATAAGATGATTGCTTTGAGCAACTGAATTGGCACACTATGCCATCGACAGAGGCATATCTAATTTGGATGGCACGAGGGCCATCCTTGTACAGACCTCAGTCATCTCATTTCGCGGCACTCTCTAGCCTGTAGCAACACCATGCCGGGGCAAGTTTTCCAAGGGATCCTCTCTAGTCCAGGAAATATGCGATCATTTGGCACAAACCCCAAAGAAGTGAAGTCTGGGCGAGATCGACATGAACTCTTCCCGCTGGACGTTCTTGTAACCATATTGAGCGCGGTGTCCTTCACCGTCAACGATAGAACGAAGTGCAATTATTGAGCACTGTTGCTACTGTTCAATGGAGCTTTATGGTGGATGATCAAACGTGACAAGGGCTCGGTAGTGCAACTTGGAATTGTGGAATCCTATATCTAAAAGCAAAGTATTGAAGTTGCTAGCACACGCTGCCTCAAGCAGCTTCCTCTGTCAAGCCCTCTCCATCGAATCGCAGGTTTCTCTCAACATCAGACTCAATTCAAGTAATGAGCTCCGTCTCATTTGTCATTCCAATGCCCCTCCTCTCGCCGTCCTGTTCTCCTTTAACAGTGCATAGCTGTCTCCTTGGCAGTCTCCTCTTCCATCCCCGCACCTCCCTCCTCTGAATTTCTTAAGGCCAAACAGTTGAGACAATATTCCGTCTCGCTTCTCTCTGTGGTCTTAACTGCGAGGCATGGTGGAGTAGCGTTGAGATCCCAATCATCCGAGACCGCTCGAGTTGTCCGGCCGCAAAGCGTCACGCTACCAAACTTGGGGACGCTGGAGCGGAGGCCACAATTGGGGCAGGTGCTGTAGGTGAGGCTTTTGTAGCACATTGTGTCAATAGCGAGAAGCTTAGAGAACGATCCAGTCTTAGATGCCGACTCTTGAATACGTGACAGAGTGACGGCAAGTGTGACCAGGTAGCGGTTTTTGAAATCGGAGGTCGATAAGGTAAAGGACTCACAGTTAAATTGCGGAGACGATAGAAATGTAGACAAGGCATTGTGATAATTTATATTTCTGACGATTTATAAAATAAGTGTTGCAACGCACAGGAGCTGTATTCGCTCCGGAGACTTGTTGTCAGGTGCGTTCGCCCCAAAGGGCGTTTTTGCCCAGTTAGGATTTAAAATACAAATGGCAGGGCGACCTATCACACACGATACGCATACGTGCAGCAACGCCCGGTTGAGTAGGGCGCAATCGCAGCTACCTATCAACTGAAGGATTGTCATGAACTGAGATCACAGGCCGACAACTGAGTCCAAGAACATTACCGCAAGGATACCATGTATTACAGAGTCGACATGGTCCCATCCCAACGCTCACAATGCCCACTCGTTTTTATCATCCGAAGCGGACAGGAACGGCTCATCAATCCTTCTCACAGCCATCTCACTACATAGCGGACACTGTCCGGCCACGAGGCGTTCGAGTTCCTTGTTTAATCTCTCCCTTTTCTGGCCCTTTGCACCGATGGCGCCCTCGAGCTCTCGTTGAAGATCCTTGATCCTTTTGGCCTTTCCGATACCGCCCCATTCGACCACGCGTCGGGTCAGGCAGTCGCCGTGGAAGCCGTGTTGACACGGAAAGCACCAGAAACTGCGCATCAGCAGCGGTAGCTCGCAGACGTAACATTTTTCGCCCGGCTCGATGATCGCGTAGCGCTTGTCGAGATCGCGGAGCTGCTGCTTGACGTGTTGCGACGTCACGGTCGAATCATCCATCTCCTGCCTCAGCGCATCGATTTGGCGGGAGTAGGATTGTAGCGCATCGCAGATCTCTTCTTTGAAATCGTCGATGACGACGAAATCCGGCAACAGCGGAAGCAGGTCTTCGATTCGCAAGAGCTGGTGCGACGACGCTGTTTCGGTAGATGTGGAGGATGAAATGGAATTGTTTGATCGATGTAAGAATTCAATGGCAGATTTGATGCCACCTGCTCCAATGACACGTTTTGCGATCGCAAGCCATAACTTCTTTCTCAGAGCAGGAGACGAAGTGGCGGAGGAGGAAGTATAAGTATCCGGTCGATCTGCAATGGAGGCGGCGAGGTCAATTTCGTCATTTTGCAAAGCCAATTCAACGGCACGGGACGGTTGTTTTTGGGCCATGTATATATGGACGCAGGATCGAATGCGCTGATTCTGAATGCACAGGCGCAAAGCAAAGTCCCCATCATAGGGTAGTTCGGACGGATCGCGACCTGCATTAGCGTAGGCCTGTTGTTCGAGATATGAGAGAAGAGGCCCTTCGTCGCGGGAAGGCGATGAAGCGTAGATGCTGATGAGTGTATTATGTACCGCTGGATCAACAGAGCTGAGGCTATTGATGCAGAAGAGTAGATATCGCACAGCCTGATTCTCCTTGAGCGACACTTGCACCAACTTGTCGTAGTTGAGCAACGCAGGGATCAGTTTCTCGGGGTCGAGATTAGCCTGCCGCATAAGAATGTCTACGAATTCGGGAGCAGCATGCGCCATTAAGACGCTGCTGTATTTGTAGAAGATGTTGGGATCGGTTTGTCGCTTGAGTGCATCGAGAGACTCCGACCAGCGCTCACGTTGAACCCAGTAAGACAGGACGTAGTTGTAGTCGTCCATGATAGTGGCAAAGTAAAGGAGTTCTTCTTCGCGGCCGTGACTGCTGATTATCTCATACGTAGTCTTCCGATCTAGGTCGGCTTTGTATCGGCTAGCAAAATCCTGATACTCTTTGCGGATCGTGGCTAATTGGTTAGCAGACTCCGATGGTGTGGACATTGAACCTGCGTTGCCTTCGGGAGATATCTCGGCTTTTGTGGTGATCGTGTCGTCTAGTGAATTCAATTTTGCCATGTACAGCTCAATCAGCCAGCTTGCGAGCATGATCCGTTGCATGGTAGCCGTCTTCTTCAGCACCTGAAGTTTGGTCAAAAGATACTTGCGAAGGGCATCATGTGCACCCTCATCAATGAAGGTCAGAGCAACTTGCTCGAAAGATTTCGTGCTTCGTCCATAGACCGCAGCAGCTTCGAGGTATTGCTTCTTACTAACAAGGTGGTCACCGGCGGCAGAAGCAACCGCATCTTTCTGTGCTGGGGTTTTGGCAAACTGTGAAGCAGCGTCAAACTGTTGAGACTTGAGCAGGATCTTCCAGACATCCCTACTCTCGTCATTGGCGACGATCTCAAAGACGTCCTGAGTAGTAAAAAGCCAGTAAGTATTTTTGGTTGGATCGGATACCAACCCCAGAGCATTCTGTCCTGGCACTAGGACAACTTCATCATAGGCAACGGTCTCATCAAGCCGATTGAAAGCAACTATCCTGCCTTCGACGAGGCAAAGGACATGCCATTGGCTAAGAATAACCGACTGAATGGGTTCTTGCGTGGTCCGGTTGCGTCCACCTGCAGTCTGCGAGGGTGGAACCTTTGATCTGATCAGTAGCTTCGATTCGGCAAAAAATGCGCCGGAATCCTGTGATCTCTTGACCAGTCCATGGAGGATGCCCTGGCTCGAAAGCCATGCATATGGCTTCTCCGCAGTCTCATCCCGCGAAGCTCCATCCTCTGCCTCAGGAGAGACTGTCAACTGCGAGGGCGCGTTTCCAGAAGGCTTTGGATCTTCATTTACTGTAGGGCTTTCTGACTCGAACAGCCGTTGAAACATTACCCCGCTACCTTCATGCCCAGATCGGCCAAGACGTCCGACGAAATGTGACAACCGGCTGTGGGTTGCAATCATAATCCGACGGTAGTCCGGCCTCCCATTAACGGTGTCTATCCAGATCCCAGTGACGGCTCCATCGCTACCTTTATATACGGGCTTGGTATATTTCTCATCCCGCTTATAGAATTCGTTGGAGGGTTCGATGAAAGTCTCGTAGATGGTGCCGTCTGATGCGCCGACCAAAATCTCGCGCGTAGATGCAGTTGGTAGCGAAGGGTTCCATGCGACGCTTTCGAGCAAAACTCCTTTCAGTCGCGACAGCGGTTTGGGCTGCCGTGACTGAGTATGAAGGTAGTAGTTCTCTCCTAGGGCCGTCGCGATGATGAGGTGAGACGCAGAAGGGTCGAGAAAAAGGCGTCGAATGACTCCTATTTCAGAAGTCTTCTTCGGCAGGTCGATATCTGCAGCAGTTAGGATCACTCATTCTCGGCGGCGTGAGAGCACGGTACCATCTATATCGGCGGCATTGTCAAGGTCAATCCTCAAGATTCGGCCCGTCGACAAGGCGAGGATGAGGACGTTGTTCGCGACCTGGGCAGCTACAAAGTCTGAGGAGACTGCAAATCGAAGCTGCACAGGCTCGACATCGAAGATGGGTAGCGATGCAGCGTTGTCCTGGTGGAGGTTACTGGCAGCTACATAGCCGCTCGAAGCATCACCGGCCATTTTTCAATTTTGACCACGCTGGTCGTGTCTCAGGTCCGAACATATCCATCATACCCAGCGCCAATCCCGACGCTTGAGCATGGTTCAAGCAAAGGTTCGATACCCGAAGCTAGAACGGTACAACGGCTACGGAGTATGTACGGAGTAAAGATTGAACCAGGACCAGATATTCATGCGGCCAGCATTTTGTCCTGCCGAGTCAACAGCTGCGCAATGCAATTAATCCGTACGGAGTACTCCGTACTCGGTAGAGCGAATTCAAATGACATCTCTCAAGTCTTGCAGCGATGCCAATGAGGTCGATGTTCTAATTCTAGCACCTGTCTCTTACACATGAGGCATTGTTCAGTTGCTCTACTGGATGCTGAACCCTCTCGTGCGTTTTATCTTCTACTATGCCCGTATCTCATTGGTTGAATATTTGAGAGGTGCCTCTGTACACTATGAAAGGGCTATTACTCAGCACCTTGTAACCAGTAACGAAGTCTTCAATAAAGTATAACACATTTCCATGGTTTAGGTGTCCACCAAGTTCCTCCATCCATTCAGGCAGAAATTCGATTTTCTATATTGGAAAGTCTAACACTGGATGGAATGGTGGACGATGATGGACATGTGCCTGCGTAGACTAGAGGGGCCACCCCATGAAGAAACAACAACCCCTGCAAACGGCCATGTTGACGCCGCGGCCGTGAAAATGAAAGACTCCTCTACCAATCACAAAGAGTCCAGTGTGACGACTTGGACGTTTTCGGGTACGGCGGCCGTGCTGTTCACAAAGGCGCAGATTCACTGTACCAAAACAGGCCGAAGTAGAATAAAGTACAAGCACGCAAGCGTCCATGAATCCAGTTGTGGCAATAGCACGTGATTTGTTGAGGAACCTTGGGTACCTAGTGGTGATTCGTATAATGTACAAATCATATGTAAAATGACATTGCAGGACGTTTCCAATATGTCACAGCAAATATGGGATATTGGCAAAGCCGGGGGATGACAGGTGGTAGATATGTAATACGTACCTAGATGTAGAAGACCGAGCGGCGTCGGTGTTGCCTGCAGAACCGTGACTGCAACACTGTCGAGCTGCTGCCTCACAATTCCACCCGACCATTCTATCCTCACTTCTTCATTGTTCACCAGGCAAGTCTTTAATCGGGTTTAGCTCGCCTGCGATAACATAAAAGCAGCTCGCTCTGCGCGCAGAGTCTGCTTCCTCTTCGCACCCACAGAAAGCCCGCCCCACCTTCGCAGCTGTCTGTCCTCCAACCATCCAACTTTCTCCAGCATCAACTCTTTGAATATCACCTCCACTTCACTTTCGACTCTGTTTCGACTCTGCAGTCATGTCTGCCAACTCACAAACCATCATCCTCAACTCCTCCGATGGCGTCGACATTCCAGTCGGTAAGTTGCGCCTTTCCCCGAATGCAGAATCCCCGGCTTACTGACCTGTTTTTAAGACAAGGAGACTGCTACTCGCTCCGTGCTCATCAGGAACCTGCTTGAAGATCTGGGAGATACCGGCGAACCGATTCCGATCCTTAATGTAAGCTCCTGAACATACCTATGCCTTGATGTTGTCGTCGCTAACAAAATTCTATAGGTCAATGAAGCCGTGTTGAAAAAGGTGCTCGAATGGTGCGAGCAACACAAGAAAGATCCTCCGGCCACCAACGAAGACGACTCGGATTCTCGCAAGAAGACCACCGACATTGACGAGTGGGATCAGAAGTTTATGCAAGTGGATCAAGAGATGCTCTTCGAGATCATCCTGGTAAGCGGCCCTTTCTTTAGTCGTAACCCAACCATCGATTTTCCCAAGAGTGAGGCTAACGCGTCTGCTATTCGTAGGCTGCCAACTATCTCGATATCAAGGCACTTCTCGATGTCGGCTGCAAGACTGTCGCAAACATGATCAAGGGCAAGTCGCCAGACGAGATCCGCAAGACGTTCAACATTACGAACGACTTCACTCCAGATGAGGAGGATCAGATCCGCCGTGAGAATGAATGGGCTGAGGAGTAAGTCACCAACCCCCCTTTTGTATCTCGCGCGCAACTTGCAGAATCCACTAACAACCATGCAGCCGCTAGATTTCCCCTGTTAAGCTCGGCCGTAACCCTAGACAGACGCAAATGTGGCTACTACGCAGCGATGCTTTTTCAGCATTAATACCTGCACAATGAAGATTATGCCTCCTCCATAGTAGCGGCATACGGCGTTGGCGGTTGGAATCCCGTGGCAATGTACTCTGGCTTTTCTTTAGACATCATCAGTCCCCAGCCGCAGCTTTTTCAAAAGACTCTGCAAGGCTGGAGACTCTATTAGGCAGTTAGCAATGCGCTAGCGATATAGGTAGCAAATGGAACACTCTAACGGCTGTTCTGTGATTATTTATTCTCCATTGATAAGCTGATCTCGAGTCTTACGCAGATCCATGCCCTCCAAGCTTGCTCAACATTTTGAGGTTTGTCTCAGTTCTTCATTCGATGCATTTGACTGCGTACAGACGAATCCACACTTGCTACGGATTTTGTCTCCTTTTTTCTTTTTTTTTCCTCAGAGACTTTGGGAGGTCGCGGCCCCTAAGTCGAGAAAACACACAACGCAGATCCGTTTACTATCGGAACACAGCTCGGAATGTTCAAAAATATCCTCCATTCCTAGCATTTTCTCTGGAGACGTGGGTTGGACCTTGCTGTTGATGTCTCCTGGCTTTCCAAATGGCCCCAAGCTTTTATCGAAATCATCTCCCTCCCACACGAAATTATAGGCCGACCGTCGTAGGTACAAAGTGCTAGTTTACTGCTGGGGTACATTGACAGGTTTCTGCTACTCAACAATTCGTGGCTGTCGCAGGAATCCGGGCTGGACCAATTAAAATTCACACCGCGGAACTCGACCAAATGTATACCTAGCCTAAGAGTTTGATCGAGCCGACCCGTCCCTAGTCTATTTTTCGATGATGAATACCGTATGAATACAATGACGTAGGTATTGAAGCTCTAGACATAGGTCGCCGTTATGAGATGATTTCGAAGACGAGGCTGAATTGTATACGGTGCGTTAATATGTACAAAATCAATAAGAATCTCATGAAAGCTTCTAAAAAAAAGGGATGAAAGTGGAAATCTCCTGTCTTCCAAACGCCAGTTGTCATTAGCACAAATACTCTAGCCCGGTCGGATTTTCACAGAGCATGCTTGCCGCTCTCCAGCTCTTTCAAAATGGGAAAATAGAGAAGCTCCTTTTTCTATTGATTGAACCCCGGGCATACGGAAACCTTAAGGCTCACTCCTCAAATCGCTCAAAATCCAAAATGCGCTATTATTGCTTCATGTCATCCATCATGCACCGCGTTCTACCTCATGACTTGAACGAATCTCTCATACTTTGACTTGAAGCTGAGACTGTTGGAAGGATCGGCTTGCTCGGCCCTTGCTGACCGCCCGCCTGTCCCTTCCCCTGCTTTATCTTCGCCAGTGCATAGACAATCCCACTCACAAAACCTACACCGATGGCACCAACACTCCCCACTGTCATGGGTGCATCAAAAAACACCAAACCCGACAAGGCAATCGGAAGCTTGTTCAGGGCGCCGACCATAGAGTAGGTCGTGGACGAGGTGACGCGCACGCACCAGGCAGAAGTGTAGGAAATGAAGAGAGAGGAGAGGCCAGAGAGGATCATGGAGGCTATGATGGGCAACCGATGGGCCGCAGGGAAGTTGAGGTTCAGGTTCGTAGGAGTCCAGGACTCAAGGAGAAGAGAGCAAGCGACAAGGATTGGGATGGACAATAGATTATTGTAGAACATTGCTATGTTAGAGCATTAGTGATGGCCATTCCCGAATTAAAAATTGGGGGAGACTCACTGTCGAAATCCTTGAAGTTGGTCAATTTGATCCGCTTCCGCATGCTGAGGACGTATGTCGCGGTACAGAGACAGTTGACCAACATCCAAATGTATCCTGCATTTAAGGTGCTGATCTTTGCTGCCGCAGTCGCATCTCCGGAGGTCCCGACACTCGCTCCCTCAGTTCCATGACCCAGCCCAAGCGCGCCGCCATAACTTTCTTGCAATGCATGCTGGATATCTGCCCATGCTGCAATCACACTACTCAGCACCATCAAACCGAAGCTGAAGAGGGCCATGGAGGTGACGGAGCCACCGAACCAAAGAACCTCGCCATAGGCAATGAGGATAATCGTCAAGTTTTTGAAGATGGTATAGACGGGTATGGAGAGGAATTGTAGGGCTTTTGTGGACGTGTAGATCATGCCGATGAGGAGGAGGGAGATGGGAAACCATTTTTTGGCTTCGTCGGTGCTGAAGTCTCGGTAGGTGATTATTCCCATGGATTTGCAGCTTTGGATCGCGATGATGCAGACCACGCTCTGTTGACATGCTCCGGATTAGCTCTCTACTATTATTCTCTCTCGAGCGAGAGCCCGCACGACTCGTGCTTATAGCGCATGGAGTTCAACTCACCTGTACGCAGAGGAGGAAAAAGTTCAAATTGAAATTCAGACCACTCAAAACATATTTATTTGTAACCGTCATTAATATGCTGCTCCCACAATAGGCGAAGATGGCTACAATGGGCTGATCTATCGCGCCCTTGGCCGACGGCATCGAGCTTGGAACCATGGGCTTGCTGAACACTGATGATGCCGAACTCGGACGTTTGGGAGAGAAAGGGGCGGGCGAAAATCGGGAGGGCATGGGAGACCTGCTGCGCGAACTGGGTTGGTTGCTCATCTCAATCGAGATGTTGTATTCGTCGCGCTTCTTCTCATCTGCCATGGCGGGCAGCCGTGGTGGGCTCGGAAGTAGGGACTGGACGTTTGACGCAATATGGTTATAGGCAAGGTAGGTCAGAGTCGGCGATACCTTCGTTGATGGAGGCGCAGCTGATAAGTTTGCGTGGCCTACCCGAGCGTCCTCTGACAAGAACAGTCTGGGTCGTAGTGACGGTTGCAGGTCCAATAATCAGCTTATGAAGAATGATGATCAAGGAGTGAACCGAAAGGTCGCCGAAATAGAGTTAGGACCAGAGGTGCAGTCCAGATGGCCTCATGAAGCTGGCTTGCCTCGGCCGAACAGGGGGAAGTGTTCACAATCACATCAACATTCAACACTGAGCTTGACTCGCAAACTGCATTTGATAGGCGGAATCTAACAATTATCATCCTCTTGGCTTTTTTACTAACTAAAATCAGTCGGATGTCCTACCCAGTAGCCGCGAGATGCATGTGAAGTTACTCGCCTTTGCCCGTCGCGCCATCTCCCGTAGCGGCTGTTTCGATCCCTAGGAATCTTCTGACGCCATTGCGGCACGAACAACATTGCTGAGTATACTTGCATTTCACCATGTCTACTCTCGACCCAGCTGTCGCATCCGCACTCGACAAGGCTCCGGCTTCTGCCGCTGAAGACGATGAAGATGCTCTTATAGCTTCCTTAGAGGAAGACGAGTCACTCGATGCCTTCCGCGAAGAGCGCCTTCAGCAACTGCACGCTGAATTTTCACGTGCGAAAGCCTTGCGCGAAGAGGGTGGAGGCAGCTTTGTCGAGATCAAGGAGGAAAAGGCTCTAATGGACATTACCACCTCGACAAAATTATGTGTCGTGCATTTCTTTAGGCCCGATTTTGGAAGATGTGGGCTTATGGATGCGAAGTTGGAGGTCAGTAAAGGATCAGTGCTCTTTAGATACCAAATTGCAGTCCAGCACTGGCAGTCTGAAGCATCCAGCATTCATACTGATCCAATTCTCCTTTGAAGGCACTCGCTCCGAGACATTTGGACACACGTTTCCTGCGCATCAACGTCGAGAATGCGCCCTTTTTAGTTACCAGGTTAAAAGTGCGGGTCCTACCATGCGTCATCGCTTTCGTGGATGGAATTGGAGCGGATCGCATCATTGGCTTCGAAGGATTGGGGCGTGGGGATGCATTTACCGTTAAAGATCTCGAGGCTCGACTGTTGACGTCCGGCGTGCTTGTTAGGGCGAAGATGAGCAGAGAGGATCGTACTGACCATGCAAATGGCTCGAGATCCGCAGCAAATCCATCCCTGGGGCAGGACGACGAGGACGACTGGGATTGAAACTCTTTGCAACTTTGCGTGTACAACCATTGCACGCCACCTAGTTATCCGACAACTGCTTCTTCTACAGCAGGCTTGCAGCGAATAGTGCGATTCGAAGGCCCGGGAGTACGACCTTGCTCTTCAATGTAAGGCCTGTCAAGATACTTGGATGATATATCTGACTCTCAATGGCCAGAAGCAGAAGAGAAAGCTGACGTACTGTCTTACGGTATTCCAAAACCATTCTTTCTGACCACCTGCAGTGAAAGTTTGAAGGTAGAGCCGACCGGATGCAAAAATGCTGTCTTTGCTAGGACTCTGAAATTCGTCTCCGGTTAGGCTGTGTCCTGCAAGGCGCCGCGGATTCAAGGCTACATGCTGGTCGGATGGCTAACGATGCGAGGGGTTCCCTGGGGCGTATAAACAGACTTCCGGGAACACATCATCGTAGATATGAATAGTTATTCACCTCCACGGCTTGGAAATGAGGCTTGAACGTGGGTCAAGCTTTTGTGCTACAGTGTCTGAACTTCGGGCGAACATTTTTGACATTAACAACACTAAATATGGCTACGACTCAGACGGAAGAACCCTGCCCAGCCACTGAAACGCAGCCATCCTCTGTTTGCTAGTAAAGTTCATCTTCCACGGTGTACGTGGCGCTATCACGTTAACGATCGAAAGCCATTCTCTCTCAATATGAAGTATATGTAGTCGTGCCTAGGTAAGCTCGAGATAGCTCCTTGAATCATCAAACGCCTGCTCCTGACTTTTTTCGACGTCAAACCTTCGAATTTTTCCCGCTTTGTGATTGGACTCTACGATCACACCCGGGTCTTGACAACTGACGCGGGCAAAGAACTTGCCTTCCACTCCTTATGGTCTCTTCTTGGGCAAATGATTTCATTTCGATCATTCCAACAGAATGCAAGCGACGAGTCTCTCATTCAATCGGAATTGTACCCGAGCACGCCTCCGCCTTCGCCTCTCTTTACTCCGGCCTGTTCATCTCCACCCAGTCTTCCAAGGCGAAAGAGCCTAGACGAGACCGACGTTGTGCTCGACATGTCTAGTACCTCCATTAAATCAATTTCTCTGTGAGGCCTATGAAACCCATCTCTCTCAGGCTGCAGTGCTAATCGTTCTAGGAACGCCGTTGGCGCACCAAATGCGTATCAGACTTCTGAATCCGAGCCTTCTCACGGATTGCTTGTCAAAGGTCGTCACTTTGGCATAGGGGGTGTAGGTAATCACGTCGCTTTTGACAAGAGGTGCCCCTCAACGGAACGCGACTATGTATCAACATCTTTCTATATTCCTCTCGGCTCAGACCCTGAGTGTGTCGATATCTCGCCAAGTCATGGGACGAGATATTTCGTGGAAAATCGATGCCTTAAAATCGCGAAACGCGGGTTCCGAGACCTGGCTCTCCCTACACTTAGGTGTACCGGCTCTTTCATTGCACGGAAAGCTCGCAAGCTTCTCCGAACTGAGTATGATGGAGTCAAGCGTGATATTGGGTTCTTTAGTGGTATTGGATGGTGTCATACGCCTTCGAAAGGGTGAATGGGTAATGGGCGGAAACAGCAAGAGATTAGGTTAGACAAGACACCACAACCAATGCAATAGTCGGACATTGGGCTAAAACCAAATCCCCTTTAGACCCACGATCAGTGAGGGCGCACATTTTGCCTTCCTTTTTCGCGGCTCCTCTGTGTTACCATCTGGGCTTGGCTTCACAGACCGGTTTCACAGAGGCACCCATCAGATTTTGACGACGACATAGATCCAGTAATTTTACAAATGATACACAGGATGTGGCGCGCCTGATATTCCAGATCCATGGATTCCGTTGCCTCCATGTTTCAGACAGGCAACGTTTGTGTGACTTGGCCACTCGGTATGGCGTTGTGGCGTCGCCTATGTCTACGGTGGCTGCAGCTCCAAATGCTTGCTTTTGAAGAGGGCCGGATCGCATGAAGTTGACAGGTCTTCGAGTTTGTTCACAATCATCGACGGTAAGCTAGAAAATGCTGAGGACTAGTTGACCCAAGGAATCAGGAGACGCTGTGTTGTACTCCGTACGCAGGTTGCCAGATGGTCCCAAATAAGCAAGGGGCATTACATTTTGTTGTGACGCAGTGCCGGGCCGGCTGTTCGCCTTGAGTTTTGAAGAATGATGGACTTCGCTTCGCTGCAAGTAAAAAAGGAAAACAGATTTTTCCTAGTGGCTCACTCCAGGAAATCTGGACAAGGGCGTGAAGGGGAAGCTTGATTCCGGTGTCATCTCTAATTGAAGCGCAAAAGATCACTCCGACTGCTGACTTTAAGAAATTTGCCGATATTAGGTAGGTATGTGAACTCCACTTAGCAAGCCCTACTCAATAGAGTAATAGTTGCGCTGGACAAAAATAGCCATATTACCTTACCTAGATGCAAGCTGCTGACTGGATGAATCCCTGGCCGGATGGAAAGGTCTCGGTCGTGTGGGGTCAATTTTTTGCTTCGCACGTCATTGCCAGGCCTCTACCCATGCACCATATCTAACCTTCATACCTACTGCATAAGTGCTGTCGCGAATTAGACATCGATCTTCCCAACTTTCCCAGCGAAATATTTTTGAAACAGTACCATGAAGGCTTACTGGTACGATAATGAGCCCGTGAGTTCATTCACATCACCTCTACTCCACCTATCCTGCAGAATTTCTGATATAGATTAAAGGGCGACCAGCGTCTGCCCCATGACTCTGGTCGTTCCGTCGATCCATCTTACCTCTCCTCTCTTGGCGTTGTTTACCGGTCTTTCCCTGACGTAGACGACTCAACAAGTGTCGATGCCCTTGCCCGGGAGCGCGACTACAAGAATCGCGATACCATTTGCGTCTCTCCCGCCACCATGGGCGAAGCCTACGAGAGCAAAGTGAGGATGTTCTTCGATGAGCATCTACACGAAGACGAAGAGATCCGTTACATCTTGGATGGCGCAGGCTATTTCGACGTCAGGAGCCAGGGAGACGAGTGGGTCAGGTTAAGATTGGAGAAAGGGGACCTGATCGTGTTGCCAAGCGGGATTTATCATCGGTTTACGAGCGACGAGCAAAACGTAAATGCTGCTGGCCACTTTGCAATAGAAAAAGGACTGACGATTGTTTTAGTACACGAAGGCTATGAGACTCTTCAAAGACGAGCCCAAGTGGACCCCGTTGAACAGGGGTGCGGAGACGGATGCTAATTCATACAGGAAAAACTACTTGAAGGTGAGAGACGGCATTGACGCTGTTTCGGCTCATTAAATGGTTCTGGCTACACCGTAAAGAAGTGCTTGAGAGGATAGCTTTCAGTCAATATCCAAGCGTATGGAGCATCTTTTGTATAAATTATTCGTTTACTGAAAGAGTGTTGATTGAGCTCGCTCTGGTTGCATTCAATAGTTAAAATTTCAATTCAGTCTCTTCCTGTGCAAAAAAATCGCGGATGATAGTGCGTACTACCAAATCTGCAAACCAAAACCATGGACAACAGCCACCAGTCAAACGTGATTCGCTGCATCCTGCAAGCGGAGTTTCCCCTCAAAGACGATATCTGGGTATTCGTTCTTATACTTCATTTTCCCAGATTGCGTTTGCCAAATCTTGCACGAGCTTTAACTTGTCCCACATTGTTCCCGTGTCCATGCCGACGCCAGCTCCATAACTCGCACTACTAAATCCGCACTGCGGGCTCACACCAACATGTTCCAGCACTTCTTCTTTGCCCCTCTCCTGGCCCTTTGCAATCATCGCTACTGCCTCTTCCACCCTTGCTTTCAACACCTCCAAACCTTCCATCTCTGCACTCTTAGTCGTCACAACTCCCAAAACGACATTCTTATTGGGTGGGAGGAAGCGCAGAGGCTCAAAGCCGCCCGCACGCTCAGTGTCGTACTCGAGATAAAAGGTGTCGAAAGCTAAATGATTAAAGATTTTCTTTGCAATGTTCTCGTAGCTACCACTGCTGAAGTACTTTCCTTCCGGCGCATTGCCGCGACAGAGATGTACGCCAACGTGCAGATCCGCAGGCTTATCCTTGAGACAGTCGTTGTAGACTTTGATGTAGAGCTCGAGAAGCTCGTCAGGGTCTTGACCGTCGACCTGACAGCCAGCGAGGAATTCTTCGTTGCAGAAATAGGTCAGTTGCGGGTCGTCGATCTGAATACTCCGTAGCCCGGCGTCGTAAAGTGTTCTGAGTTCCTTGCGATAGACGTCCGTCAAATCGGCGAAGTAGTCTGCGTCAGAAGAATAACCGGATGTGGAAGTATAGGCTGTTCCGGGTTTGAGCTGCATGTGCATCCACGTCGGCGCCGGCATCGTGATTTTGCATTCTTTCCATAGCTCCTTTGGTACAAGGCTGCGGAGGTACAGCCACTCACCTAAGTAAGGGCTTTCGCCATAGCTGATAGGGCCTGCGGCTATGACGAGCGCCCGAGTTGGATAACTCTGCCTTAGGTAGCCCTTAGTGGTCGGGAAATCGGTACGTAGCTGTGTCCAGGCCACTTGCTGGACCGAGAAACCGGGGGTTTTCTCGAAGAGACCATCGTAGAAAAGGGTTCGGCTGTACTCACCGTCCGTGATGGGCCGAAGGTTGCGGTTGAGTTGCTCTTGGACCACGTTCGCAATGCATTTCTTTTCGAGTTGGTCATACTCCTCTTTGGCCGAGTCGGGAATGCTGCCATGTGCTTGATTGAAGCCAAGGCCTTTACGAGATTCACGAAGCTCTGAAGGACGCAGAAGAGAACCAATCTGTTCGGCATGGAATGGAAACACCATTTTATGTACGAACGCGGCCTATGCCACTGTAAACACTGCGTGGATGTGGAGAAAGATTATAAGATGATTGACGATGGGATGAGATTTTTGCAGAAATTCTCTGGGACAAGGAAGCTCTTTACCTTCGAGCAAATAAACCAAGGGATAGGTTACTTATCAAAATAGAAGAATAAGGTTGCTACGGATCAGTATCAGATGCGGAGTAGAGACCTGGTATCCCGGATGTCCGAGCTTGGTTACTTTGGCCGCAGTGAGCTTCATGTATCAGTAATTACGGCAAGAAGTTTAAATCTGGAAAATCCTGAGACCTTATTCGACTTGCCGTCCTTGATTGTCCCGCTCTTCCCCAAAACGAGCAACGTCATTCATGAAAGGCCTACCTTGGGTACTCCGTACAAAACATGTCACTGCTCCAGTGTACCAGTTGATCTGCAGGTTTGCAGACTGCCTAGGTACCTACGGAGGATACCTAGCTTACATGCTTCTTGAGCTGACCTCATAATGTCTACAAGACCGAGTACCACTATGAATTGACCACTGATAGAGACTCTAGCGATGATTTCCGGAGTTTGAGGAATGGAATGGCTCACGAATCCAGTTGAGGCTGCACCGATGAGTCCTTGACGCATGATTGGCGGGCATCATCTAGCGTGAATTCCGTCTACCTTAGCAACGGCCTGGTGAGCCGGTGCGGGAGGGTCAGTGCGCATGTTTACCGTCTGTTGACGTCCCCGGCCTCCCACACCCACTCCCACACCCAGCCGCCCGCCATTCGAGTCCTCACCAACCCACCCCATCCCTCGCTCTGTCCTCCCAGTCGGCAGCAGCTGCCACTGGCGTATCGAGTTCGCGCTTTCGCTATGAGCAATTTGGCAATGCAGTAAAATTATCGAGAAGCTGTTCAGATTCCGCCGGGCCCAATCTGAATCAAGGACTCCACTCTCTATCCCAGAAGAATTGGAAAATCGTGCGAAGGAAAAACTCGCACACGTACTGGGCTGCATCAAGATGCCATCGCGCCATACAAGAGCTCGCGTGCCCATTCCAGCGCAATCGAAAGAAAATCACGACACCCAGTCTCGCCCATCCACAGCCAGCGGAAACTCTGCGCATGACCAAGGCCCCCTTCAAACAGCCGACGCGCCCTTCGCCCAGCACATTCAAGGCGACACACAACAGCAGTTCCCTTATGGATCCGCAGAGAATGCTGTTTACGAGGCATCGCTGCAACTTCGCAACCCCAATGGATTCCCACCGAACCCATCTGATCAGTATCAACTGAACATGGCAAACGGACCTACTTCGCGACCATCCACATCCGGCCCATCCGGCCCATCTGTTTCACAATCGCGGGAACCGAGCCAACAGGTTTCTCAATTTCACCAAGTCAGTCAAGGCGAGCCCCCGAATGCTTTGGCATTCGCGCCTGGCACTGATGCACCATATCCGACGAACCAATACCATCCCACTGATAACATCGATCCGTCACTTCAGGGTGAACAGTCTGGCAATCATCAGCCCCTCTTACAGCGATTCCACAGCGACCAATTTTCAAGACATGGTACCCCGAATGACTTTGGGACCACATTTCAGGGGTTCACTGCGTCAAACGGCGTGGACACAGACGGCCAAAAGAAAAAGGGGGCACCTTCGAGCGCAACGAACGACAAGGAGTTGCGAGAAATACTTGCGGTGAATGAAGGACGGTCGTTAAGAGACGTGGCCGCTGAAGTACTCAGGACAGAAAGAACACCAAAGGCCGAGAAGACCAAGCAACTCTTCGCGATGCTATGGTTCGTTTCGCCTTCTTTAATTACTTGAACTGAAGCTATGTCTAAACACTTTTTTCTAGGCTGAGAGCGACTTGCAAAACTGCAAAGACATCTGTACCGCGAAATCGAGTGTACTCATTCTATGCCGATCGGTGTGCCACTGAAAGAGTTGTACCACTGAATCCGGCATCCTTTGGAAAGCTAGTCAGAGTCATATTTCCTGGAATCCAAACGAGAAGGTTGGGTGTCAGGGGCGAATCCAAATATCATTACGTCGATCTGGCCCTCGAAGGAGCCGATCCAAGTGCGGGAGCTTTTGACCAACTTATTGGTCGACAGCTTGAGCAAAGTCGGCCTCGTCACGGATCGACAAGTACGCAAATCGACTTCAAGTGAGTTTGTGCGGCTTGCTCCATCAGGCTCGTAAGAATTGACTGACCGGCAACAGCGCTGTACCCCGACTCCAGGCCGACACAGCTGCGTTCCCAAGCCAAGACCATGGCTACGAATCCCAACCCTCGCCCTCTCCTCCCCCTCCTCCCTCGCTTCCACTCCCGTCACAAAGTAGCAATAGCAAACTATCCTACAGCATGGTCTTCGCCGAGCATCCACACCCAAATACCCCCACACCGACGACACCCCAAATGTATTCCCAACCTCTTCTCTTTCCTTCATCCTCCGTACCCCTCTCTTCCGGCGCAGACGACACCATCTCTCTACCTGCTATTCATCCCTACTTGCCTCCCAAAACCGACCACGACACGGCTTCAGCTCTTGCTGCCCTGTATCGTACACACTGTACCTCTCTCATCGACTGCATCCGCTTCTGCAAGGAGAAGCAATTCTTTCGCCTCTTCACGTCGTTTGGCGGCACTCTTACTGTCCCCGTTCAGAAGCTCTTCTCGTCTCGTAGCGTAGCGCCCTGGATCCGGGAATGCGATTGGCTTATGTATCAGAAGATGGTGCGCTTTGTTGCGCCTCTTGCTTTGCAAGCGGCCCCTCCGGTGGTCCTGAGCGTGCTCAACACCATCGCTCAGGGACTGCGGGAGCATCTGAGAAAGACGTTCGCCAACTATGCGCCCCACGTGTTGGACGCCAAAATGGAGCCGGCCACGCTCTTCTGTGGCTTATTGCAGAGGCTGCTCCGAGTCAACGAAGCGGCGCACGCGGCGGCGAACCTGCTCACGAATGATGCTAACCGCGAGCAGATGTGGATTGAATGGGCGGTTATGGTGAATCCGAAGCGCGTCATGGAGATGGAATTACCGGCGTGCGGATACGAAGAAGTAGGCAAGATACTAGGCAGGGATGTGAGGGCGTTATTGATGCCGCTGCAAAATCAGTGGATTTTACCAGGACAAGCACAGAACTCCCAGGATCCATTCGCAGCCAGTTTCGGATTCGAAGACGAGGAGCCAGAATGGCTAAAGGGGTTGGATCTGGGGCAAGGTCACGGAACGGTGTCGACAGAAAATGTACTGGATAGGTGGTCGGCTTTCTTATCAAGCTTGTCCGCCAGATTCCCGCACGCAAGTACGAGGACGATACTCCATTGTATTAGCGCGGTGGGCACAGCAGCGCTAAGGGATATAACGATGGCGGGTGGTGTGAGCTATAGTGCGTGGTGGGTGACCAAGGTGTTCGTCGATGAGATGAGCAATTGGCTTGCAGCCATGGGCGGGTTTTTGGAGCATCCAAGCGACCAAAGAGAAATGCAACATGACCTGGGCAATGCCACCAATGATGCACCCGTTGCTAATGGCCTCGGCATCAGACATGGTAGCATTGAAGACGTTCGCCTTCATCATGAAGGATCGGGACTGATAGGATCGGGAGAGAGATGTGAGTTCTCCAACCACCAGCAAGCACTGACGCGACTGACGATGCGTTCCAGTCTCCTCTGCGCCTCCAGCACCAACCCTTGGCCATCAACCTTCTTCGGCGGCTCCACAGCCTGCACCCATTCAACAGGTAGACGATTCATTTCAGTTTAGTCCAAGCAATTTCCCAAAGCTCGACGTGAACTTCGATGCATCTGTCGGCCAACCTAATCAGCCCCAAGAAGCCGATCTAGATGATAGCGGCATAGGCATGTCACTCATGGACGATACGTTCAAGTTTAATTTGGCCGACTCGCGAAACACGGCTATCGGCTCGCAAGAAGTTGGAGGACCTTCGGCTTGAGGAACGCAACTTTCATTTTCACGTTTCCCGTGGTCGTGATACCATTTTCTTTGTTGGTGCATGGAATGTGCTTGTACTGTTTGTCTCTCTCTCACACGACGTTTCAAAATGATTGGATAGGGTCTGGAAGAGCTCCGGAATGATGGGATAGGATACCAATGGCTGTATGTATTTTGCTTGGAGCGAATGAGCGGTATCGGTTGCAATTGATTGCGTATGTAGATACACTTGGATTGATTCTGCGATTGTTTCCACGTTTCCTTCGTTTAGAGCTCAATTTTATGCTCTATTCAGCTGCTCGGCCTACAATTTGCTGACAGAATCCATTACGGAATTCATCATTAATGAATTCTCGTTTTCCCACTAGGGTCGCAATCACTCGAATGCCATTGCCATGAACCCAAATAGAGCGATGATGGGGGTAAAGAATTGAGACGTTCCCACCCCGAAGTGGCTGGAACCCAGAATTTGAGCACTCTTCGGATAGGTAGTCTACAATCCGTGATAAAGTCATCGAAATGCCACCAATACTATTATTTGTTTTGATGGTGGTGGCTAGGATCCATGCCTCGATCCACGTAGGTTTAAAGGTTTGCCTTGGCCTTAATTACCGGCCCCGAGGAATTCCACATCCGGAAAACCTTACTCGTGCTCTTCTCCACCCTGAGGCGTGCCGCCAACGGGAATAAGTTCGGTACATGAATAACGCGAGATACGCCTGCATCAGCACTCGGTCGGGGTTGGCTTGGATTGCAAATGTCCATGATAGGGTTGCCCAGCACGCGGTTGACAAAAAAAAAGCGAACACTGTACTGGGGTGCCTCCCAACTCAAAACCCCACATCCAACCAGATATTGCTTTGGAAATTTGTTTCCAGTCTGATGGTGGCAACCGGGTTAATAGCTAAAAATATATGGGGCAGCCCCCCGTTTGGTGTTCGATTTCTATTGTCACCCGCGTGCCCGGGTACACATATACATGCGCGATTGCGGCCCACCAAAATAGCAGCGTGGAGATGAGCCGAGATGGACGAAGTCAAGAATCTCCCGGAACACTTTGAAGCATCAAATACTGAGGAAGATGTAGCAATCTTCCATCGTAAGCATCTCTTTTCCATCTCAAACTAAAACGCACTGACAATCTGACAATCTGACAGCTGAGTCCAAGGTATCGGAATATATACCTGGTGGCTACTCTCGTCCAAGATGCCTCAAGTTACGAGGGAAGCCAATGATGTTCGCTGTCCTTGCAATTGCAGGATGTGCGATCATGTTCTTTGGCTACGATGCTTCTGTACGGAGTTATCCTACCGAGAGTAAAGGCTATCCATAGGCTCATCGCATTGCGTAGGTAATGAGCCAAGTCAATACTAACAAGGATTACCTTCGCCTGATGAGAGCCGCATCCGGATCTGACCGTGACTCGGCCGCTGTTGGTGGTATAGTAAGCGTTTGGTTTGGCGGGTTCGCAACTGGTGAGATCCACAGGCGACTTCAAATGCTTTCAACGCCGGCTACATGAAGTTGACGGTAATATAGGCGCTCTTATGGTAGGCTCGTATGCCGACCACATTGGCCGACTCAAGACCATTCAGCTGGGCTGTCTCTGGGCACTCCTTGGGGCTGCTTTGCAAGCATCAGCACAAAATATTACTTGGATGACAATCGCTCGTGTGATAGGGGGCATTGGGTGCGGACACCTAAATACCACGGTTCCCATTTGGACTTCCGAGCTGGCCGATGCTAATATGAGGGGCACTTTTGTTGCCGTGGAATTTACGCTCGCTTTGAGCGCGTCGACCATGGTGTATTGGATGGAGTATGGCTGTACAAAAACACAAAGTGAAGCATTCGCCTGGCGTTTTCCACTGGGCTTTCAAGCTATTTTTATTCTCTTCCTCATGGTTGCTGTCCCGTTCTATCCAGAATCTCCACGCCACTTGGCCAAGCGAGGCAGATTGGATGAGGCTCGAGAAATCTTGACGCAATGCAGGATCAATCCGGAGCCTGAGAAGCTCGAACAGGAAATGCAAGGTATTGTTACTGCCATTCGTCTGGAGGCGACGTCTTCGGTCCAAAGCTATTGGAGTATGCTATTCAAGAAAGACCGCCTCCATACCCGACGCAGAATCTTGCTGGCTGGCGGCATTCAGGTACTTCAGAAGCTTACAGGGATTGACTTCATCGCTGCCTATGCACCAGAGATGTTTCAGTTGTCTGGATATAGCTCGAACAAATCGGCACTTCTTGCTGGAGGTAATTTTATTTCATATACGGCTAGCCTCGCGGCAGCAATCTATTTGGCCGACCATTTCGGACGGCGTAAAATGATGCTCACTGGATCTTCGGCTATGGGAGTTCTCTTGATAATAGGTGGTGTACTTGCCCATGAAGTGACAAGAAGCAAAACTATGGATCCAGAAAAGACGCAAAAATACGGTGCTGGTGTTGCTTCTATTCTTTATCTCTACACCTTTATGTATGGAAGTACTTGGCTTACTACATGTTGGGTATATCCTACGGAAGTCTTTCCTCTGGCAACTCGAGCGAAAGGAGCCGCACTGGCCACCGTGGCATTTTCGCTTGCTGGGGGGACGGTCAACGAGATTGTACCCTATCTGATTACAGCCGTGGGATTTTGGATTTTTATAATTTTCGCTTTAGTGAATTTTGCTATGCTTCCTATTATTTGGGCATTCTATATCGGTAAGCATTCTGGTTTGTTCGAAGACTGACTTTGATTAACTTCAAGCAGAGACTGCAAACCGGAATTTGGAAGATTTCGATTTACTGTTCTCAAGGAAAAGCGTTCTTGCATGGAGAGCAGAAAAGGAATTCGCAGCGATGAAAGTGGCAGGGAGTACGAAAATCGAGGAAACAGTAATACCGGCAGATGCTTGATGGATATGCACATAAGGTAGATACCTAGGTAGATCTATGCGTCTCTGTGATTAAAAAATGTGGATGCCGTGCCAAGCCAACTCTCGCACTCGATGCGATCGGACGTTTTCAACGTCACGTTTCGCTCTTACACCGAGCACCGACTTAGCCGAATTAGACTTCGACTTTGCGCTTTGCGGTAGCATTTAGGGCGGGATAGATCTAGATCCTGCTGGTATTTGCAGACTTCAATTGGACGCGAAAGCGAAATTCATTCAGCTACCAGGATCAATATCCAAACATGGTGTTCTGGCCTCCCAGATCGTTGTCGCGCGTCGATCACCTTAGATATAAAAAGCAGATGAGGCCTTCTCTTCGTCTATAGGTTTTCAAATTCGTGCTTACTGGCATTCACCCGTTCTTTTCTGTCTTCTCAGAATATTAAATTCTCGAATATGTCCCAGGATAACGTGCCCCTTCCGGTACCAAATGTACCCCTCAACTTCGTACCCGCGAGAGAGGGAGAAGTACTTGATATTGGAGCAATGAAGTTACGAATCATGGAAGACGGGTCCAATACGGGTAAGTTGTTGTTGTGAAGGCTCCATGTACACAGCGGCATACAAGCAATCCCTTTCTTGCCGCCTTTGTGCCTTCAACTTCCTTCAATCTCTAATTTCTCAGATAATCGCCTCGGTGCTGCCGAGCTTGTCATACCGCCTTACCAAACAGGGCCCCCGGCCCACTGGCACGAAATGCACGACGAGACCTTCCTCGTCACGAAAGGCACCGTCCGGTTTCACGTCCCCATCACTCCCGCAAATCCCACCGAAAAGACGATTGATGCCAAGGAAGGTGACTACGTGACCGTGCCCACCAGGTCTCCACACACCTTCAGCAACCCGACGGGAGAAGAAGCGAGATTCTTCAATACTTTCACGCCCGCATTTTACATCAATTACTTCAAGCTGATGAGTGTCATGGCGAAAGAGGCGGGTGGATTGACACCAGAGGTGAATAAGCGGGCAATGGCTGCCTATGCGACGTTGCCGATTCCTTAATAGAAGACTGCAGATTAGAACAAACATTGTCTGGTCTATGACTCTGCTCTATATCCGCGATGATGCCATTCTGTCATCCTTCTAAGTGTCTTGTTATTATGGAACGCCAACAGCAATTCCACTTCCCAATCCCAATATGTCAGGAAGGTACAGATTGTGCGATATAGTTGCAGCACGGAGTAATTCATTTCGCAGCCCAGCGACATTGTAAACCGATTACTAATGATGAGAAAAGGACGCGATCGAAAGTTGGGATCAACAACATGCTCGAGCTCAACTTTCCTGGACTACGGTCGGGTCGAGCGAGGTGAGATTTTTCCTCTCATGAGACGTGAGTGAGATCTTGTACAAAATGAAATATGTGCCATTGAAAAAAACATCTGAGTCGAGGTTCAGGTGAACGGGTAGGATGTGCTCCGTACCTAAGGTAGAAAAGAGTTCGGGCAAAGTCTCGCGAAAAACCACACCGCTTAGCTAATCAGTAGCTTTGTCAATGCTCTAGAGCTAAAGTCAGATAGGGGGGGAGGCCGTTTTCGGAAGGTATTGATTTTCAGGGACCCCCCGGCTTAGCGGCGGGCCGGTTGCCATGTTTACCTTGGCCTGGGATCATCGCTCTCTCCCCTCATGGCATTGTAACCAAGTACGGAGAACATTCACCAAGAAAGATCCGCCATCTGCATCGCTCCAGCTTCTTTTTTTCTTTTTGGAATATTGGAATATAGCCGCTGCGGAGTGAGACCTTCCCACATCGCATGAATTCGCACTTTGGGATGCCTTTATTTTCAGCATGGCGCTCTTCGAACAGAAATGGATTCATGTTCAGGAGAAGACTTTCACAAAATGGTACGAGAGGCGTTCCAGGCCTTGAATCGGTAGTATGAAGCCATAGCTAATGCTGCCATTCTAGGCTAAACAATAAACTCAAAGTCCGCGACCTGGAAATTAGAGACCTGACCAAGGACCTTTCCGACGGTGTTAGTAGACGATCAATCTCCAATACAGACGAGCACAAACAAGGGCTTTTCCTTGACTCTTTGGAGCAATATGCTTAAGCACCCATGCTGACCGAGTTCCTGTTCACAGGTGATCCTCATCCATCTCATCGAAATCCTCTCGCAAACATCACTGGGCAAATACGCCGCATCTCCCAAACTTCGGGTCCAACGCTTCGAGAACGTCAACAAGGCACTCGACTTTATCAAAATTCAACGCTCCCTCCAGCTACACAATATTGGCGCTGAGGATGTGGTTGATGGAAACAGGAAAATCATACTTGGACTGGTGTGGTTGTTGATTCTACGATTTACCATCAGTGATATTAATGAGGAGGGTCTGAGTGCCAAGGAGGGTCTCCTGCTCTGGTGTCAGAGGAAGACGGCGTGTTATGAGGAAGTGGAGGTCAGGGATTTCAGTGGGAGTTGGAATGATGGGCTGGCTTTGTGAGTTACCCGTTCCTACACCGTATTTGAGCGAAAAAACCGAGGCTCATGACGATGTGCGAAGCTGTGCGTTATTGGATATCCACCGTCCTGACCTAATCGACTACGACAAGTTGGACAAAAATGATCACAGGGGAAACATGCAGTTGGCATTCGATATTGCGTCCAAGGAGATCGGCATTCCGGATCTACTCGACGTCGAGGATGTTTGTGACGTAGCGAAACCTGATGAACGATCGCTCATGACTTATATCGCGTATTGGTTTCACGCCTTCTCACAGATGGAGCGCGTCGAAAATGCCGGACGGCGAGTGGAGAAGTTCGTGTCCAATATGCAGGGCGCATGGGAGATGCAAAACTCGTTCGAGCGGCGTATGAAGGAGTTGCTGCGACAAATTGCAGAGCAAAAGCGAGAGTGGGAGACTGCCGAATTCCAGGGTACATATGCCGACGCAAAAGAACAGTCCAATGCGTTTACCAAGTACAAGAGGAATCAGAAACGAAAGTGGGTAGCAGAAAAGAGCGATCTCGTGGGCTTGCTGGGGAATATCAAGACCAAGCTCAGCACTTACCGGTTACGGCCCTACGAGCCTCCACAAGACTTGAGCCTGGAAGCCCTCGATCAAGCATGGGAAAGCCTAATCAAAGCGGAGCGAGAGAGGAGCCAGATCATCAACGAGAAGATTCGGGACATCAAGAACTGGCTTCGCCGCTCATTTGCGGAAAGAGCCAACGACTTTGCCTTTACCCTCCATACCGTGTCGACGTCCATCTCCGGGCTGGAAGGAGAGGTAGAAGACCAGCTGCGGCACACGAAGAAGTTGAGCGAGCATTTGGCGCCATTAGACGAATACTTGGAACGGATGGCCGAGCTGGACGAGCAATGCGCGGAAGCGAATATCGAAGAGAACGACTATACCACATATACCTACGATGAACTCGAGTACGAGCTCGGGTTGGTGAAGTCGAGCGTGAACAAGAAGCTGGCCTTCCTTGAGAATCAAATGGTGGCGCGAAACATGACGAACTTGACCCCGATCCAACTGGAGGAGTTTGAGTCGGTTTTCAGGCACTTCGACCGCGACGTGAGTAATTCCCTGTCGCAGCTGGAATTTTCGGCCGCATTGGCCAGCCTGGGCCTGGTGTATGATGAGGCGGAGATGCAGAAGAGATTTCTGGAAACGAGCGGTGGCCGGCCGACGGTTACGTTCGAGCAGTTTATACGGTTCATGGTGGCCGTGACGGAGGATCAGAATACTGCAGAACAAGTCTTTGAGAGTTTCAGAGAGGTTGCGGATGGAAAGGTGTGTACCGATCCTCTTCCATGCCCATCGTGAGACGGGCTATCCAGCTAACCAAAGTCACCAGCCCTACGTCACCGAGCTCGATCTGCGCCACTCGCTGGTTCCGGACGAAGTCATCGAAGACCTGGTGAAGAGCATGCCTACCCACAAAGGGCCGGATCTGCAAGAAGACCGCGAGCTGGCCAAGTACGATTATGTCAGCTTTATGGAAAACTACATGGATCCTCCGACAAGCGTGCATGGCGGCAGGAATGGGCATTGATGGCTTCTGGAGTAACATTGGGTCATGGCGGGCGTTGCGGCTTGTTTGTGCATTGACAGATTATAGCATTAGTCGGGCGGCGCCTGTGTCTGGGTAGCGCTGTATGTATTTGATCTTCCAATGAGTCGAATATATTCATAGCCTCGGTGTTTTGAGTGGACGACGCTGCTGTGCTAGCGCAAAGATGTGAAACGTTCAAGGGAGGCGAGACGAGCAGAAGAAGCCTCAGACCCCAGATGGATGCCCCTTCCTCGCATTCACGCCACGCCCCTCATCCGTGCCATCTCCCCCAAGCTCGACCTCTCCCCTATCGCCAGTATCGAGTGCACTCGTTTTCTGCGGCGCGTCAATGAGGTGTGGCCCCATCGCCCCAGTGCCTCACCATCAGCCTTCCGCTCGGCTCTCCGCCCTGAACTTGCTCTAAGCGCGCCTGCGCCGTCGCCCCGGGCTGGCGGCGGTACGGAGTACCTAGCATCTCTTTCTTCATTGTCCTCGGCGCCAACCTTGGCACCGTCACTCCCTCCGCTGCCACCACCATTCAAACTCTTTTCCTTGGCCTCCTCTCCCACCGTGCTACTCGTCTCTAGCGATTTCTACCCTTTGACCGGTCAGAATTTGCGGTGCATCAGGCCCAGACGTTGACTTGGTCAGGCTGTGCTCCGTAGCTACGGCAGGCCGACGGCCCGGTCGCAGCCTGCCACGACTTCCCCCACAACCTTCTTGAGATACCCTTATTTCCGCTTTCAAGCGGTACAGCTCAGATACACCGGTCCAGCATGGCATCGCAAGCTCAACAGTACGTTCCCTCGCTCTATGAAATTTGGCCCAACTTGGGAGGGAGAAGATAGCCTTATGTCTGGTCCTTGCGAGCAGACTGCAACTCCCAGCACCCCCCTAAACAGCGCTTGGCCTGGCAGTCACAGGATTGGCCGAGTACTGTACGATTGACTAACGTCGTAATTACTAGAATCTACTCGCCGGACCAATTCATGAACCTCCGCCCCGCTCCTCGTCCGCCTACTGATCGTCCCAAGCCCAACCTCTCCCTTACACCTTCCGTCACCAATCTCCCGGGGAACATGTCGCAATTGAGCATCTCACCAGCGAGTTCTCATTCCTCGTCGTCCCTCATCCTTCGCCAGAACTCCGGAGAGGGCGGGGCTTATCGAGTGGTGAAGGATGGCTGGGCAAAAGTGAGGGAAGAAGGTGGCTTTATGAAGTTCTGGTCAGATCGGTTTCTGGTGCTGCGAGAACACCAATTGGATTTCCTCAAGAGCAACAATACTTCAAAGGTCTCTTTCACCATCCAACTTCGTGA
Organism: Astrothelium subdiscretum; assembly: GCA_021030935.1. Lineage (NCBI taxonomy): Eukaryota > Fungi > Ascomycota > Dothideomycetes > Trypetheliales > Trypetheliaceae > Astrothelium > Astrothelium subdiscretum. The sequence goes on from JAGFMW010000002.1 coordinate 867,095, forward strand.
CGTCACGAATGTCCAGCGCTCCGAGGCCCACCCCTACTCGTTCGAAATCGAGCGGACTGCACAAGCCTCAGGGACGACATCCCCAGCGCCCAAGGACGGTCCTACCAAGGTCATCGTGTGCAAACTTGAGACGGACAATGAGGTTTACGACTGGATTGATTGCATCTATGAGCGCTGCCCGAGCATGGGTGGAGTGAGCCACCCAACGGGCTTCTCACACCGTGTTCACGTCGGATTCGACCCGAACAGTGGCGCCTTCACTGGGCTACCGCAAGAATGGGAGCGCCTGCTTACAGCTTCGGCCATCACCAAAGAAGATTACAAACAGAATCCCAAGGCTGTCCTCGAAGTTCTAGAGTTCTACACCGAAAAGCTTGTAAAGCGCAGCGAAGACGGATCCGGATACCCCAACTCGACTGTCACCCCGCCAAATGAAAAGCCAGTCACTGGCATTGGCTATGGTGGTGGTGCTTCGATTGCACCTCCACGGCCACAACCTCCGAATGGATTTCCTAGGATGTACAGTGACAGCTCCATTCGGAATCAAAGCCCATCATCTGCACCACAGCGCCCTCAAATGGAGCGCATACCGACGGCACCACGTCCCGCAGACGTTCAAGACTCAGCATCAATAGCTCGAGAACAGGAAGCTGAGCGTAGGAGGAGGCAGGATGAGGAGGCACGGCGACAGCAGCAGCGAGAACGCGAACGACAGAGGGAAGAAGACGAAAGACGCGAGCGTGAGGAGTTAGCTGCCTATAATGCATCTCTTCCTAAAACCCGGCAGCCGATTGCCAAGCAAGAGATCGGTGGCTATGGAGGGGACTTGGAGCCGTCGTCGTCGTCCAGCACTTCTCCATCCCGTTACAATCCTACACGCCCTGCCCCGTCTACTCCCAACGGGTCTCGGGACCGGCAACAAACCCCTAGCTCACTCCGTCAAGTTCAAGCCCAACGACCTGCTCCAGGTGCACCCACAAACGCCAATGGCGCCCCTTACTCGAAGCCTTTGGCGGTAAAGCCTATGCCAAGCTCGCAGCCTCGCACGCAGCCGACCACTAAGATTCCGACATCCACCAACCAGAATGGCGCCCGTGCCCCTGCTAATGGTGCAGGCCAGACCCAGCAGCGTCCGCCGCCAGGGGCAAGCACTCAGGTGAAGCCACTTGTGGTGAACAAACAGGCACAAAATCAGCAATCTGACAGCGTTCGAAAGGCAGAGGAAGCACTTTCCAAGAAGGCGGATCCGCCTCGCAAGGACGTGCGCATGTCTAGCATGACCGAGGCCGAGGTCATGGCGAAGCTGAGGGATGTCGTGAGCAAAGATCGACCCTTGGACTCGTATAACAAGCAAAAGAAGATTGGTCAGGGCGCTTCCGGATCCGTTTACGTCGCACGCATACGGGACACTGCGCCATCACCAACGGCACGCGAGCTTCTGCGCCAGCATGGTCCTCGTGCACAGGTTGCAATCAAGCAGATGGATTTGCGGAATCAGCCACGCAAGGAGCTTATTGTAAATGAGATTATTGTCATGAAAGACAGCAAGCATCCAAATATTGTCAATTTCTTGGACGCGTTCTTGCAAGAGGAAAATAGCGAGTTGTGGGTGGTGATGGAGTTCATGGAGGGAGGCGCTCTGACAGACATTATTGACAACAACCCAGCCATTCAGGAGGATCAGATTTCGACGATCTGCCTTGAGGTGAGTTTGAATCGCTTGTGCCGACCCCTTCAGACAAGTGTTAACATAGTCACCAGACATGCAAAGGTTTGGAGCATCTGCACACTCAGAACATTATCCACCGCGATATTAAATCCGATAACGTCCTACTTGACGGCCGGGGAAATGTCAAAATCACCGATTTCGGATTCTGTGCCAAGCTCACCGAACAGCGCAACAAGCGCGCTACCATGGTCGGCACGCCTTACTGGATGGCACCGGAAGTGGTGAAGCAAAAGGAGTATGGGTCGAAAGTCGACATCTGGTCTCTCGGTATCATGGCGATCGAAATGATCGAATCAGAGCCTCCATACCTGAACGAGGAACCGCTGAAGGCGCTGTACCTGATTGCCACAAATGGGACGCCGCGACTGAAGAAACCTGACCGGTTGAGTAAGGAGTTGAAGGCGTTTCTGAGTGTGTGCCTATGCGTTGACGTCAAGAGCCGAGCTACTGCGAGCGAATTGATGGGGCATGAGTTCCTCAGACACGGTTGCTCTCTAGCGAGTCTGGCGGATTTGTTGAAATTCAGGAAGCAATCGTCACACTAGGCGGACGAGAGGCTGGGAAAAGAACGCCTTTTACGCAAGCAGCTGCTGAGAATTACCAAAGCCTAGGATAATTGGGCACGGATGGGATGGGCGGGCGTCATATGATTGGACTCACATCAGCTTGGAAATGCCCATGTCCTGGAGAAGTAGCTCTAGACGTTTTTGAGCTTCGAGGCCACCATTGCGAGAAGGGGTGGCCTCGATGGTACTCCCCTTTTGCAAGATACCTCAGCATGGTCATTTGTCAAAAGGGATGAGGCTGCAATGGGAGCTTGTCTAATGGTTAACCGAGGACATGAATTGGAATGAGGTCTTGACGCAAACTCGAACTGTGTGTGTAATGAGTGCGCCAAACAAGTGGGCAGGCAAGGGCTTTTCTTTTTTCCGCTCTCGAAGAATTCATGCGATACCGACCTGAGAGGTGCAACAATAGATTTACATTCCATGTTTAGAATCGTGATCTGGCGTCCAATGAGAGTGCCGACGACAAGGTGATGCCCGATCATTGCCACGGAGCATCAGACGCGAGAGGTAAGGTTAGCGTGGGTGGTTAGGTAATTAGCGGGTAGATTCTGCCCCGCTATACCGCCCTTGTGCAGCTCGACAAACCCCGGCCAAAGGCGCTTCAAGATCGAAAGCTTCACCACGCCCTCACAAGGGACCAGCCCCACGACAATAAGCTTCTCTTGACAATAGCTTTTCCTGACAAACATCCAGTGACTTCCAATCCCAGTCCGTTTCCGATCCTACGCGTCTTCCAAAATTCTCATGATTATGCTAATACTCTAAACCTGCCTCTCGTACTTTTCCTTCCTACATTCCTTCCTTCACTTCATCCTCACTTTCCTATAACGCTCCACCTGCGTCGCAGACATGGCGATACTCCAAAATGGTCTCGCAAACGGGATCAACGGGCATCACAATTCCAACTCACTCACGCGCCCGCGCTTCTCTGACATACCTCCGCAAATCGACATTCCCGTCGCGGGCGAATCTGCTGATGAAGCTGTCGAAATTTCGCTCGTCGAACTCCTTGACGACCCCACTGAGCTATGCACACTGCTGGAATCGGAGAGTGTGGGTAAGCAGTACTGGATGGTGATCGCACTCGCGTACGCAAAGCAGCGTAAGGTCGATCATGCCATCGAGATGGTGACCAAGGGCTTGGCTAGTTTGAGGGAGAAAGGCGGCACGAGGGGAACTGAAGAGAGGCTGAGTCTACTTGGTGCGCTGTGTTGGCTGTACCTGTGGAAGTGTAGGGAAGCGCCGAGGGTAAAGCCTGGTATGTTGCCGGAGAAGTCGCTCCATGGAGGCTTGGGAAGAAACCGCTGCTAACCCGTCTCCTACAGAGGGTCAACTGGCATCTGAAGCGCGCACCAAAGACTACTATCTCCAACTCGCAACAAGTACACTCAATGACGCCTCGCGTATCAGTCCTTCGCACGCTCCTCTCCACCTTGCACGCGGCGTCTTGTATCTCCTTCGAGCTTCCCAACCTTCGAGAACGGGTCACGATGCAGAGCGACTTGATATGTTGCGGCAGGCTTCGGCTTCGTTTGACAGTGCCATCCGAGCCAATCCCCGGAACATGATGGCAGTGATGGGCAAAGCAAGAGCGCAGTTCTCACTCGGCAGATATGCAGACGCTCTGCAGGGATATCAGATGGTTCTCGAACAAGCACCGCACGTCACGGACCCTGACCCACGCATAGGCATCGGCTGTTGTTTCTGGCAACTGAATTTCAAGGACGACGCAAAGGGCGCGTGGCAGCGGGCACTGGAGGTCAATCCGGACTCAAAGACTGCCAATATCTTGTTGGGCCTTTACCATCTGGACCAGAGCTCCAAATATCAACTCAACGACCCCAATTTCGGCCAGATCTACAAAACAGCCATGACCAAGTACACACAGAAGGCATTCAAACTGGACGAGCGGTTACCATTGGCCTGCGCTACCTTTGGTGGCTATTTCCTGATGCGTAAAGCATGGGCCCAGGTTGACCGGTTGGCGCGACGAGCGATTGAGCTGACGGACGTGAATGCGATCGCCAGCGATGGCTGGTATCTTCTTGCCCGAAAAGAACACTACGAGGGGGACATGGCCAAAGCGCATGAATATTATTCCCGAGCCGACCTTGCGAGAGGGGGTGAGAACAAGGGTTATCAGCCTGCAAAATTCGGCATGGCCCAGATCCAAGCTCTGCAAGGGAATTTTGCAGATGCAAAGTTTCGGTTGGAGGGTCTGGCGCAGGCGAAGAACATCGAGGCCATGACACTGCTTGGCACCCTGTACGCCGAGGAAGTCTTTGCTGCTCAAGCGTCCGGAGTACGCGAGGACAAATCAACAGAGCTGAAGAAGGCAATCTCATACCTTGAGGCAGTGCGGATGTCCTGGAAAGACCCAAAGAAAAAGGTGACTCCCGACTCGGCAGTGCTTCTCAACCTGGCTCGATTGTACGAGCACGACCAACCAGACAAGAGTCTCCAGTGTCTACAGCAAGTAGAGCAAATGGAGCTCGCCGAGGTGGCTGAAGAAGACAAAAATTTGGTGGACCAGGCGGTGGACGAGCAGTTACCCCTGGGCAATTACGACGTGGCGGAGCTGAGTGCGATGGAGAAACAAGATGATTCCAAGGTGAAAGCTCGTAAAGAGCTCATCGAAGCCAAGCAAAAAGAGAAGAGAGAACGCGAGGCTGATCGCGATCGCCAACGGATATCGGGTCTCCGAGAGTACCTCCCTCCACAACTGTTGAACAATATCGCCTGCTTCCACTACTGTGCCGACCGTATCACTTTGGCCCGTGAATTGTTCGAAGCCGCGCTCAATGCCTGCGTCACCGTATCGCAAGGTGACTCTGGTCAGGATGTCTCAGGCCTCATTACCAGTATCAGCTACAACCTTGGGCGTGCCTATGAAGCCGAAAACAAACCGATAGAGGCGAAGAAGGTCTATGAGGGACTGCTCACCAGAGAAGGCAACGAAGACTACATGGATGCGAAGGTGCGCCTCGCTTACATGGCGCTGAATGCGAGCCCACACGACGAAGGACCAAAAGCGGTACAAGAGTTGTATCAAGCAGAGCCCAATAACCTCGAAGTCAGAGCGTTGTACGGATGGTACTTAAGAGGCGCGAAAAAGAGGACGCAGAACGTGGCTGAAGACGCAGAACAGCGACATTACAAACATACGCTTCAGAACCACGATAAGCATGACCGATATTCTCTCACTGGAATGGGCAACATCTACCTTGCCACTGCACGCGACATGCGCCGAGAAACGGCGGTAGACAAGGATCGCCGTAGCAAACAATATGCCAAGGCAGTCGAGTTCTTTGACAAGGCCTTACAGCTGGATCCTAGGAATGCTTATGCTGCTCAGGGAATTGCCATCGCCATGGCAGAAGACAAGAAAGATTTTGGATCTGCACTATCCATATTCAGCAAAGTTCGGGAGACGGTAAGGAGCGAGACAAATGTGTACACGAATTTGGGTCACGTTTATGGCGAGGTACGGCAGTATGCCAGAGCGATTGAGAACGTAAGTGCGAATGAATCAGCTTAGGAAAAAAAGGTAATTGAATGAGCGCTAATTCGACGATAGTATGAGGCCGCTCTTGCGAAGGGCGGAGCGAAAGATCCAGCGATCTTGTGTTGCCTTGGACGAGTTTGGTTCTTGCGAGGCAAACAGGACAAAAGCGTGCAAGCAATGAAGACTGCGCTCGAGTTTTCTCAACGGGTCTGTGGCTGGTCTTCGTCTCACGTTAATACTTTGCTGACGACCATTACAGGCTCTTGAAGCTCGGCCCGAGGAAATCTACCTTCAGTTCAATATTGCATTCGTTCAGATTCAGCTCGCTCAACTCATCTATAACCTCCCGGAATCGCAGCGGACCCTCGTCGACGTCGAAGCTGCTCAAGCTGGTCTCAACGAAGCCATCGAATCGTTCACTGCTATTGCCAAATCCCCTCACCCGCCCTTTCCACCCCACGATCTCGAACAACGCGCCAACATGGGCCGGAACACGATGCGCAAACAGCTCGACCGTGCGATCCAGAACCAACGAGAGTACGAGGACAAGAACGCAGAACGTTTGCGGCTCGCGCGGGAGACGAGGGAGGCGGAGATGAGGGCGCGAGAAGAGGAGATGAGGAAGAAGGAGGAAGTGGCAGCGGAGCAGCGTCGCAAAATTGCGGAAGAGCGGCGCAAGATGGAGGAACGGGATCGAGAATTGGCTGAGCGCAGGATGGAGGAAGAGAGGAGACGGGAGGAGGCTGAAATGACGACTGATAGCGAGACGGGCGAAAAGAGGAAACGGTCGAAGCGGAAGCCTGGAAAGAGAAAGAAGAAGGGCGACGAGGGCGACACCGACCTCTCGGGGTCTGATGCTGGGAGGCGGAGCAGGGGCCGGAGCGAAGTCAGCGCGGTCACGCCGGCGAGTAGTGATGTGGATGGCGCAGATCGTCCACGGAAAGAGAAGCCGAGGAAGAAGCGAAGATTAGTGGAGCGGAAACAGAAGCCGGGCAAGGAATACAAGTCGACGGAGCTGGTCGTCGACAGTGACGAGGATGACGACGCCGGAGTGACCGTGAACGGAAATGCAGATGCTGCGGACAAACAGGATGAGGATTCGCCGATGGAGGAAGCGAAAGAAGATGGCGATCTATTCGGCGACGACGAAGATGAGGTGGCAGCCCCGAGGAAGAAAGCAGCTCGTGTAATAGATGATGAGGACGAGGACGATGGAGGCGCGAGTGCAACTGCGTCGAAGGAGGTTGGAGAGGCCGAAGATGTCTCAATGGAAGATCTTGAGGCTCCTATATCGGCAGACGACGAGGGATGAATACAGCGAGGGTGTTCCTACTTATGTGGAGTTTCCGGTCCCCGGCATCGGTTGCCAATGCATGTTTAGTCCATGGTGTCTTCAGGCAGTCGTTGATGCTACCTATTCGCGAAGGATATGTATCATATTGGGTATTGAGGGGATAAATTACACCTACAGTAGCTCGTGAAACATTATCGAACCTACCGATCCCATTGATTATATGTTCTACCCTTTCAAAATTTGAATCATGTCTTCGTATGTTTATGGAAACGGATTTGGAAAGGGGTTCGGCCTAATTAATTAAACAAGAACTTCTCAGCCGCCATAGCAAGATCCATCAAAACCTGGGTCTCATTCCCGAAGCGCTTCGTAAACCAACTCGCCAATCCTTGCTTTAAGCGTTTGATTGGAACGTTGAAACCATGGATGCCGAAATATACTTCCACGACTCTTCCACAGGCTTGCCTGCAAAGAAAGATCTTCTCGTTTTCTTCGTCCCCGGTAATCCCGGCCTCATAGAGTACTATCGCACATTTCTTACTCATCTCTACGGTCTTCTCTCGAAGCAGCCTCTAGAGTCCAAACACGCTGTTCCTACAGATCTCAGTTTGCATCTCTACGGCCGCAATCTTGCCGGATATGGAACGCACAATTGCCGGAAAAATTTCGATGAGGACGAAGCGTTGAGAAAGCGCCTTCCACTGGGACTTCAGGAACAGATCGAGTATATCGAGAAAGCACTGCATGATACGGTCAGGAAAATTCAAGAAGGAAAACACCGCGCAAGAAGTCACGAGGAGACGGATAGAGCCAAAAGCAGAAATGCTCAAAACAAGACTGGCCCTGGTCTCCCCCAACCTGCACAAGTCATTCTCATCGGTCACTCATTAGGCACATATATCAACCTTGAACTACTACGTCGTCGAAGGGATCGCATCCGATCACAGAACAATCATGCAAAGGACGTGACACCGGAGAGCAACAATCCGTCGAGCGCCAGTCAAGCTGAAAGGGGAACTTGGGGCGTCGAAACTAGTCATCAAAGTGAATTTCATCTAATTGGCATTATTAACGTGGCTCCAACGGTATTTGACCTGGCAAGCTCTCCAAGTGGACAGAGAGTCACTGTTGGAGTAAGTTTTTGCGCCGTCAGATCCTGTCTTTGCGACGGCCGAAACTCGAAGCTGTTACATTTCCTTTGACTACCCCCTTTACTTTCTGCCCCAACCCTTGTTCGATTCTTGGAAAAGCTGGCATTTGCGCTTTATCGCGTGATGAAAGCACAGACTAATATGAGAATAGGGTTTGGCAACACACCCTTCTTTCCCAGCGATAGTCGGAGGCATCGTCGGATTTGTCACTAGGAATTGCCCAGCTGGGGTGCTCGAGTATCTCGTCCAACTCGTCACAGGAATGCCCACTGAAGGGGCTAGAGTTACTGTAGGATTCCTGCAAAGCCCATTCGGAGTAACACAGGCGCTGTACGCACTTTCTCCACCCTGTATATCGTTGAGATGAACAACCTAGGAGGCATCCTTTGGCTGATTAAAGAGCTCGACAGACATCTGGGCCGTGAGGAACTCCTTGAAATTACGAAAGACAAATGGGACGACGAGCTATGGGGCACTGCGTCCCCCATGCTGAGTTCCGCTCCACCTGTGTTTGACAGCAATCACACAACAGGTGCCTCCTCAGTACCGGGAGAGGACATGGCAAACCACCAAACCCAATCGTCAAACCCATCTTCTGCTAGCTCTAGTCCCCAAGGATCGGCTACAGTGCCTCTGTATTTCCTGTTTGCGCAGGTGGACCATTGGATCGCTGAGCACACGCGCAACACGCTCATGCAGGCACGTGCATACAACCCAACCGTCGACGGCGATCGAAAGAGTGGCAACGGCCGAAGGAAGCCGCACATGGAGATTGATGATCAAATCGGGATGAACCATGCTTTTTGTTTAAGTAAGGCCCATTTAGAAGGACATCAAATGAGCACCCATATTGACCAGTCGTTAGCACATAGTATTCCCGTCGCAGAGAAGATAGCGGGTTATATTCAGGACGCCCTCTCGCGCGAGTCATGAGGGAAGTCCTACGATACGCTGGCACTGCGCTCTTTTGGGGAACCCGGAAAATACTAAAGATCATGGTTGTCTCTTGTACGTTACTCGTGTGTACCGTCCTTTGCTCGCTGTCGACGTTCACTTTGACATAGGTTGTGACAGAGGTCTCTCTGACTAATCTCAGTTCTTATTATGCGACTCGGGTCCAGATGACAGGGGCTACAAGCAGAAGACTAGAAGCCAGTGCCAAACCAGAGGCCGAAATCAGTATTGGTATCAGTATTGTACACATGCCCGCCCAGCGCTTGCCAGCCTACCCGTGCCCAGGCGCCTTCTATGTTGGTGGTCACGTCCATCCTCAAATAACCTCACCGTACCCGAGCGGTGTCTTAGAAAGGAAAATCTCAAATTTGTACACGTCGAATCAGAATCCGTAAGCGTGGAGACACTTACGATAGAAGTAGAGTCAAGTCGAATGGGTCAAAGCGTGACGCGCATGTAATCGTTGGCACCGAATGCCTTCCCGCAATTCGGACATTTTCGCATACGAGATGTGAGTCGTTCGCTGACACACTCTTGACAGAAAACGTGGCCGCATGTTTTGAGAGCGGTGTTCTTGAAGTTCTTCCGACAGACGGTACAGATGGCGATTGTCTAGGAACGTCACGTCAGTACTACCACAATAATATGCGATTGGACTTACGCGAAGCATTTTATCCTCATCGCTCTGGTTACCCAATCCCTTCTTCTTCCAACCTTCAAGACTCTTCTTCGTCTCTTCCAACCGTGCTTTTAGCTCCTCAAGCTCAACTTCGGCTTTCCGCTGACCCTGAGATGCTGCAAGTGCTGTGGAGTCCTTGGTCGTAATGTACTTCTTGAGTTCATTGACTTCACTCTTCAAGTCCTCGCAAGTGTGTCCTTGATCGACGAATTTCTGTTGCGTTGCGCGGTGTTGCGTGGTGAGAGCGTTCAAGGCCTCTTTGGTCTCGAAAAGCTGCTTTTCAAGCTTATCAGCTACGTGCTCACGAGTTCCGGCATTGTCTTTAAGCGTAGCAATGATTTCCGAGCTCTTTCCATTTTGATTGCGAAGGGTACGATTCTCAGCTTCCCTGGTATCTTTGAGCTTCATGGCTGCGAAGTACTTCTGATCTGCCTTTGCCTTTTCCGCCGTCAGTCTTGCCACTAGCTCTTCCGTGTTTGTCACATCTACGACTTTTTTGCTGTTTAGAGTCGACGCCTTCTTGAAGGCAGCTTCGATGGATTTCAATTCCGTGTCGAGCAAATTGTACTCCTTCTGCAGACTCGCCGCCTTGTTCTTTAGCTGATCCAGCGACATGCCATTCAATGCTGCTTCAAGGTCGGCGAGATCCTGCTTTTCGCCAAGCTGCAGCTTCAACCGCTCTACTTCGGATTCCAAAGCGGTGATGCGATCCTGCCTGGATTCTGCGAGGCTTCTGGTGTGAGCTTCGGCCGTGCGCTGTTGTGATTCAGTTGCCTTGCGTATCGACTGATCAGCAATTAATTCATCGCGCAGATTGCGGATTCGAGCGAGATCCGTTTCTGCTCGTGCGAGCTGAACTTCGGAGTCGGCTATTGTTGCTCGCGTGTCTTCCTCGAGTCGCTCGCGGTATGATGATCGTTCTGACTGAAATTTTTGTACATCCTCCCGCAGTTGGACATTGGTGGCCTCTAGATCGTTGATGCGCTTGATAAGATCTTCCTGTTGAGACTTGGCAAGCTTGAAAAGCTCCGTTTTGGCGTAATCATCGTTCGACAACGAAGTTGTGCGAAGAGCGAAGGACGTGAGATCCTCCGTCAACTTCTTGTTTTCTGACTCTAACTGCTCAATCTGCTCCTTCCTCTTCTCAGAAATCGCCACAGCCTCTTTGCGTGCGACTTCGGCCTCAAAGGTAGAGGGCCCCTCATCTAGCACGCCATTGACAGCGTCGTGCTTCGTCGCAGGGGTAGCATCTCCACTAACGCCACCTGCAGACTCGCTTCGTCCACTCAGCGTGCCTTGTCTTTCCAACTTTTGGACTGTAACGCTCTTTGCTCTTTCCAATTTCTTCTCAGCAACCATATACCTGTAAGAAGCATTCTCGAGCCGGTCAGACAGTTGATCCTTCTCGGTCGTCACACGATGAAGCTCGGTGACATGGGCTTTTTCGGCTGCGAGCAAGCTCGAGAGGCGGGCCTGGAGATCTCTTGTTTCGGAAGATGCTGTAGGAAGCTTCTCAAATAGCGTCTTCATGGCCGTCTTGATTTTGGCCGATCGGAAGGATAGATGTTCTTCGAATTTTTCATTGCCTGCGAAAAGTAAAGAGGAATGGAAAGGGACATTTTCTGAAGCACCCAATCAGCCTAATCTGCCATCATATGAGAGGTTCGAATGTTTTGATATCCCTACCGGTGTCGTTCGAAAGGCCAACGCTGGGGATGTCATTTGCAAGCACCGTTATTTCGTCGAGCAACTGCAAAAAAGATCGAGTCAGCAAGGGCGATAGATTTGCAAGGCAAAGTATACTGACCTGTGTGAACCAGATGTCTATGATTCGCAGGTGATCATCATGATACAGTGAACGCTTGGTCATGTCGGCAACCTGAGCGTCGAGTAAACCCTTCTCGCGCTTATACTCTTTCATTTGTCGGAGGATGGCATCTTTCTGATAGCGCTATTGACACAAAACAAATGTCAGCTGAAGCTGGGATCCGACACCAAGATCAGAAGCTCAGTGTTCATAGGCTCGGCTGAGGGATTACCGTACATCAATCTCATCTTTCCAAGGCAGATCGGCGTCGGACGGGTTCTTGCCGCCATTGACGGCAATCGCCTGTCTCTTTGCAGGTGGCGCGACGACATCATCAGGATCCGAGATAGAAGGCCGTTTGCGATCATCCATGGTAACTGTGCCCAAGGGTGGACCAGGAGCAGGCGGAAGGAGAGCAGCATCAACCAACGTCATGGGGAACAACGAGGCAGGCGATGACTCGAAAGCCACAGCAGAATACGCTGACAGGAGTCAGCATGTGGCTATCGGGACGACCGGACCTGGAGAGAGAGCAACACACGTTGGGCCGTTAAGGAGAGTCGAGAGAAGTGGAAGAGTTTCCAGGTGAGGATCGAGGAGCCACGTGACCAGGCGCTAACTCAAGCGAGGACGCCAGAGTGGACCCGGCCCCAATGGGTCCCTGGCTCTGTCGGGTACTATCGGTACTCCGTGCTCCGTACCGCAGACGGCACGACACACCAAGCCACTGCGACAGTCACTCTTGCAACCCCACGACCCCTCGGAGCCTCAATTAAATCCTCTACGATCCGGCTCACTTGCAAGAATATGTTTGCAGCGGTGGTGATGCTCGACAGATTATTCGACCGACGAATTGTCTCTCTGAACGGGGCTACGACCGATTTTCCTCCTTAAACTCCTTAACCATGTCGTCCTTCATCAACAAGTCAAGCAAAAAGATTGCCCCAAGACTTCCCGGAGTCCGTCGACGACCTGTGGATACCTCCGCCCGCTCTAGCACCGATCCCCAAACGTCGCCTGCTCCTGGAATTCCCCAGTCGACACGAGCCTCATCCACGCAGCAGCAAGAATCCCCACTCACCCCTCCACCTACTCAACCGCCTCAGTCTGAGTCAAACCAGTTTGGTAGGGAGTCAGTAAGCGCTAATAACTTGCAAACGCACGAAGATGCTCCACGTGGGCTTCATGAAATCCAGTCGTTCACTGAACAAGCCCGGCCAACCTCCAGAATTGAGCTCGAGGGGCACGACGAGCCACCAAATAAGAGAAGGAGACTTACACCACCTCCCACGCAGACTTTAGAAGCCTCTGCCAACACATCCGCTCTGCATGATGCCAATCCTCAGCACGGCCAGCCTGCGGAGTCCGCAGTGGAGCAGATGGGAGCAACAAGCCAGATTCATCCAACTTCGAGTGGCATATCTGAATCCCCCGAGATATCAGACACTACACTTGGGGCGCAAGCAGCCGATTCCGCAGCTATAAATGGATCACCAGAGGCCGACGGCCCAGGTCAGAGTGCTTTTTCTCGGGACGGGGCTTATCAATCTGAAACGCATGATAAGAGGAAGGCGTCGCCGGTAAAGAGGCCTGCGCGGGCCGAACCAAGACCACCTATTCCGCCAACCAGTCCGCCGCTTGGTGGCACGATAATGAGAACCGTTGAGGGCCCTGATGAGCCAGTCCCAGCTTCCAAGCTGCGGAAAGTTCGAAAAGACAAGGGGACAAAAAGGACAAAAAAGCGTGAATCAAGTAGGTCGGACTGCAACGGAAATCAAATTAATGCTGAAGTCGGGATTTCTGGACGGGACAAAGGTGCAATAGGCTCAACTAGTGCTACCAGAGCACGCCGAACAGGGCCTGGAGACACCAGTGCTTCAGAAGAGGGAAGTGAAGCGAGTCGTGCTTCCGCTACAGTACCTACCGTCCCTGATAGAGAACGTCGGCCATCCAAGAGTCAATCACGTGCGGTCCAGTCCCCATCTACTCCTGCCACATCAATTAAAGTTAGTGCTGCGCCAGGCAAGTTTGTCCCGCCACGAAAACGAAAACGTAGAAAGACACCACCAGAGAATGAGCAGGTCGAAATCACCCCTTCAATCACTACTATGCACGATCTCTGTAAAGACACACGAACAGGCCAGACAAGCAGCAAAGAGAAACGGCTCCAAGCTAGGGACTGGGCTGAAGTCGAACGTCACCAGCAGGCCGCCCAAGAACGCTTGCGTAGTCTTGGTTCTGTAGTCCAGGGCGCGCGCAACCTCAGAGGCAGTGCCTCGCTCAATATCCAGCACGAAGACGGCACTCGAAGTCGTAGTACTGGCGCTGCAAACCCCGACGAAGCTACCGACGAAGACCACGCGCACCAGGGACCCACGCTTCGATTAGTAGACGGTGTCATCCAGCTGGATGAAACTTCACTGCAAGTGGACCGTCACGCGGCTCGAGATGGCGATCAGGATCAGGACGCTGTCGCAATCGAAGAAGACGACCTCTCGCAGCGTCTCACCGCGCACTCCTGGCTCTATGCCAACCGCCGCGATCCCGCGGACCGCCTGCCGAGTTCTCACAAAGGAGATCCGTGGGATCCGGACCAGACGCGTCTTTTTTACGAAGCTTTACGCATGTTTGGGACCGACTTCCAGATCATCAGTGCCATGTTTCCCGGGCGAAGCAGAAGGCAGATCAAGTCCAAGTTCACGCGGGAAGAGCGAGAGAACCCGGACTTGGTTGAGGAGGCATTGGGCGTCGAAGGAAGGGTACCCATGAATCTGGAGCAATATGCACAAGCAACTGGCAGAGACCCCAGCGATGGTAATGAAGATGGGGAGGAGGGTTGCGAGGGCATGGGCTTCGTTGATCCGGTGAAGTTGAGAGAGGAGTTGGCAAAGGAAGAAGAGGAAGCCAGGAAGCAGATCGAGGAAGCTAGGAAGGAGGCGGCGGAGGAGAGACGGCAGAGGGAGGCGGCAAAGCTGCATAGGAGTGGTGACGGGTTTGTCGGCGATCATGAGGCTTCTGGCGCGGACAAGGAGAACGACGGAGAGAGGAAGAAAAAGAAGACGAGGAAGCAGAAGAATGAGGGAACATCAGCGAAGAAGAGCAAAAAGCCAGCCGTGGTGGCAGGTGGAGAGGAGATTGTGGAAAGTATCGAATGATGATTCAGGGACCTCTCTCGATCGTGGGAGATGCTACAAGGGATTATCCTGTCACACCCTTGAAGATTAATCGACAGTTTGCACGAATACTGTTGCTATCGGGGTATCTTGCTAGCTAACAATGCAAATATATGCGTAACTCTCTCCACTACCTTTGCCACTCTCTCAATTTCTTGCGTCACGCGCTCGCTGGAACAGCCCCAGGAGCACGTCCTGCTGGCTCCCTCTGGATGGTAGAGGGATGCCTTGCATCGGTTGTGAGTCTAGTTGTTGAGGTCGCCCCGGCGGATGTAGTGGCGGAATTGGAGGCATATGTTCTTGACCGTCCATGGGAGATGAGGTGTTCGCCAGCAGTCCTAATCTCTGCTCGGCTGGTTGTACGTGAGGCACTGGTTCCATAGGCGGATAATGCATGGATTGCTGAGATGAATTTTGTAGATTCAGGGGACTGGGGAGATGTGGATTTGTTCCTTGTCGCTGCGGTGGCGGAGGCATTTGGTCTTGTGGGAACCTTCGAGAAGGCTGTATACGTTGCGTGGATGGACTGTTGTGACCACGTACGCTCCACGCGTCGTCGTCTTGACGCTGTTGCCCAAAGAGCTGACGCAGGCTGAGCTGACGTCCCATTGGGGCGCCAAAGGCGTCGTGCTGGCTTGATTCTTCGTGTCCTCCTCTTAAGCCATGCCCATCAACGAAGTTGGCTTGTTGTTGTCGCTGCCTTGCCTGATCCAAGGCGTCCTGGGCGACTTTCCGCGATATCTCGGCTTGCTTAGCACATTCTTGGATGACCTGGGCGTTGAGAAGGCGTGCCTGCGATGTAGAAGACGGTGCTGGCTCAGAGAATATCCACAATCCTATGATTTCTGGCTCTAGCGCTTGCTCTGATCTCTTATGGTCATCCTCGTTCTGTTCTGAAGTCCTGACCTGGAGGATGACGTATTCTTCGGTTATCTCAACGTCTTCAGCGCACTTGAGCTCTGCCTCAAAGTTTTCGAGACCTCGCCTATTCAATACGACAACACCGAACCTGGCGGTTGAGACCTCCGTTCCATCCGACAATGAGTGTTCGTCAAGTTCCAGGTGTTCCGAGGATAACTGTACAACGAACAAAGTGCCTTCGACGCCACGTTTCTCCCATGTCGAACTCGTAGCAGAGAATCTATAGACGACAGCATAAGGGGCGATGCTGAGGATGCCAGTAATTGACGGGTTATGCCGCCGGAGTACAGTGAGGTTTAGCTCTTCATTCGTGCGGGATGGAGGAGGTGGAGGCTGGGCAAGGCCCGTATCTGTGAGAGCGGCGGTGTCCGTGTCGTAGTCGGAGACTTGATGCGGATGGGAGGGATGTCGCTGATGTGAGGCTTTATGCAGCTTTTTGGAGGTCATGGAGGGCATTCACAAGTTAGTCGAGGAGCATGCAGGTACCTTGGTTGAATTGCAATATTGAGGAACAGCGGCAAGAGTGGCCGGGATACGGAGTAGAATACATATTGGCAAGTCACGTCGGATATCTGCACCACGTCCTACTCCTTCTACAGAGTACTGCTACATAAAATGACGTTTGTCCACAGGGCAAAGTTATCATGGCCTTGCAAAATCTAGATCAACCCTGTTCTGGAGCTCAATTTCTGTGTTCCTGTGTGGTAGTTTAGTATCATGCAAGCTCATATGATATCGAAGTGGTCCATGGGGATCACAGCATACGTGCAAGCTTTCAAGGTCAGCATGAAGACTAAGAGAAGCATCGAAATAAAAGTTCAGAATCTACTTCATAAGTTGCTGTATGACAGGAAGCGTCCCTTCGTTCCAGCACTGCAAGTAACGCGAAAGGGTCAAACGGCTGACGAATTCTGCAGATCTAGACCGAATACCTCCAGCCTATGCAGATGCCTCGCCGTTTGTTTTCAAATAGGTCGGTATTTGGAAAAGTCATCCCAGCAGATCACTCCAAACAATGAGTTATCAACCCTGCCATTCTTTGCTCAGGCTACCTCCAATGCATGAGGCCCGCAGTCCTGAAGTCACGAGTCTGATTTGTCCGTAGTATTGCCAGCTTCTCCCCTGTTTGCCGGCTCGTCCTGGATACCGACGGACTTTTGGAGGAAGGAGAGAGGTTTTGCTCTACCAAGCGCCGAAAATCAGCATTCGTTCTCTTTTGGGAATCATAGTCAAGGAATGGATCCCGCTTCCAAGGGAGGGATCATACTTCTGGTTCAGTCTCTTTCCCTTGAGCGCGCTGAGTTTCTGACTCGCAGGGCTGAGGATATTGTCAGAAGGTGATACGTAAGTGTTCTGCGATCTGCACGTACGTCCATTAGCCTGCTGAATACCATGTAGCTACCAGAGCTTTAGGAAAGATGAACATACCTCGGATTATTTGTGGACTTTAGATTGTCCTCTAGCATTTGCCGATGCACACTGTATGCTTTCTGCTTTGGACTTGCCGGCTCCATCTGCACGTTGGTGTCACGGGACGCAAGGATATTCGTAGACATTGCGTATGTGGGCTTGACTTATGTTTAAAAGTGTGCTTATTAAGATGTTGGCGTGTTTGGAGAATTCGAGGAGGGTGAGTGTGCTGGATGGATTCCGTGGCATGTGGAGGTGGAGGTACCCCCGGGGTACCTAGAAAGGCCGTGACAAAAACACATTACCTTTTACAGCCTAGTGCACAGCAAACCTCTCCGCTTTGGGCAGCGGGCAACAAAAACCACCCCGTTTCCTCCCACTTTCTGTCTCCATTCCAGGACTTTTAGTTGGTCTGCAAGGAGGACAAATGCTTTTCTGAAAGTTCGATCCGGGATGGTCGGGCGGAGAGTGCTACGAAGTGGATAGGGTGGTTCCCCTTTCGCCCCAGGCTTACATTGCCTATGAGAGTGCATCATCAAGAAAGCGTAAAAAAAAGAAAAAAAGCACGCTTGGTTTTTCAAGTGCGACGGGCAACTATGTATGGTCGTTGTCCCTCAGAAATAACTCGAGTACTTTGGTCATGTGGTCTTCCCGCGCCTTTTTGTCCCTCGCCTTCGAAGGCAAGGGTACTTGGATTACTAACCTTGAAAATATAGTTGCATATGCATGAAAAAAATTGGCCCTCCGTGCAAGTGGAAGTGCTTGACTATCTGCCCCCGTCTTTGTGGGAGATGAAGGCAAGGATTCTACTCCGCTCCTGAGTGGAGATGGTAGTGTACCCGCAGGTTCGGACGCTGACACCTCAGAAGCGATCCGTGCAAGGGTTGACGTTAGCAAGACAAAGGATACGCTGCGACTCGGTGAGCCAGAGAGCGTCTCCAAAACCCAGCTCTTCTCGTCTTCCTGAGAAAACGGCTGTTTGGCTTTGGCTCGGGCAAGCATGCCGGACTCGAGGCGCAACCACATCTCCTCCGAGATAATCCCATCCTGTAGGCTCTCGAGAAACTCCAGAAGCGTTTCAGCCAACGTCTCGAGACGTTCCACAGTAGTCTTCCCCACTGGTACGTACTGATCAAAGGGCTGGTCATTGTCCAGCGCCTCCCGTATGGCCAGCCTGAGATCATCCCGCGTGGATTGATCCTTGATATTCCAGCTATCCTTGGCAAAAGGCCAGTCAAAGCGATCTTTCCATGGGGAAGCATGTTGGTCGTCGTCGGTGTTTGTCATGCTCCAGTCGGCGACCGCGCGCTCGACGAGGTCTTCTATCGCCTCCGTCAGCCGGAACAATTCCCTTGGAGCAGACCACATTACCGGCGAGGATAGAGACAATGAGTCTTCGCTAGGACATGATGCAGCTTCTTTTCCTGAGCTACCTTTCGGTCGTTGGTGCTGCAACTTCCGAATTCCGCCCTCTGGAATGCGGATGAGTTTGTCGATGGAACGACCGAAACTAGAAGGAAGCCATTCACCTCGGACAGTAATGAAGTGGTCGCGCCCGTCCTGGACCCGGAGTACGAGGATATCATCAATCGATGCGATACCCTCATTCAAACGACGAACATCATCCATGGACGAGATTTCCAGCATGAGCTCAATCGTGCACGCGTCGCCTGGCTCCAGAGTGCGAAGGTCTTTCGGAGGCGTCGAGAAATTTTGATCGTGCTCGTTATCGAAGCGCATCGAAAGCCATTCCGGTGCAGTGCCCTGCATCTGGCCGACGCCGACGGGCCGATCGATGAAGCTGATAGACGCCGGGACGCGACCCGTGTTGGCAATTGTAATGGTTCGGTACTTGGGCTGTCTGTAACGAACATTGCCAAAGTCGACGTTTTCCTCGTCAGAGACGGACCCGTCGAGCGTAGAATAATCCTCGCTAGTACTTTTGCGGTCAATGACGACGCTGATTGTTGGGCGACCTTCGTTCTCAGCTTTGTCGAGCTCTCTGGCAACTTCTTGATAGATTTTCGACTTGAGATCCGGTACGACCGCGTCGTACTTTAAGGTGAAAACTGCGTCCAAAGGTTTGTGATCAGATGATAAGACTCGTTGATGGGCTGCATAATAATCAAGGGTTATCTCATCTTCAAATCCAGCCTTTGTTACAACGATATCTGTTTCGGGCTCAATATGTTCACCATCGCCGCCTTCGTCGTCATCGTCAGCGTCAGTGTCAGGGTTGTACTCAAATAACGTATCTTCATCTGCAGCGGCGGTCTCAATCCCCTCAGCCTTCAACTGTTCATCGCGCTTCCGATCTGCCTCTTCCTGTGCTACTCTGCTTTCATAAGCTAGCTTGTCTCGCCTTGTACGATATAATATGCGGTCACACCAACTAGGCGCTCTCTTCTTCTCGCTCGAATCGAAAGCACCCACACTACCAATGTCGTACTTGTAAGTAGGTAGAAATTTGATATCTCCTTCTCTCCATCCATCATGGAACGACTTATGGACTCTCTGTTGTTGGTGAAGCTCATCATGTGGGAGAAGTGACTTCAAAGTGGCTTGCAAAGACGTAGGATCCAAACCTGCAGTCGACTCGGGCTCCGGCGGGCTTTCGGATGAAGCTAACCCTGATACTGTAGATGACGACTGCGCCGAATCTTCAGACATGCGGGAAGTAGCAGACGTAGACGACGTGGACTTGGGCGAGTTGATCGACTCGTCCTCCAGCGAACGGTCTGCCTGACTGTCGAAAGTTGTCTGAGCAAGCTCACTTTCGATTTTCAATGCTGAGTGGGCACTGATATCATACTCGTTACGCGTATGCAGCATCAACAGCCTCCGAACATCCTCGCCGGGAATACCCTCCAACCTGTAGTTGAGATCACCAAACCAAAAGGCAAAATCTTCGTCCCCAATTGTCTCTCCTTTGGCTTGTTGCCCACTCACTGGGTCATTAATCGGATCAAACCGTGTTCGAGACAGGATCTGAGATACATCCCAGTCTCGCCGGTCTAACGCAGCTTTATCGGCTCCTGCAGAAAGATGAGAATTGATGAAGACCATACGAGTAGTTTCTCCCAATACTAGTCTCGCAGTGACAGCACCCTTATTGCCCATGTAGCCCATCAGGCCCGTGCCTACACTGGTTGTACTGACATTTCTGATGTGAGAAGTCAATTGAGGAGAAGCGTAAATCAAGAGCAAGAGGCCAATGAGCTGCTGCTCAGCCACCAACTGATATCCTTGGGGTAAAGCTTTCTCCAGGGCTTTCTTCCATCTGTTTGCTGCTGCCGTGTCAGTGTAGGGTTTCAAGGCCTCGGTAGCGGAGTTTATGTCAATAATCTCTTGCAGGCCAAGCGCATATATTCCTATTTCCTCATCGTGAGGCAGAGAACCAGGATCATTCTTCGGTAGAGTTGAGTCCTTTTGGGATGACCTTCCCTCTTGCTCAACGACACCTTCTCTTTGCTGTACCCCTGTAGGCATGGAAGCTTCGGCTCCATTGCTTTCACTGGGCGGACCGACTGATAGCCCTGCTAGGGACTCAGATACGCCCTTGCCTCCTACAAACCAACCACCAACATCCTTTTCTGTGTCTTTCAAAGATGCCACGTTCCATGTCCCGACCTTCACGCGTATCTTGCTCTGAGTGGTGTATTCGGCTCGGCGCGCATGCAGCGCCTGGGACAGAGTTTGATATTCTTCTATCCATGAAGTATCAGGAAATGCACCAGGCACGGCTTTAGCGGTAGACTCGGTCGAAGTGCTTGACCTTTCCGGAGCTGCCATTGCCGGAAACAGGCAGCCGCACGGAGTATTCGCTCCTCCGCCAGGAGATCTCGGAATGCTAGCTTGTTGGGTGCATTGCGACGGATGGTCCTCGGAATTGTCTTGGCCTCTGATCACACGATAAGCTGCAAAAACTCGGGTTCAAAATTTCTCCAGAAAGATGATCGCAGCCAGTTCTGCTTGGGTGCTGTGCTGCCGCTAAGGATGACGTAGGATACATCTGCTGCAGGGTCGCCGGCGCAGAACTTTCAGTACATAGAATAACGAAAAGGTGGCATTTTGGTCGTCTTTCCTCCGGGCCAAATACTAGACTTGCTACTGCACGTTGGGTTACAAAACAATTCAATGTCTTGAGTAGAAATAAATGCTTGCGGTACGGAGTATATCCCAATAAAATACTGAGGACGCTCAAAAGCTCTTTGGATCAGGCCACAATTATGCTAAATTCAGCAGGATCTTAGAGACCACCATCCCCGACACGCAGGCTCATTGTCATCACTGTCCGGTTCAAACTCCACTGGAAATTTACCTACGTAGAACTTACCTTCAATCGTGTACGGTAATCCTTTGTGCTACACCGCGTGGCTGCCTATGCGGTAGGGCTGGGATCGGGCTAGCTCATCTCCGATTGGCCAGCGTTTACGTAGTACATATACATCTCCACCGAAGGTGCAGGGAAGACAATCCGATCTTTCACTTCACCGCTCGACGCACTTTCGGGCAAGTATTTTGCTCCAGACACTCATCCTCAAGTCGCAGGGGAGGAGTAGCCTTGGCGCCCACACAGCGGAGACCCAGATGAGCCCCGAAGAGCTGTCGCAAGTGCCTCTTTTCGAAGCTCAGCCCGTTTTCAGACCATCTCGAGTGTCCTCGTACCTCGAGACCGGTGCAACAACGCAACAACCGCTATGCGGTAATCCGGAGGGATGGGGACCCTTGAGTCCTTTCAGATATGACTTTACGCCCTGTTTTCTGGATGTCTGGATATCGATTGTCGCCGTTGGCGGAATCATCGGAGGGCTTGGAGCCTTGTGGTATTTGTTCAAGAAGCACTCCCCGGAACCGGTGAAACAGAATTGGCACTTCTGGGCCAAACTGGTAAGTGGTCTGGTCCAGATGGTCCATGCCGAGATATAGCTGACTTGTGCATGGTTTTCCAGATTGTAATCGCTTTGCTGGTGATAGCGCAGGTCACTCAGGCTGCACTCCAAATCCGTTCTTTCGGGAAGATAACGCTTGGCGATTTTCGGTTCTGGACGACCATATTGACAATAATATCACTTGGCGTCGTGTTTGGTGTGCAATACGTGGAACATTGGCGAGCGCGCTATCCCAATGGCGTGGCTCTTTTCTACTGGTTGTTACTGCTCATTGCCTGTGCTGTCAAACTACGGTCGCTCGTCTCGCAGCAATTACACCAGACGCATACTCCGTACTTCGCAGTATTCTGCGTCAGTACTGGCTTGGCGGCTTGTGAACTGGTTCTGGAATGGTTGATACCAAAACGAGTCAGTGCCTACGATGCTTTGGGCGACGAAACTGAATGCCCTTATGAATATGCCAATGTCTTCTCTGTCCTTACATTTGGCTGGATGACTCCGATGATGAGATATGGCTATAAGGAATTTCTCACTGAGGACGACTTGTGGAATCTTCGGGAACGGGACACCACCAAAACTACAACCGCGGCATTTGAAACCGCCTGGAACAAGGAACTCCGCAAAAAGCGTCCATCTTTGTGGATTGCTCTGTTCCGTGCTTTTGGCGGTCCCTATTTCCGAGGTGCCTGCTTCAAGACTGTTGGCGACTGCCTCAACTTCGTCCAACCGCAGCTGCTCAGACTCTTAATCTCCTTCGTCGATTCCTATAGAACTGATCAGCCTCAGCCCGCTATTCGTGGTGCAGCTATAGCGCTGGCAATGTTTGCGGTCTCGGTTTCTCAAACAGCATGTGTGCATCAGTACTTTCAACGATCGTTTGAGACCGGTATGCGCGTCAAATCTTCCCTGATCGCCACCATATACTCGAAAGCGATGCGTTTGTCCAACGAAGGTCGCGCTGCAAAATCTACTGGTGATATCGTCAATTACATGGCGGTTGACACTCAGCGACTTCAGGATTTATCCCAATACGGTCAAATGCTCTGGTCAGCTCCTCTGCAGATTGTCCTTTGCATGTTGTCGCTCTATCAACTTCTAGGTTGGAGCATGCTTGCCGGCGTTGGTGCTATGATTGCAATGGTTCCTGTCAATGGCGTGATTGCACGAATCATGAAGACCCTACAAAAGGAGCAAATGGCGAACAAGGACTCGCGGACAAGGCTCATGACGGAGATCTTGAATAATATGAAGTCTATCAAATTATACGCTTGGACTACGGCCTTCATCAACAAATTGAACCATATTCGGAACGATCTCGAATTGCACACACTCCGTAAAATTGGCGCCGCGCAAGCCTTTGCCAACTTTACCTGGTCAACGACACCTTTTCTCGTCTCGGTGTCTACTTTTGCAGTTTACGTCTTGACGACGAATCGGCCTCTAACGACTGAGATTGTGTTTCCAGCATTGACATTGTTTAATCTCTTGAACTTTCCCCTCGCAGTTTTGCCCATTGTCATTACCTCCATCATCGAGGCCAGTGTAGCGGTAGGAAGGATAACAAGTTACTTTACCGCGGAAGAGTTGCAACCCGAGGCCGTTGTCAGAGAAGAGCCTGTGACGGAATTGGGTGAAGAATCTGTCGTCATCCGGGATGGAACCTTCACGTGGACTAAAGAAGAAAAACGCAATGCCCTCGAAGACATTGACTTTTCCGCACACAAGGGAGAGCTATCATGCATCGTTGGCCGCGTGGGAGAAGGCAAGTCGTCGTTTCTCGAGTGCATGCTTGGGAACCTCTGGAAATACAAAGGCGAAGTCATCATTCGGGGTAGCACTTCCTTCGTTGCACAATCACCGTGGGTGATGAATGCCTCCGTCCGGGAAAACATCATCTTTGGGCATCGGTGGGATCCGCATTTCTACGACAAGACAGTGAATGCTTGTGCACTACTTGAAGATTTTTCTTCATTACCTGACGGCGATCAGACACAAGTGGGCGAGCGCGGGATCTCGCTCTCCGGAGGACAAAAGGCCAGGTTGACACTGGCTCGAGCCGTATATGCCCGATCCGACATCTATCTCTTTGATGATGTCTTGTCGGCTGTTGACCAGCATGTAGGACGCCACATCATTGACAATGTGCTCGGCGCGAAGGGTTTACTTGCGACGAAGACGAGGATCTTGGCCACCAATTCCATTCCCGTGCTCATGGAAGCTAATTACATTGCTCTTCTTAGAGAAGGTCGAATCATTGAGCGAGGCACTTATGAGCAGCTAATAGCAATGAAGGGCGAGATCGCCACTCTCATCAAAACAGCAAGCAGCGATGATCAAGGTGAGGACGAAAGCAAGGGATCGGAAAGCACTATTGGATCTTCTGGAAGCGACGACTCTGCAACCGTGTTTGGTACTGGGCCAAATTCCGAAGAGGAAGCAGCGGATGAAGTGCAAGAAGGCCTGACCCAACTTGCGCCCATCAGACCTGGCGCAGGCCCAGCACGCAAGGCTTCGGGAATGACGCTCCGACGCGCAAGTACTGCGAGTTTTCGGGGCCCACGCGGCAAAATGACAGATGAAGAAGCTGGACCGGGCGACAGCGCAATGAAAACGAAACAAGCCAAAGAAGTTTCGGAGCAAGGAAAAGTCAAATGGGATGTTTACGGTGAATATGCGAAGACTAGTAATCTGGGTGCAGTTGCAGTGTATATCCTGATGTTGGTGTTGGCGCAGACAGCCCAAATTGGTAAGGAGATTGCTATTACTTTCCTCCGCTCGTTTCGCAGTCGTGACATTGTTGGCGCACTCCATCGAGTCTAATACATGGTTTTAGGTGGCAGTGTCTGGCTCAAGCACTGGTCTGAGGTCAATGCCGAGTTTGGAAGCAACCCACAAGTCGGTAAATACATCGGGATCTATTTCGCCTTTGGGTTCGGATCTGCGGCTCTGGTTGTTGTGCAGACGCTCATTCTATGGATTTTCTGTAGCATCGAGGTGAGTGCCATATGTTACGCAGAAGCCGGAAGGGAGCTTCGCGTGGATATCGGATCGTCACGCTAATGCATGCCGGCCCGTCCAGGCTTCTCGGAAACTCCATGAACGGATGGCGTTTGCAATCTTTCGGTCGCCAATGACTTTCTTCGAGACGACGCCCGCGGGCCGTATCCTAAACCGTTTTTCCAGGTAAGGCCTTTCCTAGAATCGCGACCGCCGTCCTCTTCTAGCTATGGTGTCTTTCCATTTGCCCCTGATTGTTTCTCTGAACTCTGACGTGGCCATCCTCTCTGCGGGGTTCATTTCTTCTTTCAGTGTGGTGTCGTGTATACTCATAACATGGTAACGTTCACGGCGGGGATCGACGCTGCAAGAGCTGGTTCTCGAGTTCTCATTTTCCCCGCTTCCGGGTTTGACGACCGGCCGCTAACGCGCACTTACTCCAGTGACATATACAAAGTGGATGAAGTCCTTGCGTAAGTCATGTAACCATTGTCGTACTGCATTAGATCGCGCGGCTCACAGCTTGACAGACGTACGTTCAACATGCTCTTCGTCAATTCTGCGAGAGGTACGTTGGTCCATCTCCTACTAAACCCCAAAGCGACCCCGTTGCGCCTGGCAGCCCCGTTCTTGTTACACAGCAGCTAATACCCTGGCCTCGCCCTGTAGCTGCTTTTACCCTCGTCGTTATTTCCACATCGACCCCGATCTTCGTCGCCCTGATCATCCCTCTCGGTGGGCTTTATCTATACATCCAGCGTTACTACCTGCGCACATCGCGTGAACTCAAGCGCCTCGATTCAATCACTCGCTCTCCTATATATGCACAATTCCAAGAGTCCCTGTCTGGAATTTCCACAATCCGCGCCTACCGCCAACAGCAACGCTTCGCCAGCGAGAATGAGTGGCGCGTGGACGCAAATCTGCGTGCGTACTATCCCAGTACAACTGCAAACAGGTGGCTGGCTGTGCGACTCGAGTTCATTGGAAGCGTCATCATTCTCACCAGTGCCGGGCTCGCCATTATTGCTGTAAGTACCGGCGGCGGACCTTCAGCGGGACTAGTGGGCTTGGCCATGAGCTATGCCCTTCAGATCACGCAGAGCTTGAATTGGATCGTTAGACAGACGGTCGAAGTTGAGACGAACATTGTGAGTGTAGAGCGTGTGCTTGAGTACGCGCGGCTGCCCAGCGAAGCTCCGGAAGTGATTAGTAAGAATCGACCACCGATTTCATGGCCGGCCTATGGAGAAGTCAAGTTTGATGATTACAGTGCCAGGTATCGTCCTGGACTCGATCTCGTACTCAAAGACATCAATCTTGACATCAAGTCGAGAGAGAAGATAGGTGTGGTGGGACGGACTGGGGCCGGTAAGAGCAGCTTGACACTCGCTCTATTCCGCATCATCGAACCTGCAGATGGGACGATCAAAATCGATGACTTGGATACGACGAAGATTGGCTTGTGGGATCTCAGACGGCGACTTGCAATCATCCCACAGGACGCAGCCTTGTTCGAGGGCACTGTGAGGGACAATTTGGATCCGGGGCACGTACACGATGATACGGAGCTTTGGAGCGTTCTTGGTAGGCTTTGACATTTCCATCCTCTAATCGGATTGACAAGACAGCCACTGACAGTATGTACCAGAGCATGCAAGGTTGAAAGACCATATCTCGCGAATGCCCTCGAAGCTCGATGCCCGTATCAACGAAGGTGGCTCGAATCTTTCCCAAGGCCAACGCCAGCTCGTTTCCCTTGCCCGTGCTCTCCTCACCCCTTCAAACATTCTGGTCTTAGACGAAGCTACTGCAGCCGTCGATGTGGAGACTGATGCTATGCTCCAACAAACATTGCGATCCTCACAATTTCGCAACCGAACCATCATCACTATCGCGCACCGCATCAACACAATTTTGGACTCTGATAGAGTGCTGGTACTGGACAAGGGCGAGGTGAGAGAATTCGACACGCCCGAACGATTGGTGCAGAGCCGGGGTCTGTTTTGGGAGTTGGTGAGGGAAAGCGGGCTACTAGGGAGTGTAAACGGGGCGGGAGAGAATGGCAGTGAAGGAAGCAGTTCGTGAATCACGATTTTTAGTGACAAGCGCTTGGGAAGGTTGAAAAGCCATGAGAGATTAAAAGCACTGTCAAGGTTCGCTAGCCCTGATGTGTAGAGAGATATAGGCGTGGACTCTAGTTAGAAGAAAGAGCAGCCAGCAGCAGCCTAGTAACCTTCTTGTCAATAGCGGGTTGATAGAACTTACACTGTTTTCTTTCTGCCTTTGACTTTGTTGAACCATGAATGGTGGATAGGTACGTGCTAGGTTGTCGCGCTTTGACAAGTGCCGAGCGAAGCTCGCCGTCATCAAGCTTCTTGTTGACGTGAAAGTATATACTAGGGCTTTCTCGATTGTGAAGTGGCCTCCCAGTTTGGATCGCCAGGGGTTTTGCCACCGTCTTGTCGTACTGCCCAGCCCTTGTTTCATGGTACGACAGCTGTCCGTGCGGACAACACGTGGAAGACGAAAGAACGTTATTGTGGAACTCTTCGAATCAAAAGGCGTTGCGGTATGGCTTGCATGCAGTCATACGGTCCAGAATTGTTATTTTTAGGAATTATTCGATTTTAATATTAGCAAATGAGGTGAAACCCGCCGAGGATGTATCCTAAAATCTCGCTGCGGCCCTGTCTCAAGACTCGTGTGTGTCCAGCTCAGCAGTATCCTATCTTCCATAAGCATCAAGCTACGGTGATACCAAAAGGCATGGCTTTGCCTACCACGGGATTTTAGCCGATGGAAATCCGGTGATCGCAGCTACTGCGGTATTATGCAATGAAAAAGAGGGTTCCAGCGATCGGACCAAATCCGTGTAGCATTTGACGCTTAGTCTTTTGTCTGCGCGAAGAAAGCAGCGCTGGACGATGGCAGTCGAGCGTCGCGTTTGCGCGTAGTCTAGTGAAAATGCTGAGACCCGTCATGACTGCCGCATGTCCCAGCCGACTTTGGGAGAAATAAATTCCGAGTGTGGTTATATCTGGGAATAGTCGATCCGTGAGAGATCGCTGGAGATTGACCAGGGCCTGCATAGGGGAAGACGGTATAACCTCTTACTGGATAATGTCAACTTCGCCAGTGTAGTCTGCGATCTGTAGCACAGCTGCTCGATCTCGCTTGGAGAAGCTCGGTGCCATTTTGAGGAATGCCGGGGGCATCTTAGTCAAAACTTCGACCCATGAACCTCCATGAGACGAACCAATTTGAAGAGACTGTGCAGGTGTGTGGAATGTCATCGGTTTTGGCATGCAGGGGAGTCCCAGTCTGGCGCCCCTCCGTGCTGATCTCCCGTTAGCCTGAGGGCCGTGACCTGGAAGCCGGGTGTCGAAAGAGGCGTAGGTCATCTAGGCGAGCCGGTGCATATGGTAATCGACTCTCCAAATCTTCCAGTGACCCAAATCAGCAATCGAGAAAAACATGTGCTGATGGCGTCGATGCAAAGGCCATTGCTACGACGTTCGATCCATGCAAAAGAAAATGTTGGCGAGTCTAGTTATGTAACTACATCTTTGGTGCGGACCAATACGTTAGTATGCAGTCCAAAGTCGCACAAGATATCCTTGATGATCGAGTCGCCACTACCAAACTAAACCCCTTGTCACAAACTGACAGCTTTTCCACACGTAGACCGTCTTCCATCGATTCGCGTCGTTTGCTTCATGGTCTGCATCGAACGGAGCCGTTGGGCCGCCATAAGGCCGACCTTCCGGTGATCATGACGCCTCGAGCTGCAGTCACAATTCAGAAAGCAGTGCTGTGGAGATGGATGCAACCGAGATCAAATCTGGAAGTACCGCGAAGCACTTCGGATAGTTGGTCTGATATCCAACCCAGAGAAGAAATTTTTACGTTTGAGGTTTGAACCGAAAGTTCCATTGAAAATCTTACCCTACTCGACCGTCCTGATTTATTAACAGGTGGCGTTCCCGAGGCCAAAGGCACTACCGAACCGATTGCCTCTCTTTCCCTTTTTTGATCGTCAAGTCCGAACGAAAGCTTCTTGAGACTGCCCCGCGTTCGCGTCACGCTTCCAGCGCTTAAGCAAGCACAACACGCCGTGTTAGTTTGTCCTCGGCGAACCGTCTATACACGAGAGACGTGTTGCACCGACACACTAGTCCCTTTCCTATCATTAAAGACCACTTTTCCCTGTCAAGAGTACATTGTGAAGAATCCTGATGTGGATAGCGACTCAACGAGCTGAATGCGGGTCCAGGGTTCCTGTTGCATAGCCAAAAGTAGCAGAAAACGAGTTGCTCGCAAGCTTACGGTAGGTGCGTGCCCAAGACATGTGGTTGGAATAAACTTTTAAGCTCATGGCTGATCTTGTTCGTGTCCACACACCGCGAGACTAAGTCTCAGGCCGCATCGCAAGCTAGCTTTGGAGGGTCTCGCTAACGTGGATCGCTGGGTATAGTGTCGAATGCCGTACAGCCATCAATTCAATAGGACACGTAGGCATTTTCCGTGTATGATTAAGGGTCGTCCTAATGAATACTGGCAGAAGGAACCGCCCCCCCTTTTCCGGCAACCTCATGACAGAGTGGCGGGGATGAACACCGAAAACTTCAGAAAGGTTCAATGGGAAAGGAGTTATCAAGCTAACCCAGCAATTACTTCGTCTGCGGATACACTTGGGGATTTTCGTGTGTCTGACTTGCCCAACTCGGCAAGCCAATCCCTATCCACTGGGAAAAGCTCTTCCGAAGCAATTCCATTAATAATGGCCCAGAAGCTCCCCAAAAGCGTCAAAGCCATGGCTGGAAATAATTATGGCGGGGAATTGACTGCATTTGCCTTGTTTCAAATCGGCGAAACAGGTTGCCCTACAGTTACTACCTCCTTTGACTCTCAGAAACAGCCAATGCCCCCAATTCCATGGCGCCTGCAGAATGAAGTAATAGAGTGGTTGAAGAACGCTACTAAGGGCAGCGTCGAAGAGCGTAAGGATCTTGTCGTTTCTGCTTGGTGTAATGTTAATGATTTTAGATCCAATTTGGAACCAAAAATCTCTGGGGCCATGTTCGCAGCCTTCCGATTGCGGAAGCCTCAATCTTGAAGACTGCCTATCGCTAGAGGATCCGCATAATGGGCGCCAAACTTTAAAACGTGCTTCTGAAGCGTGTGAAATCAATCAACAAGCTTCCAAAAAAAGGCGCCAGTCAGGAGAGACGTCGTCAAGAGTGCAGTCGTTCCCTGAAGTTGTGTATCTAGACAAACCGGACGATTCAGTGCAAAGCGTTCGAGTCAACAACACTCGGTACATTCAGATTCAGATCCAGGACAGAGATAAGGTGACAGAGCACCTGCAACATTTGCTGGAACAACTGAAGCAGCTGGGAGTCAAAGGAATCCTGAAGCGGTGGATCAAAGTGATTTGTCCCAGGAAGCAAACGACGTTTCCGTATATACAGTCCGACGAGCAGTGGCGCAAGGACCATAACAAAACGGAGAAGGAAAAGCCGCCGGTACCTGGATGGTGGCCGGTAGAGGACTGCCAGCATAAAGAACCAGACCACTCTTACAAGCCGGGTCCGTTCTGTGTGCAAAGTCAGTTAACTAGACGCAAGTACTAATGTGCCCACAGATCGAATGAAACTTGCTATGCATATCATACGCTTGCGAAGTCCGGAAGTCATGGACTGGAAGTCATGCGGGAAACGTAGTTGGACAAGTCTTTTAGCACACGCGACTGAGACCGCAGACTGGCTCCAATACAGATGTGACGACAAGCCTGAAGACATCGAAACCCGGAAGGCCATCTTAAGAGAATTTTATGAACTAGCACAACATGAAGAGGATTATCGCGCAAAAGAATTAGGTGAATCAGTCGGTTTCATTTATAGGATCCAGCTAACAAGCCTTTGTACAGACGGCGACCATTGTTTCATCGGTACGAGGTATGAAGTCAATGGCCGACGTGGGCGCCGAGCTGGAATCAAAAACAAGACCAAACCCAGAGCGAACAAAGAATCTAATGGCCTCCAGGTATCTGCGCGTAAGAAAACTCGGCGTGCTGCGAAGCAACCTGTACCCTCTCCAGGCAACAGTGAGGTTTCCCAGGATGGCCTCGGTAGAGTTGGCGCACAAGAATCACAAGAGGGTTCCGTCGCCCTGGATCCGAAGGCGAAGGGGGCTGTAGAGGATTTTCCCTGGCCGAACTGCTCTGCTGAATTCCAGCCCCCTATTGTCGACTTGACCTACGTAGATTCAGGCTGTGTAAGCGGATCAGACTCCTTTACTCCACCAGAAGTTTCGACAAGTATGGCTCTTCCGCAGACGACGGATTGGATACACAACATCGAGTATATATCCCCTCAACAGCGGTATATCAATCTAACCTCCGAACATTGGAGACCGCCGCTTGATGCTTCCGGCTACGCACCCGTGCTCGCGGACCATTGCTTAGACTCCGGCATTCCTTTGTATTCTCAATCGATGCTTTCTCTCTATAAAGGTACGCAGATAGGTTAATCTATAATGTCGGAATTTAATTTTCTGACCAATACAGATTCTCCTTCCACTGGTGCTAGAGCTCAGGCGCACCATATGCCTCTTTCAGGCTCGGACTATAAAGGAGGAACATCGGTCCCAGAGCTTTCCGTCCGGCCTAGGGAGGAAATGAGTTACTTGCCTCCGTATTCGAACATGCAGAATCTCTCACCAGCCGGCGCCGATATGTTCTCATTAGGCCATTCCAACGTACATTGTTGGGACAATGTCGGCAGCAAGGCAACGTTTCCCGAC
Source organism: Astrothelium subdiscretum (assembly GCA_021030935.1). Taxonomy (NCBI): domain Eukaryota; kingdom Fungi; phylum Ascomycota; class Dothideomycetes; order Trypetheliales; family Trypetheliaceae; genus Astrothelium; species Astrothelium subdiscretum. Next base: position 898,983 of record JAGFMW010000002.1, read on the forward strand.
CCGGAGTCTCGCCCCGCCGGTGCATACCCATGCAATGGCCTGCCCGTGTACAGTTTTGAATAACCCTAGGAGATCGTAATGGAATCCGTGATCCTCGTAAGTCTTTCTGACCTCGGTTTAATCATTACAGCTCTTGGACCAGGCATGATCCGTCTTTGATGACAGATTGGTGTTATTCTCGACCCAAAGCCCACATGGTTCGAACCAGCATCTAAGAGAAGGTGACCTCAGTACCTCGCGCGTTGGCTTTCATATTTTTCGGGCGGAGGTTCGATAGTTTATGCGCATGCAGGATTTGTTTTTAGTATGCTGCTGTCTAACCCGGAGCATTTTCGAGGCGCGAATGTCAGTAAGTAGCGTTCAAGCGGTGTCAATGGTCTACTGTTGTCTTTTGCGGCTCGAAGCGATGAGTAAAATGAACGATGATATGTGTATCTCGGCTAGGTGAACAAATCTTCAAGCAGAATGGGGGGCAAATGACCTGTACATAACAAGCCCGCAATGCAGTACACGGCTGACTAGGAAGTAATCAATCGCTTTCGGTTGTCGTCATGAAAATGCGAAGATGTTAGGACAGACATAGGTACTCTGGTCTAATTAGTGGTACGGAGTATCCGTACTGCGGAGGAGCTTCGCCGCTCTAAGCAAGTACCTACCAGTGCTACCGCGCTACCGAGGCCGGGGTTGCCCCAATTGATCACGAGTCACCGCATTTTGCCGAACATTTCCCGGGCAATTGCATTCACTTTCGACGCGCGCAGCTTGCACCGCTTCACAAAGCCCACCGACGAGAACTTTGCCTGTTCCGGATATTGTTGGCCTTTGATCTCGTTGCGGATCTCGTTACCTTGCAAACTCAGTCGCGTCGCCCACCGATGACCATATTCGCATCCAAGAACGGCTGCAGGCATGTCCTCAGCGATGCAGGGAGGGGGAAGGGGACGGGGACGTGGTCCGCCCAATGGCCGTGTTGAAGATCAGAAGCCAAAATCAGAAAAAGGAAGACAGTCGGGGTCGATTCAGTTCAACCGCTCGGGAGGTCCTGCTTCGCAAGGGCAAGGGCAAGGCAAAATGCAGCGCAGTAACAGAGCACAACCGAGAGTCGCCGCGGCATCCAATGCCCCCAAAACGAATGGAATCGTCAAGAAATCAGCTGGCGTAGCTTCTTCCGGCGCAGAAAGGAGGGAGAATCTAGAGCAGGAGTGGCAAGCGGTATGAATACTACACTCTTAATCATGGAGGGGCTCATCAGTGACTGGAACGTCGGTACTTTAGATACAGAAATCTATGGACCACGAGCGCTCGCGTGCGATAGCACAAGGTCTGATTGCCGATCCACAAAACCCTCGAAGTCTCGATGAGGCCATTACACTCGTGGGAACGTGTCAAGACAAGTGCCCAAAGTCTGAACGCATTCAAAGGCTCAGATCTAATGACGTTTGGAAGGAGGAATGGGTGCGCAAAAATCTACTTTGTGAAGTTGTGCCGAAAAATGCTCTTACATGAAACTAGGACCCGACGCATTTACCGGCCAAGGTTGAAGCGCAGCATCGTATGGTTAAAAAGTTTCGACGACCAGCGGCCGGTATGCCTGAGCAGTTGCCATCTGAGCTACGTCCTCCACCTGTTCTTCAAGTGAGTCTGCGGAAGAAGCCTTGCCATCCAGCCAACTTACACACTTCAGAAAACTGTCGACTATCTTCTTCAAGACTTGATGGACGAGACAAGTGCGCTCGAGAATATCCACCATTTCGTTTGGGACCGGACACGCGCAATTCGTAACGACATTTCGATTCAACAGGTCTCAAAAATTTCGGATTTTCCCACTACTATCGACTGCTATGAACGCATTGCACGCTTTCACATCCTCTCACTACATCAGATGTCTCGGTTGCAAAAGCCGTACGACGTATATGACGCCTTCCAAGATGATGAGCAGCTCGCCGGAACGCTACTATCGCTCACAGAATGCTACGACGCAATGAGGAAAAAATTTCGGTCGCCCAATGAGGCTGAATTCCGTGCCTATTGCATCATACGTCAAATTCCCAAAACTGAGTATAGAACACAGTTCTGGCCTCAAGAGGTTGAGCAGGATCCGCGTGTACAAACGGCTCTGAAACTCCATGCTGCCGCCGCAAACTTGACAAACCCACATCGACCTTTAAAGCCTCGACAACGGCGTATATTTGCACAAGCGAATTGGGCTAACTTCTGGTCGTTGGTCCGATCAAACCAGACACCCTACTTGATGGCCTGTGTTGCCGAGACGTACTTTCCGATCATTCGAAAGAGAACCTTGAATGCGATATGGCGGGCTTATCGACAAGGCGGAAACACCAAAAGTCAGGATTGGAGCCTTGCTGAGTTGGTTGAGGTTCTAGGCTTCGATGCTGAGGACCAAGTGCGAACTTTCTGCAGTAAATATGGCTTCCAATTTATTGACCGAGAAGATGGCGTGACATATTTGGATCTCAGCTCCGTGCCCGGCAGACGGCTTCGGGACCCTTCTGGCGGTCGTATAGAACAGTCATTTTCCTACAATCTTGTTGAATTCAAGAGGAACGGGCGACCATTTTCGGCAGTTCTTAATGGCATGTCGGTTGAGGCAGCCCGTGAAAAAGGCTTAATCGAGGAAAGCGAAGAAGCTTCTGGCATAGACGAGGAGAACGGAAGCGATTCTCTCTTCGTGCCAGCATCCCATCATCATGGCACCGGTCCTAGCTCCAGGGGGATTGCTGTATTGGAAGACGTTCAGAATACGGGGGAGGAATCAAGCACGAGAGTACACCCCATTGAAATGGAATCAAAAACGAAAATAGCAAAAGGCGGACCAATGACAACTGCCGAGAATCCATTCTTGAAGGAGCCTTCCGAGAAGTCTACAGAAATCGCAGCTACGGAGCCATCCAAGGTATCAGAAAATCCGTTCACCTTTGGCAAGCCGTCCTCTTCCCCATTTGAGGCGGAAAAATCAAGTACAAACCCTTTCGGCTTTGGTAAGCCTTCTCAACTACCTATGGCCAGCTCCAATTTATCTACAACCATCTCTGGATTTGGGAAACCCAGTGCGTCAATCAACAACGTCGGTCTTACTAATGAAAGTTTTCCGGCCTTTCCTTCGCCATTCTCTCAGGCGAATCAATTCGAGAAATCCCCGGGCCATACTTCGGTGGCGACAACCCATTCACCGTTCAAGTCTCCTTTTGTGCCCAGTAATCAAACTACCGCAACGGTTGATAAGCCGGAGGCTACAGAAGCTATCGCGCCACCGGCTCCTGCTTTCAATCCATTTAGCCCCTCAGCCGCAAAGACCGCAGAATCCACTATATCTGCCTCGAACCCATTTGCTCCAGCCGCACCACCTGCAGCCTCTGCTTCGCCTGATCTCCGTCCAAATCCATTTGCATCGGATCCTGCTTCGAGAAGCCGCGGCCCTCTTCAAGAGCCGCTCACTTCTTTCGCTTCGCCCACGAGCTCCAATCTTGGCCCCAGCACTATAGCGACATCTACAGAAAAGCTTGCGCCGTTTTCGTCGGAAAAACAGTCTCGAGCTATCGCCTCCAAAGAGCAGGCACTTACGCAGTTACCTTCGGCGGTCTCAGTCAATAATCTCACAGACCCCCTCCCAAACCCAGAAAAATCCCAAATAAAGCCGCCTATCGCCGTCCAGCAACACGAAGATGGTGCTCACGAATCTCAAACACCTTCAACCTGGGTTTCTTCACCACAGTCACCACCCGTACAAAAGAAAGTCGAAACCTCGGAAGATACTCGTTCGAATTCGGCGTCACTCAAGCATGGATCTTCACCAAAATCCACATTTGATCAATCCTTGTTTTCAAGTACTGCTGCCAGCCAAGAGCAGGCGCCACCTTCAGGCGACAGACAAGCCCGACCCGCCGTGACACCGGCTTCGAGTAGCCCATTCTTGACGTCTCCTGGAGGCCTTAAAGTGTCACCCTCATATCAGAATAAGCACCAACCTAGCCGCCCCAGCCCCCTATCGCACGTGACTACCTTTGCAGGCGAGTCTCTACCTCCGCCTCAATCCCGACCCGTGCCTAGCACTGTGCAGCAGTCACAGTCTGCCGGGGATTCTATACTCTCGTCGAAGCCGATCCCTCAGCAACAAGCGAAATCATCCCTCGACGCTGACAGGAAAATTGATGTCCTTGATGCGTTGGCACTTCAAGTTCTTCTTGATGAAAAGGCAGGATTCATGAAACAATTCGTGGAGTATGTCAGCGGGGTAGAGATTGAGGGTGCACTGAAGCAATTCAAGACTGAACAAGACGAGCGTAAAAAGGGTATATACAGATCATTTGTTGGTTCATTCCGGATCCTATGCTAATTTAGTACAGTGGAAATACGGAATGATAGTCTCGCCCGCAAATTCGGACGCCGATGGCGGGAGAACTATTGGAAGAGAAAGATGATTAATAAAGGTCGGGAGCGTAGGAGGAAGAAGGCGAGAGAATCAGCATTGCAAAGAGAGGTGCAGGAAAAGGCCAATCTCCAGAAAGAGCGTCGGAAATCACAAGATATAGCAGAAAGGAAATGGCCGTTCAAGCGAGAGAACTTACCAGGACCTAAAAGACATCGGAAACGCAGCTCAGATGAATTGGAAGCGGACGCCATTGAAGGTGCAAGCAAAAGACAGAAAGGTGGGACCGGGCCATCCCACACCAATCGCAGCAAAAATGGCGCCGGGAACCAGTTCAGTGACTCAACCATGTTTGAGCATATACGCGATCCTGCCTCCTTCGTCCAGCCGCAACACCGACACCGTGCCCAGACTGTTAGGGAGCGTCATGGAAATCCGTCAGCTTCGACATGGCAGAATAGCTCAAAGCATACCTCTCCAAGCGCGTCGTCTGTTGGAAGTCCGCTCGCTGCGGGCAATGAATCCTTCTCGAGATTGGGTTCCAGGAAGCGCGCTAGTACGACGCAGTCTTCTTACTTCAAATTAAAAGCAATGGGCATCAACCCTAATTCCAATGGAACCCGCAAGCGTGCAAGGGAATCTTCTGTCATGTCTCCAGACGCTACTGTCGAGCCCGAAAATACCAGCAAAGAAGGCATCTCACCGCCGGATCGAAAGAAGCTTCAAACAGGAGCCGGTGTGCATTCTGTCTCTAAATCTCGAATGGCAAATGCGACCCCAGCGACGGTGCCCCGTACTTATCATCACAAAGTCAACAACACTGACTATTCGCCCGCTGCCCTACACCGATATCGTACGGCCGCCGAAGCTGCTGATGAAGCACTTTTTGATCGCCTTCGTCGGGTTCGCGAAGCAACTGCTCGCGCTGCGTCGTCAACCCCCCGTTCTACGTCTCGGCCTGTTTCTCGTGCCGGGTCTCGTGTCTCTCAGGATCCGTCGGTGCCAGAGTCACGCCCGGAGTCGGAATCGGAAGGTACAGCTGGTGAATCTGACCTTTTGGCCCAGTCACGCCAGTTAAGACAGATGATGGCGGATAGTATCAGATTCTTCCAGGATGAGCGGAAGAAGGATGAGGAAAGTCGGAGTCGTGCGTCCTCCCGCGCTGGTCCTGCCGAACTTGATGGCAGCTTGGGTAGCTCCGGAAGCGGAGGGCGCAATAGCAGCGGGCAAAGCCCAGATGTCCCAAAATATCGGATGAGAGAAAGCAAATTTGTGCCCAGGGATTTGTACGGGAAATGGAATGGAACGGGAAGTGTGAGCGGTAAACTGGCGGATGGACGCGATAAGGAATGGAATCGAGATGGGACGGCTGTGCAGGGAAACTCAAGCACTGGAGGCGGAAAGGATGAGAAAGGGGAAAGAAATGAACTTGATGAGAATGTCCAAAGTGACACATCACTAACTGCTCCGGTCGATTCGTACGACAGCGTGGAGAACATGGACAATGAGAGTGTAGAGGAGGAAGAATTTGATGATGAGGAAATTGATGATGAGAACGGTATACAAGACGAGGAATTCGATGACGAGGATGACGAGGCGGTAGAGGATCATGTTGGGGGCAAGGCCAGCTTCGTCCCAATGGGCTCCCGATTCGGTGTCCTGGTGAGTCCTGCATCAAATACGGCGTTCCGGACACCAATCCCGTCTTTTGATACCAAAGGAAAGACAGGGATGAGTGCTGAAGATGCCTTTGAGCTATCGGATTGATACCATTTGTTTTGTTTTCGGAAAGAATCTCGTGACGGTCAAAAACTGGGGCAAGCCGATTAGAAGCAAGTTGCAAACACAATGCTTTGCTTCTCTAGCTATTACCAGCAACAAATGCCAAATACAGCTTGTGCATTTTTGTGCTTTCATGTCGCTGAGTGTGTCAGACTGCCTCTTCGATGGCATACGTCCAGTTTTGCTATTCGGGGTGACGGAATACATGCACATTATTGAATTAGTATGGCTCTGCGTTTCATTGCAGAATGGTTGGTAATTAAGCCCCTGTCGGCCGCTCAAACATCTGATTGAGTCGGATCTCTCACATCTACAAGTTTTTGGCCATGCCCTTGAGTCTCCGAACGTGCCAGTCTCATCTCACAGTTTGTCCGTCTCTAATTTTTCTCCGATGCAGTATTGTTTATTCGTCTCATAGCAGATCTACAGTCTGAATCAAATCCTCGCCTTGGAAAATTCTGCGCTATTTAACACAGGCCGTCCGAGAGAAGGGCATGATGTGATGTAACCGAGGGCGAAGGACTGATTGTGCAGACTTTTATTGAGATGAATAAGTGGTCTATGGTGCTGTTGGTACGGAGTACCGTGGAGACAACAAGCAGGAGCTGGATAGAGAAAGCGGAATTTGAAAAAAGTTTTTGAGATATATTACAATTCATCGCTGTTTCGAGGCAAAATGCAGCGGTAGGTTAAGGGTAAACTGCGAGCTTCCCATGCTCGCGCTCCGGGTTCGAGTCCCGGCCGCTGCAACAACCGTCATACGAGTGGTAGAGATCTTGGTAAGAAGGCTAGAATTTTTTTTGGAGCTTCTGATATTCCTTCTACATGTCGGTGTGGTTGTCAGGTCTGTCAGTACTTTACACGAGCCCGCAACAGTGGGGGTTGCCGTGGGTTTCCAAGTTTCCTTCCGCGCTGCTTCAGGACAGTGACGTAACCTCTTCAAATGAATTACAATTCTTAGCCCATTATTTTCTTGGCAAACTTTGAGCCCAGATTGCCGACGGTACCATAATGTCAAAGCAAACAAAGATACAAAAAACTCTGGCCCGGCAGCAACAAAAGTAAGTACTGACCCCAATCCTTTTCTGGTTGGCGAGGACAGACAGGTCGTCTAATGCCAGCTAGGATCGAAGAAGGCCAGTTCTACGAAGCCCACCAGCAGCTCCGAGTACTCGCTGCACGGTATATAAAGTCTCAGGACTGGAATGCGGCCATCGATTTGCTCTCCAATGGCGCAGGTCTGTTGCTGGATGCAGGGCAAGGAGCTTCCGGGGGCGATTTGTGCTTATACTTGATGGAGGTGTATGGGAAGGCAGAAATCAAACCAGACGGTGGAAGCCGGGATCGATTGTTGGCACTACTCAGGAAGATGCAACGAGGCGAGCCTATGAAGAGGCGGTTCGTGGGCGAGATGATTGGGTGAGTTGATTTTGATCACCACAAGCGTTGTTGTCCGACACTTGTTTGGCTGGATACAGATGCGCCGAATTGGGAGCCGAAGACGCTTTCATCTCTTCTGAGAGCATCGCTGACCAGCGTCACAGTTGGTCATCAAAATTTGGGGAATTTCCGGCTGGTGACCCTGAGCTCCACCACGTTGCAGGAACCATCTTCGCAGACGGTTGGTTGAAACTTTTGCGAACACATTGCATTGCTTTGACTGATGGGCGCACAAGATCATGAACCCTACGATGCTGAACATCACCTTGCTCTGGGTACTCGCGACTCTCCTTCCGCCTTCGCCAATCTCGAATACAATTGGTACGTTCTGACGGGAGAACCTCATACAGCTCCTCTGTTCGCTGCTCGTGCCATCTTTCCATATCTCCTGGTCGGGCACCTTCGTGCCGCAAATCAGTGCTACCTCTTGTTCACGTCAAAACTCTCTTCACTTAACCCAGGCCTTGCTGTCCAAGAAGTCAATTCTGGTCCGATCACTACATTCTCTACCGACAAGAGCACTTCACCTCCACAACCCTCAACGACATCCAAACCCCCAAATCTTGAATTTCGCGTCCATCCTTCCCTACCTCTACTAAACTTTCTTGGCCTTCTTCTACTTGCCGTCCAGCGTGGTGCCCCGGAGCTTTTCCGCACCCTCAAGACACATTACAAAGAACAGCTGAAGGAACTCGATGGTACCTGGGACGAAGCGTTGGCACAGGTCGGCGAGATGTACTTTGGTATAAGAATACCAAGTCAGGGGAACCCGCTGATGGATATGATGGGCAGCTTTTTGATGGGCGGCAACATGCCGAAAAAACAAGGTCAACAAGGAGGAAGGCGAATAGAAGGCACGGCGAGTCCCGCACCACCTGCCCCAGCGGTTGATTGACCATGAGACGGCTTTGGGGCATGTGAATAGTCGAATGCAGTCCCTGGAACTATCTTATCAACTTGTATCTTCCCGTTATTGCATACTCTCTGCACGGATGGTAGGAGTGATGAGTTGCGTAGAGGCGCAGCGAGTAGCTCTCCGAATATCGCTATCGAATCGCGGTCATGAACGATCGAATGCTTATTGAAAACGCTCTCAGGCCTGAGCATCTCTCAAATGGCCTATTTGGGTCACTGAGAGTATTCTCGTGTTGGATTTTCCGATTCAAACATCCAGTTGTCATCTTCGAGCGCATTGGTTCTTTCCCTTAGGTATGCCAAATTCGCGGCATGCATATCTGTGTAGCCTCTTAGCCCCTAGTTCAAACAGCGTGAAATGTTTGAATGTCTGAATGTGCTCACCGGCCAGGTCCATCTGTTGTCCTCTCTGGCTCCGGTACAATTCTAGAAGCTCCCGATCTCTCACTATCACATTTGCGTCAGCCCCGATCTCCCCGGATTCTAGAAGCAAGCCAAAAGGTGCTCAACATACGTCTTTCACTCTCTGCCGCTTCTATCCTCTCGTCCATGCCTTCTCCACCTAGAATTACATCTTCATAAACTTGTCCTCCGGCCGTAAGAAAGCTTTCATACTCTCCATTCGCGTCTCTTTTCACAATGTCATGATCTTCAAGGACAATGCTACCCTCCCCTTTTCCGCCCATATCGGTTCTAGTAACGATGTCTTTGCCCTGCCTCGATTTGGACCCTACCCAGTTGTCTTCGTTGCTACGATTGACTCGTGACCTCGCCTCCTTGCTGGGCGACAAATTCGATGCAGAAGGATCTGAACTGTTACCGTGAATTCGACCTGCGCGAAGAGCCTTTTGGTAGAAGGCGTTGCTGCTTTGGCGCTGCTCTTCGGTGGATGGTGCTGGTAGAGATGGAGCAGTTGCAATACTTCGTGAGGTGGATTGATACAGTGTGGAGGCTGTGGACGTAGTGGAGCTCGGTCGATGAACGGGACCAGATGAAGTCGGCCGAGTTTCGTGTGACTGATTTGAAGTGTGATTAGTGCGTGAAGAGGGTCGGGATATGGAGATATTGCGAGTCATCATCGGATCGCTGAAATCCTAGAGGGAAGGATCAAGCAGGTAGAGGCGAGCATTTAGGTGAAGATTTCTAATCTGCTAAGGTATCGGTTGCTATGTCGCACTCTGCAACTTCTGTTCATACTTTTGGAACAGTAGGGTCATTAGGTATTCTCGCAGTCTATTTCGCAGAGCAGAGCAGAGCAAGGCAAGGAACCTCCATGGTTGTTGATCTCCCGTTCTGGCCCCGCAACATGCATTCGAGCACTCGTGCCTGCCGACTTAATCCCATGCTATTTCCATTCACTTATCATCTCTTTAGAGCAACATTGGGAAGGAGATGGCGGACTTTGACATTGCTCCTTTAGAACGCTTCGTTGGCACAAGTGCAGCTATCAAACGTCCAACGGTAACCTTTCCCATATACCTTTCCTCCTCTGTAACTCGTGTACTAATTTCGTATCAAGGAGATCACTTGCTTCTCTTTTGACCAAAACCATGTTTACCGGCCAGATGATTCTTCGCTACAGTATTACTACCCAGCACATTTAGGGACCGACCTTTCTGAGGGATATAACAAATTCCGCAAATTGGACGATTCGACGGACGACCATCTCGACGCCTTATTGCGTGCAGTTACGGAGCTTGAGCTAAAGACTGGAGAAAAATGCGACGCGGACTTCATTACATGGCGAGGCATGATGACCAAAGTATGTCGAGCTAATCTCTGAAACTACAACTTACTAACCTATGCAGATTATGTCGGCGCCGTACGACAACTTCAATGAGTGAGAGAAGCTAAGGTACGAACGTGCAAATTTCATGCTGACCTGAAAGATTTGAAATGAATGCAACATACTTTCAAGTGCGCGGTCTGATCTGACTATCTATCAAGGTATATAAACTAATGGTATAAAAAGGGCACGATGTAAGTCCGCTTCTAATGTTGCCGATTGCGTGGTCGATGAAAACGATGTCTGGAATTGATAGCCACGCAGTTTCATAGAAGAAAATCATGATCACAAGCTGGTATCTCGCTCCGAGCAAGAAGCTCGGCCCGCTCGGCCTGGGGCCCCTTCTCAAGATCTCATGGCGTACTGGGGTACTCCATACTCCTGTCTCTCTGATACATCAAAGCTCATGTGGTGTAGGTTACAAGTTTGAGACGCTCTCCATGCTACCAGCCCCATGGGGTCGAACTTCACGAGAATTCATTGAAAACCGCGAGCATCAAGTCGTCGACAATCATGCTCAATATTGCTCTGTGGTTCGTACGGGCATTGGTGGGAAGAGTATGATCCTCGGTGGTGAAGTTGATGGTATCTGGGATGCTAAGCCAGAGGATACCAGTCAAGGCGTCAATTGGATCGAGCTGAAAACCACCGTGCGGCCAAACAACACGCCTGGCGGAATGCTCACGTATGAACGAAAGCTGCTCAAGTATTGGATCCAATCGTTTTTGCTGGGAGTACCGAAGATCATCGTCGGTTTTCGTGATCAGAGAGGAACACTCGTTGGTCAAGAGGAATTGGAGACACGATCAATCCCCGGGACCGTGAAGCGCGTGGGTCAAGCTTCCTGGGATGGCAACGTCTGTATCAACTTTACAGCATCATTTCTAGCCCGTATGTGTCCAGTCAAGCACAGTGCCTTCGTGAGACTGATGGTGGTAGATTTACGTCAGACCATTACCGGCGAAGGCGTGTGGAGAATACGCCACAGGCAAAAAAACCCAATTGTGGAGATTTTTAAGGTCGAGGAATCCGGAAACGGTAATATTCTGTCTGCGGATTTTAAGGATTGGCGGCAAAGTGTGCTTACCAAGGAGGTTGTTGGCTTGCTCTAGGAGCGACGACATGGTTTCGAGGAAACCTGAGCAGGCTCTTTTGTTGACCCCCTGATAATGTCCTTTTCAATTACGATACCCAAGTCGCTGGTCAACTCCACGGAGAATGGTTTTTAGCAAGAGATTGGTCTATCTACGAGTCAAACGTCTGCTTAATTTGGAATTTGTTCCTTGGTGCTGGTTACAGCAGCGCTGCCATATTTTGCTCATGCAACTTCAAGGTTGCTGGTTTGTACTGAATTGATTCCAATCCATAAGATAGGTTTTCCTCGGTGCAAACAAGTTTTGGTCATTGATAAGGTAGAATAAAAAGAAGTGATGGTGCCATGAGGTGTAGTCTTGTGATATTGGTGCAAGGAAAACCTGCCATCTGAACCTGATTACCTTACCTCGATTGGAATTAACCTCATGCTCTCGGCAGCCAGGGCTCGGCTCAGGGAAACGACGGGAGCTTCCGGAATTGACGTCATCCGGGCCTACGATTAGGTACCTTGCCTTAAGAAGCCAAGACGCGTCAACAATGTAATTTGTACTCCTTTCGCTCTGCTAGAAGAGTTTCAGCTGGGATCCGCGTAGGTCATCCAAGAGCTTCTTCCTTGTGATGATAGCTGCCAGATGTCCTTCCACTGCCGCAACAATCACAGACGAGTCTACACGAATGTCCACTAACACAGCACACCGGTGTCCCGAGCTTAGGATAGACGAACAAATCGCGGCTGCTCCCAGTTTACGCGACATGCTTATCTTGTGGCATCCACATCAGGCGTTCCTATCGCTATGAGGTGGACACTTTTCATCGGTGCATATCCAGACGAACGAACATGTGGAGGCGTGCGTACTTGCTGCTGGTAGTGGTTCGGCTCTACTTTGCCCTTTCCCCTAGCTACCTTCATCCGGACGAGAACTTCCAGGGCCCAGAGGTCATCGCAAGTAAGTGAACCATTCGCGACAATGCTCGATACCAGGGAAATCTTGGAGTTACTGACCAACACCTCCAAGACCGTGTTTTTGACCTTCCTTCCTCGCCGACCTGGGAGTTTACGAGCAGTCATCCCATCCGCAGTACCTTTCCGCTATGGCTCATCTACGGCATACCGATGTATATATTGCGCTGGCTCTGGCAAGGGTTCCGTCGCAACGATCCTCCTCCTTGGCTGATATTCTACGCTTTACGCGGAGTGATGTTTACATTGAGCTTCGTGCTTGAGGATTGGGCCATTTACGAATTAGTACCAGTCAAAAAGCAACGCCGCTTGGCCATAATCTTGATCGCTTCCAGTTATGTTACATGGACTTGGCAGACGCATACGTTTTCAAACTCTGTCGATACTCTGCTGGTGCTTTGGTGTTTGGTTCTTGTGGAGCAGATCACAGGAAAGACTCGGCCACTCCCACAGAAGCGATCAAGAATCGCGCCTCCCGCCATACTCGCATTTCTACTCGTTTTGGGTGTATTCAATCGTGTTACATTTCCAGCATTCGTTCTTCTTCCTTGCTTAAAGTTAATAGCCCATTTTCGGCACAAGTAAGTAGATCGGCACCGCACATCAGATGATGGATACACTGACGCGAAACCAGGCCTCTGTCATTGCTATCGATGACTATCGTCGGCGTCCTCACAGCCTTGTCTGCCATCATTGTGGATACGAATTTCTATCAGCCAATGTCATTTGACATATACACTCTACTCCAGAAACCTACCATAACTCCTGTTAATAATTTACTCTACAATGCCGATACCGCGAATCTTGCTCAGCACGGTCTCCATCCCTTTTACCAACACGTCATTGTCAACCTGCCTCAATTCCTCGGTCCGGTATACCCGCTGCTGTTCATATCTCCCCGCTTCGGCACTCGTCTGTACTCTGCCCTCAGCGGCTGTGTCATCTTATCTTTATTTCCACACCAAGAAGCGCGATTCTTGTTACCAGCAGTGCCGCTGTTACTATCGAGTATTCGACTTCCAAAACGGCAGCCTCGAACCTGGATTGGTATTTGGATAGTATTCAACATAATCCTGGGCTTGCTAATGGGCATATATCACCAAGGCGGTGTGGTGCCTGCACAACTACAGATCGGTATGGGGAAGATGGACGTGGATTTTCCAAAAGGTGGGAGTGTTGTCTGGTGGAAGACGTATCCGCCTCCGACTTGGCTCCTGGGTAGTCGGGGTCAGGGATCTGACGGTATCAGGGTCGTGGATATGATGGGTGCAAAAAGGGACGTTGTCGCCGAAAACGTTTTCGCGAACATTGAGTGCAATGACAAAAGCGCCTCACCGCAGCGCTACCATCACACGTTCGTGGTTGCGCCGCGTTCTGCTGGCGTTCCTGCATTGGCTAAACCTGATGGTATCGCAACGCTGGGGCGAGGGTTCAGAGATGTGGAGATACGGGAAATTTGGGGATATGATCGGCATCTGAATCTCGATGATCTAGATTGGGCCGAAGATGGAGTGTGGAGTACTCTAAGCAGGGTGGTGGGAGGACGCGGGATAGCGATTTATCAAGCGGCCGCGATCTGCGAATAAGCCTCTGCCCACCTACCAAGAATTCGCATTCCGCTACACCGGCCGCTGGGCATCGTGCAGCCTTCGTCTCAGGCGACCCTTGGTGCTTGGGTAGTCGGACTACCTACCAATAGGTAAACCATCTAGGTACGCTGATGTCACTCCCTCGTCAAGTCGATGACGGAATGTTAAGATCGGATCCAGTCCGCCGACGGCTGGTGGCGGAAGCGGTAGGGCAAGGAATACCTTAACCAGGAACACCTAGAGCATCCTGGTTTTTTTGCACTTGTCATTAGCGGCATACCAACGTCCTCCTCTTTGCCCAAACATGGACACTTTTATCAGCTGGGTCGACTTCTGCCCTAGTCTCAATCGTTTCGAGAAATTTTTACGAGCCTATCGTCGGTGGAGAGGAGAAACTAATTAAGCTTTCATGCCTATTAGCGGACACGTGCATTAAGGCAAACTATCAAGGTGCTTACTACTTCATGAAGCGAGCTTTGTCAGGCTTGGCGTCCGGACGAAGGTCGAAGCCCAGGATGCTTGGTCTGATAGCATTGTTTGTTGCTATGTTCCTCGGAACCACGCTTTTCTACTGGCAGAGAAGAAGCACGGAAGGGAAGGGGGAGGCAAAGATGCTACTCTTGTCAAAGCCGCTACCAAGCTATGCGGGTAAATATCATGTTGGCGCTGTGGATGTCGAGGTGCCGATTGAAGAGGAGAGGAGCATTGGGAGAGCGGTGTTCAAATCCAACGAAGAACCAGTATTAAAAGTTAGTGTTCACCTTGATACTTGGGCAGGCTTGGTTAGGACGACGAATTCGCTTATGAAACTTGACAGCTGCAAACGGTGCTTTTTACTCTATACTATCCCTCTGTCGCTACTCGCGATCAAGAAAAGCATTACTGGATTCCCCGTCCGATCTCGCTGATCGCGACCGGCTATGCGCGGTTTGCGCATATTAGTTCTTTCATCGTAAATTGGATCTTTGCTGGCGCTCTTTGGCTTCTTGCTGGTTCTACCAAGATTTCCGCTACTGTTGGCGCACCCGTTCTCAATGCAAATCCTTTCGAGGATTCGGCCATTGACCTTGGCCATGATGGGAACAAGAATCCCGGGGCCAACACATTTCCAGTTGTCATTTTCTCCCATGGAATGGCGGGGATGCGGACAAGTTATTCACAGTACTGTGGCGAGCTTGCCAGTCGTGGACATGTCGTTGTAGCCATCGAGCACAGAGACGGCAGCGGACCTGGAACAATTATTAAAAAAGTAAACGCAGCGGACCGTATAGTCACTTATATTCCTTTTGATGAAGTAAAGTATGCGCTGTCTCCATAGGAATTGTAGAAGTTTCTGTTAATAACAACCGCAGAGCTTCCGACAGCGAAGAATATGTCGAAGATAACTACAAAACCGACCAGAAAGCCTTTCGTTCTGCTGAAGTGGAAGAAACTGTCCAGATACTCAAAAAGCTTCAAACTGGTCACGGCCAGTCAATATTCGAGCTCAATTCCCGCAATGAAGGCAGAAATATACTTCCGACCTTCCAAGGCCGCCTCGATCTTTCGAACATGATGATTGCCGGTCATTCTTACGGTGCTACTTTGGCTATGCAGACTCTTTCCCACTCTCCTAATCCACGGCTGCCGTTCAAAGGAGCCATCATCCTCGACCCAGGAAAACGTAGCGGCAAACTGAATGAGGACATTACAGTTCCGACTCTGATTGTTAACTCCGCGTCTTGGAGTCGAGAAATTGGTCACTTCGACCGCGTCCGAAAACTTACTTGGCGCATTTTGCATAAGGCAAAAGGGAGACCGGCTTGGTTCATAACCCTGCTACACACTGCGCACCCCTCGGTGACAGATGCGCCGCTCATCGAACCATGGCTGCTCAATGTTGCGACTGGTGCCAATCTCGATGTCCAAGTCGCCCTAAAAGCGTACGTGGACGTTTCGGATGACTTTATTCACTTTATTGTTTCCGGCGGAAACACAGTGAGGGGACCGTTGAAAAGCGAGGTGAATGATCCGGATGGCAAGATCGTAAGAGGTGAGCAAGGGGCTACGAAAGATCCAACAGACCCAGAAGAGCATGAAAATCCCGAATTTTCAGGTCTTCATCCTAAAGAGCTAAAGAAGACGGCCTCGAGCATGAAAAATGCAGCTGGGAAGCCGGTAAACGAGGCTCGGTGGGCGGTGCATGTTGCGCCTTCGGTTGGGCTACCGGCGATGTCGGACAATGATGATTTAATATAGTAGCAATACGGAAATGGCTTTCGGCTACTTGAAGCGTATTGTTGAGAATGTATCTCGAAATTTGGAGATGCCAGAGAAGCGGTGTCTGTACCTTTGGTAGTGATTTGCAAGTAGTACGGAATAAAATAGACTTGCATCATTCTTGTTTCGCCTCCTCAGATCCGCCGGAGCAAGTTCAAATAGCAATTATGAGCATATCCCAGTGGCTTGAAAGACGGCTCAGTGATTGCGCTGGGTTCAGTAGAAACTCCTCGGCTGAGATGGATCAAGGAATATCACGTTTTCTAGATCTCGTTCCGTCGCATAGTTGCCGATGCTTTCGTTTGAAATTCTAGAATTAGTTTCAAGGGTCTGGATTTCTATTATCCCTATGGCGTTCTGTTATGGGGTTTAAAATCCATTTGCTATCTTACTTTCGTGATAAAGTACTGGCCCCATTGCCAGCCCCACGATGAAAGATCATTTCGCAGTGGAACAGTTGCTGTTAATCTGATCGAAGGTAACGATGTCCTGGAATGAAAGGTATCAAAGAGAAGTCGTCCACTTGAACTGATAGGAGTCAAAATGAACAAAGGTCTTGAAGAGAGCGTGCCACAAGCTTTGTTCTTACAAGGGGAAACTGCGGAGATAATAGAATAAGGTACGGATACTGAGAGATAAGACAAAGCAGGAGTTTGGATGGCGAACTCCGTACGGACCTGTCACAGACGAGATATTGGTGAATCTTACCGATTTTTCAATCCGGACTTCGCCTGCGCAGTACTTAGAGGGTCCGCGAGTACCCGGCGAGATGACCGGCCATGATTACCCTGGGAGGATATGACGAAGATGAATTGCAACACGTAAGGATGCTTTGGGAAATACCTAGGTTGATTAGGACGACAGGATCATCGTTGCAATAATATATGGAGTGCATAGTGCAGCATCACCATACGAAACTCCGGTCGAACAATGAATTAATTGCGATAGTGGAAAAGGCGATGCGCGCCTAGGATATCCAGTAATTACAATGATACTTGCCGAAAGCGGCGCCGGGCCGAGCTGGACTCGCATGACTTGGCAACAATCACCAGGACCGAACTGGATCTCCCACTCTCACAGCTTCCACATTATAATAATGGGGACACCACTGACTCTCGCTGCATCTCCTTAAATTCACGATTCTACGCTCCTACCAGCCTCAAACTTCATCAACCAGCTGCCCCCGTCAACTACCGAGAAAGACTCGTATCGAACACCATAACCCATCAGCAGTCTACGCTTCTCCCTAGACTCAAGTTTTGACCCAGAGTTGGACCTCTCGATCTACCAGGCAGAATTTCACTTTGTAGCGACCATGGCGGAACGTGTCTTGATGAACGAATACAAAACCTTGTCCAAGGAACCGTGGACCAACATCGAACTGATCGACGAGGACATTTACAAATGGAGCATCGCTCTCATTGTTCTCAACCCAGACTCCCTGTACTACCGCGGATATTTCAAGGCAACCATGACCTTTCCGAGAAACTATCCCTACAGTCCACCAGACTTCAAGTTCACTCGGCCCCTATACCACCCGAACGTCTATCCTGACGGCCGCCTTTGCATATCGATCCTCCACGCTCCCGGCGAGGACGAAATGTCTGGCGAGCTCGCCGCAGAACGCTGGTCCCCCGCACAGCGAGTCGAATCCGTACTGATCTCAATCCTCTCACTCCTCGACGATGCCGAAGTCAGCTCTCCGGCCAACGTTGATGCGGGCGTGATGTTGCGCAAGAACCCAGAAGCGTACAAGGAGCGTGTCAAGGCGGATCTCGAGACATCGAAGCGCGATATTCCGGAGGGTTACGTGATGCCTAGCCATGCCGATGCATTCAAGACGAAACAGGAAGAGGAGATTCTCATGAGCTGGGAGGATTCGGATGAGGGCGACGATTTTGGCGCCAGCGACTCGGACGAGGACATGACCTTTGATGAAGATGAGGACGAAGATACCGAAGGGGATGAAGAGGAAGTCCATGAAGCATCTTAAACACGTGGAAGAGCAGCCGGTCTCGTAGCGACGATTCCTCTTCTGCACTCTCACGAGGCTGGCATCTGGCTGGATTTAGTGGATACCGGAGTTTCGGTTTCCTTTGCAGGCGTATCGGGCTTTCTTGGCATGACCTCCATTGTGTTTGATTGCTTTAGCATGGCGTCAGGGCAAGCTGGGTGAGCGCTCTGGCTTCATTTTTTGCATCTCGTGGAGCATCTACGGCGTTTCTTTCCCATGTCTTGCCACGACAAATCTGGGCGAGGGTTCCGAGGAGGTAGCCGCCATCAGACGATGTCTATAGCGATAGGTAGCGACAGTGAATGATAGTCCAACGGTTGAAAATTCAGAATGCATTTCCAGGTAATTAGCATGGACGTAGATTTCGAGATGTGAGCAGGGATGTGCAGCGTGCCACTGGGCTAAGAAAGTGAGTGATCGACGGCATGGAAGCAATGCCAAGCATTGTCGCATGCACGTCATGCAGCAGAAGCTTTCACTTCCATTCATTCACTCTTACACCCTTAATTAATTATGCAAACCGCGTCCCCTCTACGCGTCTGTCGGCCACACGGGCCCCACACTCATCTGTAAACGAAGCTCCACCGCCGCTCGTTTTCTCCATGTTCTACCACTGGCAGCTCCGTCGCAAAAGAAAAGTCCTGCAGCGACTGAGGGGATCTGGACCACACTGATGGCATCGGTGAGCTTTTCTCGCGAGGACGTTGATAAAGTAAGGGACTTCACCGCAGAGGATACAGAGACGGTCATCCGTTATTTGCAGGTCTGTTGTTCTGGGTTGAAGCTTCCAAACATGTGAAGGCGCCCCACTGATGCATGCTTCTTTCTCTGCAGTACTACAATGGCAGTACCGAGAGAGCTGTCAGTGCAATTCTAGATGGTGTAAGCCGCTGCCATATTTCCGTAAATACATTCTGCTCTTCAGGGCAAGATCACTCTAACACGGTTTGACGCCCTTAGGTTCGCCTTCCGGAAAATCACCCTGCTGGCAGCGTCTGGGACGACGATGCCTGGACCACCGACAATGCCGGTAATGCTCAGGAAGGAGCTCAGCCTGGTGAGTAGCGGCAGCCCTTATTCTTCGTTTCTCCTTAGTCACCAACCAACCGTCTAATCTGCTGCTGTCCCCAGCTTTCGGCGAGTTCCTCCAACCAAACACTGCGCCTTCACGACCACCATCCCGTGTCAGTAACAGAAGCAAAGGAGGTAGCATGCGGGATCCAAGCGAGTACGCTTCGATGAGTCAGGAAGATTGGGAGGTGCAAAGAGCAACCAAAATATCACTGGGGGAGGATCCTGGGCCAATGCCACCCACTCAACAGACAGGCGTCGTGGAATCCTCAGGTCAGACTTATTTCGGTCCCGCAACCAAAGCTCAGTATGACGAGTCGCAGTGGGGGATGACAAGAGTTGATACTACGGAATCTACCGTTGAAATTGCTGAGCACCCCGAAGACCCGTTCGAGAGAAAGAGAGAGAACGAAAACCCAGCATCACTTTCGCCAATCTCAAGGGGACAACATGGCTTTAAACCTGCTCTCATCACGATTTTGCACAGCATACCAGCAGCACGCAATGCCCTCATCTTCCCATCCTACCAGCAAGCGGATTTGGGTCAGCTAGAAACATGGTATCAGGGAGATCAGATCAATCAGGGCGTGACTACGGAAGGCGCATCGAATCTCAAGAAACAGGACCTGGATATCATCTTTGAAGCCCAGCGGCTGATGGCATTTCTCGACGAGACTGACAGGACATATGCACGGCCAAAGTATTTGGCAGATGTCCTCGATTCTCGTGAGAGCTCAGCCGGGGAACATGCAAAATTCCTGGAGCACTGGCTCGATGTTGCTGACAGGATCAGACCTGATATAGAGCGACGCAAGTTGTTCACGACCAGGGTCATCTACACCACAAACGGTAGCGAAAGCGATTACGAAGATCATGTGTGCTTTCGTCTGGAGCTTGCGGGTCCTATACGAAATATCTACGAGAAGTTCAATTCCGTACTCTGGCCTTCAGTTGATCGGCGAGCCTTTGTCAGAGAAGCTTCGGACATAATTTGCATGGATATCCATCAAAACTCGTCTAGTGGTCAAATAGAAGGACTTGGCTTCTCCGTACTACCCACCATTTATCTTGACCGATACCTAGAGCCGAACTTGGATTCAGTTAAGAGCATGCATGAAGATATTATCGAGCACGAAATGGCTGTAAAGAAACTGAAAGAACGACTGGATCGAATTTCCCGTCATGCATCCCCGAGGATCCCAGAAGGTATCGCAGGCACGGATCTATTGCAGAAAACCATTTCCTTTTTGAGGGAAGATCTGGATCGCAAGAAATCGACTAGCCTCAGCTCCGACGGTGGAGACAATGAGCACGGACATGAAGCCGATTCGACAGACGAGAGTATAATCGAGCAACTTGAAGGCATTGTCAATTGGTTGACGCAAAAGGTTGACGACTTGACACAGCAAATTGAACAGCATCAAGCAGCAATCCAGGAAGCAAGAGAGCAGCTGATGCAGGAAGATTTGGGAACCTCGCAACGTCATCGTTATTCGCTACGTGGCGTCTGCGTAGACGGAAAAAAGACCTTTGTGCTCCAACCCTCCAGATCCAATTCTGCAGAAGACCCGTGGACTTCTTCACTCGATGAGAACGGTTTTCAATGGTGGTGTCAGGACTTTTCGTGGTCCTCCACCAAGGACTTTACTGTCACCGTATGCGATGCCCCTGTAATGTCTCTGGCGATATAATGCTGACCGAAAGCTACAGAAAGTCCCGCTCCGTGATGTTATCAACGATGCATCTCACAATGGCAAAGATGTGCTATTGGTCTATGCGAATGATAAAGCATGCTCCGAGGAATGTAAACCCTTGCCAATCGCATTACACGTAAGTCGATTATCTCCCGTCTTTCAGCTCCAAATCTGAGCAGAATTGCTGATGTGGGTTTTGACAGAATTTTGTCGCCCAAGATAATTTACTTTTCAGTCGTGAACTTCAGTCCCACGCCCGTACCGCAACCTCTCAGATGGAATGGGAAGCAGGAGATGACTCACAGCCCATGGCGACATCTGGATTCGACATTTCTCCTCAGTCACAAGAGCCAAATGTCCAGCACCTTGAGCAAGCGGGCGTCCATAACCCCAAAGCACCAGGCATCACCACATCCGTGCCTCCTCTCGCTACACTGGCATCTCAACTTCGTTCTCCGGAGGAAGGATCGGAATCCCCGTATGCAGATTCCGCAGATGGCGGAGCTCATGAATCTGCTTATGAACACCCTCACGGCCTCCCTGATCTGACGTGGAATTTTAGTAGTGACAACGGCGAAGAGAGGTGGCGTGCAGCACAGCAGGGCCAGGCGGTGACGAGGGAGGATGAGGAAGCACTTGACGATCAGCAACGAAGATTAGGCCGAGATCTGACCCTGAACGAGAGGAGGGAACACTTGATGAGGCGGGTTCAGGGCGCCATGGAGGGAGCAGGCATTTGGGGTGACGTGGAAATGGAGATGGAAGAAAGCAGTGGGCTGAAAGGAGGCTGAAGAATGCAGACGCGGACATGCAAATAGTCATGGAACGACCCGCGAGCTAATCACGACATTGTGGGAGGGAGCTTAACGGAATAAGTAGGGCTTGAAAGATTTGACGATGCACAGTGGATATTGATTGTGGCCGCAAGTCTAATCACGGTTGAATGTCGATGTGCTGACTTCAACGACAGACTCTGCGCATTATGGTCTCATGCACACAAAACTTTTTTTTTCTTGTAAACTCAATAGATAGAGCTACAATCCTTGTAATGAACGGACCAATCACGCACCTTCACTATTTCAGCAGTCCAGGGGGTTTGCGGGTGAAAAGGACGGCCAATAATCGGAAAAAGACAGCGCGGTTTATGATTCGACGCGAGTGACGACGATTCAAATCAGCTTTACACTGAAAAGCCAAATAATGTTCCGGGACGAAGCAGTCTCGATTTCCTTGTTGTCCTTCTAAACATCTGGCGGATGAAACATACGGCAGGGATCCAGGTAAGATTGAATTTTTCCGCGTCGCTTGTGTTTACTCCCTACCACCCCCCAAATTTCCCGAGCAATCAAAGCCGTTTGAGAAAGAGCTTATGCTGGTGCTCTAGGGCATGCACCTTATTATGTTGCTCTCTCTTGATTCCACATGCTTGCAGCCGGAAGATGCTGTCCAATTCCTGCTTTTCCCTTTATTCTGACGTTGCAACGCCTTTAGGCTTTTTGGTCTGATATATCTGTTGATCTTCTGACCTCTCCAGCAACGGCGACTTCATCTTGCTTTTCCTTCTCCTGTCTCCATTTCAATTCATTTCTGTCCATGAACTGGAAGACATGGTCGCGCAAATCCTCTCCCAAGCTTTGCTCTGGCTTCCCTTGATTAGTAGCGTGACAGCAGCCATTTCCCGAGGCCATGATCTCTCATCCGTGGCACAAATGGAGAATAGTCAGGGTGCGACTTGGCTCACGTCATCCGGTGTGCAGACAACGATCGAGGATATTTTGGGGGGTGGTGGGATGGACAGTGTGCGTTTGAGGTACGTCGAAACCTTCACGAGTGATGTTCTCCAGCTGATATCCACCTCTGCAGACTCTGGACCGCAGAAGAGTATGGGCTTGACTATACACTCGGCCTGGCCCAACGTTTCTACAAACAAGGCTACAAAATCTATCTTGATATGCACTTTTCCGACACTTGGGCGGATCCTGATTCTCAGGCCATCCCCTCTGGTTGGCCTAGCTCTTCTGTCAGTAGCCTGGCGAACCAATTACGTACATATGTCAGTTCGACTCTGAAGTCCTTCCATGCTGGGGGAGTGTCGCTGGACATTCTTGCCCTCGGTAACGAAATTGTGGGTGGTATGCTTTTTCCCCTAGGCAAGATATCCAACAACAATTTCGCCAACTTCGCTACTCTATGGGCCGCCGCCCGCGCAGGTGTCAATGATGCCGTTGCAGCCGGTGTGACAAAGCCAAAGATCATGATCCACCTGAACAATGGCTGGGACAAGGCCACCTTGACGTGGTGGTTGCAAGGTCTTTTCGCCACGGGCATCGTCACCGCTTCCGATGTCGATGTCTTTGGATTTTCATTCTATCCATTTTATGGTACCCAGGCCACAGTCTCGAACCTACAATCTGCGCTCGCGACCCTCGCAAGTACCTACAATAAGCCGATGTACATTGCTGAAACTGACTGGCCGAATTCGTGCAGTGGAGTTGCTTTGAGCGAGAATTATCCCATTAGCGCAGCTGGTCAGACTGAATGGGTGCAGGAAGTCATTACGACAGTGCAGGGCGTGAAAAATGGCGCCGGCGTCTTCTATTGGGAGCCGGCTTTTATCAACAATACAAGCCTTGGTAGCGACTGTACATCCGCCATCTTGTTTGATGTCAATTGGGACAATTGGCCACATACGCAAGCCACTGCGCTCTCTTCGGTGAATATGTTCAAGTGATGGTAGACATACGGCGAACATGACGGATTTCATTTCTTGTACATATTCTATTCAGTTTGAGCAGCGTGATTTGAGAAGAGCGAATTACTTCAACCTGGGGCTGTTTTCGGGGCGCCATTTCCCAACCTGGAAACTGATATTGGTTAAGTGTAAGCATTGAGCAATTCGCCTTTCCAGGAAGCAGCCTTGTCGAAGCTTTTCAACAGTTTGACAGAAGGATAAGGTAGTTTTCTGGCCAAGATGATCAGGTCCCAGCTCACCGTCCCGGGCACGTGCATCACAATTTCCTGCCGCCTTCGAATTCGCACTCGGCCCGGTGGGCGAAATTGTTTATTACGACAGACATTTCATCGCTCTCGCATTGAATGGTCTATCCCTTCGCTTCACATACCTTGTTTCCAGTTGATAGATTGGTTCCCTTGCGGTATAACCGGGCTTGGGATTTGTCAGCCCCCACAACCTGGTCTATCGTATCTCCGCCACGAGTGCTTCCCATGTAAACCACCACCTGAACATGTCTGCAGTAAGGATTGGAGGGATCTCGCCTGCCGTGTCAATCGAATTTCTCGAGCAGCAAGCGCTCTCGAGAGTATAGGCTTTCTCAAGCGTTGCTCTGACAATTCTTCGTTGGATGTAAAGATGTCGAGGGAATTTTCTGTTGGACGGAGTTGACTCAAGTCCTGGACGACAATATTCACTTGTAGAACGACTTGCCGAAGCAGCGATTCACCACTTTACCTCAGTATTCTATTCATGCCGACAAAACTAATGACTCCACAGTTCAAATTCACTCATCGTAGCTCGTGCTTAGAAAAACCCTCGTATCTACATTTTGGAAATGGATTGCCGTGAATTGAAGAGTGGCGTTGCCAAGGTACACAAACGACAGGCAGTACAAAGAGTGGCAGTCCTCATGCAGCATGCCGAAACCTACATATCCAATGGTTGTTCTGCCTTGACCATCGTTCAACGATAGAGCCTTAACTCTTGAATAGCCTGCCATGCTGGCAACAGTTACAGGTAGGACTCGCTGGAACAGGCTTACGACGTGGCATCCTGAGTGAATTTGGCAGTGATAAGGACGAAACCGCTTCACCGAATGCTAGAATGTCGAAGATGTCTGTTGGGATCAAGTAATTCACCATGCATGATGTCTATTTCAGTCAGTTACTCTCTTTACCTGTACGTCTTACCTCCTTCTCCGCCTGGATATCACAATAACACAACTACATCGCTTACCTACCATCAACGAGCCGTCATTATGGATGCGGGACCGAATGGTCCTGCATGTGCGTACGCGACATTGATAACGCGGTCCAATTACCTGGCCGGCGTCATCGTCCTTGCGTATTCCCTTCGAAAGCATGGCTCGGTTTACCCCCTGATTGTACTTTATACTTCTTCACTTTCCGATGCGGCTCTGAGGGCGCTGCGCATCGAAGCTAGCCATACAAGTCTCATGCTGCTTTACGAGGTTGAACCTCTTCTGCCCCAACAGAACGAGCCACTGACAATCATCCCCGAGCGTTTCATAGACACATGGACAAAGCTTCGAGTTTTTGACCTTTACGAACTACCCTGCACCACAGATGGTCAATGCCAAGCTCAAATGAATCCCAATGGTACAGCCACACGTCATAAGAGCCCTATCCGCCTTGATTTGCTGTGCTACCTCGATGCTGACATGATGATGTGTCAAAACATGGATTCAGTATTCCACGCTGCTCTACTTAAAAGCGACTGGATTGCAGCCTGCCGCGATTGTATTTGCAACAAGAGCAACGCACCCTGGGCTCCTTCGTATTGCAAACCATCGAATTGTTCATTGACGAGCCTAGGGAATGTCTTCGCAGCTGGGGAACGACCGCAAAAACCTACCGAGGAAGCTTTTGGAGACCGGAACCTGTCACAAGAGCTTCTGCAAGCCGAAGACGTGGAGAGAATACGGCACTTCAATTCTGGTATGTTTGTATTTCGACCAAGCAAGGCTTTGTGGAAGGAAATGCTCCAATTCTTCAATACTACACCCCTTCTACCCTCCTTCAGGTTTCCGGACCAAGACTTCCTTCGGTATTTCTTCCGACATAACTGGGTGTCTCTTCCGTGGCAATACAATGTCTTCAAAACTGTTCACACCTGGCATTCAGACGTGTGGCGCGAGGAGGAAGTCATATGCCTGCATTACCTTCTAGATAAGCCATGGGTGAAGAGGATCGCGGAAGATGGCATAGCGGGTTACAAGGATAAAGATGGTGTTACTCATGCATTATGGTGGGCTTCATTCGAGCGTTGGTGCGAGGAAAGGGAAGCCAAGGGCCAAGACGGCGAGGACGTCTTGCAGATAGTCAGTGCATTTGTGGTCGGCGAAGATGGCACGGAGACAGAAGAGATGAGAGCCATCGGAAGTCGAGCGGCAGAGTGTTGCAAGTAATTAACATTTTAGGTCAACTGTAGAGCGGCTGTCCTGTTATCCAATTATCCAGCAGTGTATGAGAGAAATTTGGCTGATTCCGTGCACTTGTCAAGCAAGCTTGTGGTTGCAACATTTCCGCACTCGGATCGTATTGTGAAGAACATACTTACAGAGATACGAACGCCTTGTAGCGGCATGACCCAACTTCAAATAGAACAATTTCAGACTCTTTAATTCTATAGCATCTTGCTACAAATCTCCGTCCTAGACGTTCGTTCTTCTTGGAACGACCGATTCTAAAGCTGCAAGAGCGGCTAGTCCTGCGATACGCTCCATGAAAAAATAACGAAGAGAATGCCAGGCTGCATATTCGCAGCTTGCATGCGTGAAATCTGAGGATCGCAAATGATTCCGGTTGTTGTACGAATCCTGCGATACGCTGAACGATTTGATTCTCGCTACCTAAGCTTTTTGCACCTTTTTCCTTGAGCGTGGTCCGATCAATGTGCCGATTCTTCGCACAATACACTAACAATTTCTCGCCTTGCGGAACAATATCTTTTTGTCCCTTTATTCATGCAAGTATGAAAAATACTGTCATGGTGGCCCGGTGAAAGTTTCATCGCGTTCAGGACAATGCAACTGAATGCAAGGCTTGAAGTGTCAACTTTCCCTTGACTGGGGAACGCTTCAACTGCCTCTTCTAAAGGCAATGCCTCAGGACAATATTCGCTAAGACGTCAAGGACTCGACGAGTAAGGAGTGTAAGATGAGATGAGGAGGATGAATGAAATTTCCTTCTTTGCTCCTGGCATTGATACATGAATCCGAATACTTACGCTGGCGCACTGATTTAATCATTCAACCGTTGGGTCGGTGTCGTGGAAGGCGGAGCTTGGACAACCGACCTGCACTCCCGTGAAAGAATTTGCACTTCATCAGTCGAAGCACGTACAGAACTGCTGTTCTGGCTCGTACGAGAGTGGCACTGGGAAACTTGAGGCGTTCCGTTCAACCCAATGCAGTCACAAATGGCACGTGTATACCGAGGCTCACCAATGTGGGGAAAATGGTTGTCGATCATGCACGGTGCCTCGGCGGCTTCGTCTTTCTCTCCACAACTCTTCACCACGCACGCTTTCCCAAGCGATTTCCAGCATTACCGATTCCGTCAGCCTCTAGGAATTGCGGGGAAATAGCTTAAGCTCCCCTGGTGCCTTAGGCGATGCTGATACGTCAGCCGTGGTAGCTTCCACCAATGCCTACTTCTAATTCCCCAAACCCTCGACCGCTTCCCCAGATTTCGGTTCGTAGCGAATGGAACAAAATTTGACCGCGACCTCCACTTCATCTATACATAGAGTTTTCTGCGATCAACCGACGTCTGCTTGCCAGGCGGTGGCATCCGTGGCCAGGGCTCCCAGCGATGCCGTATATCTGCACATGAATCCGACCTTGGTTCGCCTCGGTGAGCTTCTTTAGTGTGCAAACCTTTCCTTTTGGTTACCCAATACCCCCAAGCAAAGAGTTCCTTTATAGCTGGGGTACCTAGCTTTTCAAGCTTCAGATTCATGTGATTGGCAAGTCTTGAGTCCAGTGTGTATTGCCTATGTCATAACAATCTACGGTACCATGACCATGCGTCTTAGTCCTTCTGGGTAATTTACTCTTGCTGGGGCAAGCCCAGAGAGCCTGGAGTACATATACTACTGTTGCTCCCTCGTTGGGCTTTTCTGTTCTTCGACTCGTCTGAGTGATCTATCAGTACTAGTTCAAGAGCATAACGCCTTATTCTCTAATATCTACACAGCAAAAACACTGGACCATGAAGCTCAGTTTTGCCCTCCTCGCGCTCCTGGGGTCTGCCTCTGCTGCGCCAACCGTCGTCAAGCGAGATGTAACGACGATCACCAGTGCTCTTGCCACTGTCAACAGTGCCACAGTCACCCTTGACCAAGCAGTCGAAAGCTTTGACGGTACCGCCCTCTCCGCTTTGTCCGTAGCTGGTGACTCCACCGCTGTTCTCACCGCCATCAACAACGCAATTACCGAAGTCCAGGGCACCTCAGACGTTGGCATACTTGGCGCCTTACCCGTCGCTGGGTCCACAATCCAGCTCATTGGGTCTGTGGACAAAACAATCAACGACCTTATCAAGCAAAAGCCTCTCTTTGATTCAAGTGGCACGTCATCCGTTGTCCTCAGTCAACTGCAGCAACAGAGCTCCGCGAGTGCCACGCTTGGCTCGACTATCAAGTCTAAGCTCCCGGTTCTGGCCGATCTTCTCGCTGATTCACTTAACGCCCAAATTTCTTCTGCTTTTCAACGGGGAATTCAAGCGTACTCCTCTTCCTCTACGTGATATCAGGGGTTCACGGTACTGTTAGAGTCAAGAGTCAAGTTTCTCCTGCTGGGAAAGCTCGCTGTTTATGAGAATCCGTCAGTGTCACGCTAGTATTAATTGATCTCTACTCTACGTTGCTGGTCTTCAAACCCCAAACCAGTCTCATCCCACATTTTTATGTGCCAAGAAGGTGGAAGACTGAGCTCAATCAGGGTTGGATACAAATCACGTAGCAGTCAATCTTAATTCAAGTTGTAAAAGAATATGGGTGGCTGAGCCTCCACAAAGTGTCCGACTACATCATCCCTGGCAGCCTGCCGTGCATAAGCTTTCTCACCGAAAATATCTACTGTGGCACAATTTGCGGGTGTACGATCGGGCTAAGCAAAGAATTGCCAATAAGCCGCGGGAGGTGGCATGCAATCGACTCCTGGGAGACAAGCCGAAGTCAGGAATGCTACTTCATCAGAAGCCCTTGATCGTCTTTGATGAGATCCGTCGTACGTTCCGCGATCTTGCAGACGCCTGTCTGGATATTGCCTCTGGGAATGTTTGGCATCGCACTCGAATCCATCGCCCCCGGTTTCTTCTTCTCATATACTCTCAAATATTCATCAACCACCCCAAAATACTGGCGAGGCATCATCGAGCATGTCCAATGTTGGTACCACTTCGAATGTGCATTCCTTGTCCACTCCTTCGCCTTCTCTCGACCTTTCCCTTCTGCTCCGGCCGCATTTCGGTGCCCATGTGGCTTCAGAAAGCCCGCTAACGGTTGCGTCGCCGCCAATGTCTTAATGAAGGCAAGATACCAAGCTGTGACCTTGACATCAAGCAGGTTGCTCCGGTAGCAGGGCTCGATAGTCGGTTTTGCGTGGACGTCATTCGAGTGGATGTAGGTGCTCTCCCGTGAAAAAGGCAGTCTCGGTGACAAATCCAAGGTCATGTACTTTCCGGAGATTTTGCTGATGCCATCATCCTGGGCATGTGGGCTTACGCCATTGGTTGTGCCGTGCGGTGATTCTATACGCTTCCGAGGACTCTGCACTATCCGCAGCAGGAATTCGTACTACAGTTCAGACCTGTATGGCCTTTGGCTTCGAGCGCGGCGGCATGGGCAGCAAGCTCTGCTGCAAAGGGGGCAAGTTTGGTCGTTTTCCTCAAGCTCGACGCACAAGTATACCTGCAAAATGCCTTCGCCGTTCGTGGTAGCATCAATAGATGCGGCGCTGCTGAAGCCTCCAGTCGCACGTCCCGAAGCACCCATCATCTGTAGCTGCAAAGCCCAACTTCTGAAACGTGGAAGTCAATACTGAAGCCAAGCCCATGTACGGATCCAAATGTGCCATGAGTAGACTCGTCAAGATAATCCAAACCCAAATGCGCACGACGCTCCGTTTCCGGCAGGAATTTGAGAGTTTAGAAATCACGGGACTAAGGGGCAGGACCTTCTCACGTCCACTCTGGCTCTCCAGACTTCCCCCGGGCGTTGAAAATAGGACTTGATAGGGGAATGGCAGTTTGGGCATTGATTGCACTACTACCACTGAGTACGCGGCCATGCTGCTCTGGGGTTGACCGGCAGATCGAACATAGACGCCGGACTGAACAAGTACAAGTATTGGTTCGACGCATTTCCAAGGCGCTTGAAAGGAAAGACTCTTTTTAAGCTTGGTTTTTCTTCAATCAAATTCGAAATAGATCTCAGCATTTTGCCTCTTGTTATGACCATTACGCTAGACCTTTTCCCGCTCTGAGAAGATAAGTACAAGTTTCCCCGGTGCCGCTGCAAAATTGTCTCTCATATCGGCTATTACTCTAGTGCCATCCTCCCCAGGTGCGAAATGGATCTCATATTTCGATACTAGGAGTGCAGTGACAAAGCGGAGCTCATTTACGGCTAAATGCTTCCCGACGCAGTTGTAGCGGCCTGTTCGATATTTTTTTTAGTTTTAGCTTCCAAAAAGCACAAGGCGATCCTGTCAACCGAACAGCGAGCGAGGTGTGTACTGACCAAGAGAGAATGGAGCGAATGCAGCCTTGTCCTTGATTAGCTCTGGCCGGCTATACCAACGCTCAGGGATAAATTCATGAGGTTGGACGAAAGACTTTTCAACTTTTTGTATAAAAAAGTTAGCTCGACCTTGTTCTTCGATCCGGGTTCCTTGCTTACGCCTAGAAATAGAATACTGTGGAGTACATATTGTAACTCCGCCTGGAATGTATTGGGAGCCGACCATCATGCCTTCGGGTGGCGTATCACGCAGACCTCCAGTAGGCACGGCAGGGTGCAATCTCAGTGTCTCATTCATTACAGCATTAAGATGAGGTAGACGCTTGAGTGTTGCAACGTTGTCGATAGACTCTGCACCCTGCAGCTCGACATAAAGCTTTTCCGCTTGATCGTGATGAAGGGCAAGTCGGTAAAAGAGATTCACTAATGTCTGTGCCACAGTATCGCTATACGTTTGTTCAGCAATCGATATTGCAAATTTGGATTTTGGAAAGTAGGGCAATGAGTACCTGCCAGCAATAACCATAGTGACTGCATCACCATTGAGAAGGTTTGTCTCCTCTAGGCCCATATCAGAGCTTCGCCATGCGTCGATCAACCAAGAAGAAACCTAAGTCTCCTATAAATCAAATACTGTAAAGTCCACTGGGTCAAGAACTTACATCCCGCTTTTCCGGCGTTATCTGGCTACCATTAGAATGCGAAGTACGAGATAATTCGATTGAAATCGCTTTGCTTACTTCGACGCGCTCCGACATTCGGAGAGCACACCATTTCACCATTGCATTCCAATCACGAACTGGCTGAAGTAGCGTCGTGCTTAGAATAAGCCGACCTAGCCAGGGTACAGGAGATAGGTAGCCAAGTAAGGACATACCGCTCCGTATTAGTTTGACTGCGTGATGCCATTCGGAATCCTTGAGCATGTTGAACGGGCGGCCGAATGCAAAGTCACCCATTAGATCGAAGCTGTACCAATAAAGCCAAGATGTTGCTTCGACGGGTTTGCCTTGTTGGTTTGAAATACGGAGATCCAGCTCCCGGCCGTATTTAATGATGCGTTCTTCGTAGTCTTGTAGAGCTAAATTTGTTTAGTTTACAGGACTTTCTTGCCTCGCAAAGGCTCTAATACCTTTGGCGTTAAACCCACGGTCCCAGTTTCGGCGTCGTTGGTCGTGTAATTCTTTGTCACGAATAGAACTTAGACCCGCGAGCGGCAACAAATAGTCATACCAAGCAGATTTGGTTGTCTTATTCCTGTTGCCTTCCAGAATATCTTGCATCGCTGATGGTTCGAATATAGTGAGTTCATTAGGCCCTACGTTGAATTCTTGTAAGCCTTATGACCAAGGCTGTTTCTTCAGACCTATAGAAGGGCGAGCGTACCGGTACGAACGCAATGACCATATTGACGGTATAGATCATCAAGTATGACATGATTAGAAAATGTGAGGCATTTCCAAACATGCCAAAGCTTGGATGCACGAGCTAGCGCAGGGCCGGGAAAAGACCTTAGTCGATGCAAGAATAGGCGATAAATAACGATGCTCGCAAATAGAGACAAGACATAAGTAGCAATTATCCAGCAGCACGTTGCAAAAGCATCAAAAGTGTCTTCCAGTAACTTAAATTCAAAGACAAACAGCATAATAGAAAGCAGAATGTAGACTTGAGCTACAACAGGTGCTTTAACATGCCACTCCCCACGTATAAAGATCCCAAGGTGGGACAATACCCCCACACCAGCCACAAAACAGAGACTTGTGATAAATGGCATTGCTCAAAAATGAAGGCCGATTCAAGACCAAATGCTTTGAAATAACGATTTCTTGTTCAAGAAGTGAGCTTCCTTTTTGTGGAAATTTGTAGCTGGTGTCCTCCAGAAGTCCGGTACGACATCATTGATTATATATATACAGCTCTGAGCATGATGCAAGAGGCGTGACAGTCTAAAGGGGCCAAACGGAACAGACAGGGCTTACCCGTGCCTTATCATACTAGAGAAGCGGAATAACCATATTCGTCATGGCGGTGAAAAAGATATGCATAGTCAGGATACGAGAAAAATGATTGCAGTGGCTTACAATGGCTTTATGGCTTGAAGATCTTCGATTGAAAAGTCGGAGTAAGCAAATGAATTGTCGATGTAGGCGAGAAGGAATAGTAGAGCGATCGGGACGTAATTGCTTTTCTGCTTTTCTACTCGGCATTACAAGTCATAGAGAAACCATGTTCGACATTTTAAACCTTGTCCTCAAGGGAATGAAGGCGTGATACTCAGTATCTCTCCACAATAATTGAAAGTAGTGCATTGTTGGCGCTATCGAGGCAAAGCATGCTCAGCAGCTCCAAACAATTTAATATCTTGAAAAAGAACAATATAGCTGACCAGCTGGGTACAACGGTAAATAGCGTCGAATGCAGGTAAGCTCCATAATGCGTTCCTACTCGGTCAGGTAGGATGAGATAGGCTGCTTGTTCTAGGCTTCAGCCGTGCTTAGACTATCGCCAATGCACACGCCGTTGGGAACAAAATCTCGTAGCACCACTAGCCTGGTGACACCTTTGTCGCATTCGATTTCGCGGAGAAAATTCATCAACGGCAGCCGCAAGTCTGAACCCATGCGCTAGATTTATGCCTTTGGTGATCGACGCTAAATTCTGACAACTACCTCACGTGTCGGCACCACACCATTAATTTGGGTGCGTTACATGTGTACGTATTTTTTTTAAGTCGTAGACTCTTGAAACATAGTCTTGTAACGAGAAGCACAACTGGCCCACTTGATACAAACGTACATACAAATATTACATTTCAACAAGATAGTGCTTGATCTTGGAGGGCAATAGATTTCTTCTTACTAGAAGGCCCACTCTTTCATCCACTGACGCATCCAATCGGCATTAACGGGCTGTAACCCTGCTAGGGTTGGGCTTATCTTGACCGCTTCGTCCGTTCTGTATACCACTCCGTGCTTGCGATCTTCCCGTTGCTCCAGAAATGTTATTAACTTAAGCGCCGGGAACTTTTCAAGATCTTCCCTATTCTCTATGTCATGCTGTTTTAAGTGACTGATCCAGTCCGAGAATGATACTGTTTGACATGGAACGTCCAGTCCAAATTTGATACCTGGAATGAGTGAAGACCACGAAACTGGGTGGGGATTTGTTACGTTGTATACTCTAAGAATATCATTGCACGATATGTCATGGAAGATAAGGTCCAGCATAATGATTGCAACCTTGTTTGCTGGGATCCAATTGACGGGCGAAAGGTCGTAAGGCAGCTTTCCTAGGCTTTTTGAAGTTGCAATCAAGGATGGGACCCACTCAGCCTTATTCCAAGGTTGCAGACGAGCAGTTTTATGGGGCGAGGCGTCAGCTGCCTCTACAATACTACCAGCGATTTGCCCCAATCGCAGTATTGTGACAGGCACATTTGCTGTTCTTGCTGCACTGGCCAGTATTCGTTCTGCGACATGCTTGGACTGTCCGTAACCCATCTCAAAAGCGGCCGAGTCGGATTGTATAACGTCTTCAGGTACAACAGTCGGCCCGTCATCTGATTTATGATAATTGCTCACGGCAGAAATGGACGAAACAAAGCAGAATCTCGGCTTTCGGGCGCTTCGAGCAATAATCGAGCAGAACTCGGCGACCGTGCCAATCTGGGATTCGAAAGAAACCAGTGACTGATTGAAGTCAACTTTCCAAGCACAGTGGAGTATAGCGTCGATATTTTCGAAAAGACCGAGCTCATTTTCTGTCAGGCCCAAACGGCGCTTTCCAATGTCTGTGATTCTCGTTTCTAGTTTATGTTCAGTACCTGGTGGTAATTTGGCTCGTCGAGCTTTTGCTTTAGCGTCGGGACTGCGGTCCAAACAAATTACTTTGCCGATATTTGGCGACTTAAGCAGCAAGTCGAGCATCTGTTGCCCGAGAGACCCTGTGGAACCAGTCAGCAGAACATGCAAAGTAGACCCTTTCGGCACCGGACTGCCTAGAGTTGTTCTGTATCTTGCAATCATTTGCGTAACCGTCATACTGTTACAAGTGCTGTTGTCAGTGTGACTCGCGCTTGAGAGCTCCTGATAAACTCGGTGCGCCAGTCCTGACACTGTCGGACACTCAAATACTATCTTAGACTTAAGAGACACAAGCTGTTCAACATTAAACCATAACTTCATCCTGGATTTGATGTTCTTTGTTATCTCAATCACTTCAAGAGAGTCAAGGCCGCGGGTGAAAAAGTCTTCATCGTTGTCTATGTCTCGGAGCACTTCAATCTGATAGACGCATTCCTGTACAAGCTTGGCAACAACCTTCTTTGAGTATGGTTCTTTTCTGGCCATGCCTGTCTCGGGTGAAGCAGTAGATTCGTCTGGGTCGCGATAGAAGTTATGAATGATGTTCTCAAATTTTTCGGTCGTGGCCTTTCGAATAACAGTGCCTTTCGGGGACCGAATAAAACTACCAGGGTCGACAACTGCAATCTTAGACCGAACTATGCGGCCATATCTCTGAGCTTGTTGGTTCGCCTTCTCTATTTGGGGCCATATTGTTTCGATCAAATCTTCACGTGATTCAATAGGATAAGCACATTCGATAAGTGCGGCAGGCTGAAACTCTCCATTCCCTACTGCAAGGACTGCAGAAACACGAGGATCTTCGCAAATGATCGCCTCGGAGGGTGTTGGATTCCACTTTTCGCCGTTCGAAAGGGCCATTACATCGTCCCTACGACCGTCTTCCGGTTTGTTGTTAGCGACTCAGAATTCAAATCCGGATGCTGGGCACCTTACAGAAACGCCATAAATTCGCATTTGCGGGATGAGGCAGGAAGAGATCTTTTGAGCGATACTGAGACTGTTTCCGCAGAATCGTGCCTCCGATTCCCCGGTATGCGTCGGCAACTTTGCTTTGGTTAACAATCATTTCAAACGTTCCGTCTCCCACGGGCTCCATGTAGGGTTCCCACGCAGGGTGAAACTCGAGATAACGCCAATCATTGCTTGGCGGAACCAGGCATGCAACGATTCCAGTCTCCGTTGATCCATCTGCATCACTCTTAGTAAGAAGTTAGACCATTGGACTAGAATGGGAAGTAGTCTCACATATGCTCGACAACTTCGTGTGTCTGCTGAGCATATCTCCACAGGACTGCGCGAGTGGACCTCCAGCATAAATTATGTGTTCAATTCGATTGATAAGGGTCGTTGCCCGAGGTATTTGCACTAGGCTCTCAATAATTGACGGAGGAGTGTACAGCACCCTTAAAGGTCTCTGACTCATAACCTCAAGCGTCTGTTTAGAATGTTAGCCTTTGTGTACCCAGCATGAAATACTAGACAAACCATCTCGACCGTGGCAGGCCGGTCGGGGTAACCCATAACAAGAGAAGCTGATCTCCCAAAGACTGGAAACACGCATTGTGCATTGAAACCCGCAATATGAAAGCATGGAAATGGAGAGAAACAGAATCCGCCGCCCTCGAAGTCGAATAGTGCGAATCCACCAACTTCCCTTCCAGGAATCGGAGGGAGTGGACGCTCTAAATTAGCAAAGAACTGATTGGTCTGAGTGATAGGTTTCGGTGTCCCTTTCTTACGTCAGTTGGTTGAGTGGTCAGTTATCAACCGTGGCATTTCCTCTACGCATACCAGTGGACCCGGAAGAGTGCAACACCACAATAGGATCGTATTTTGCTTCTTCAAATGATTTTTGGTATGGAAACGGCTTTTTATATGCAGATAGCCAGTCATCAAAGGGGGCTATCATACTTGTTTCAAGGCCTTTCTGTGTACTCGCTTGCTTGAGTGTATCGGCAAATGTAGTCAATTCGGGAGAGTGGAAAATGTTGCTGCATTTCGTCTGCTCAAGCAAAGAAATGTTTTGGTGAACCGCATTCCTTGGAGAGATAAAGAGAACCTTGTAATCAGTTAGCTCCGGTTCCACCAATGGTTCAATAAAGTACACCCAAATCACGAAAACATCTATTATTCCAGCAAACCCTAAAACTCACTTTGAAACCACATTTAACTGCTGCATAGAAAAAGATGGCATAGCGGAGATCGGACACTCCGACGTATGCGAGTGTTTCGAAGCTATTACTGGATCCATATGTTTGCGAGAGCCATGTAGCGAGAGCATCCACAGCGCGGAGCATTTGGCCAGCCGTGATATCTCGGAAGCCATCTGCCAAGTTTTGTGTCCGCGGTACCGAAGCGTATATTCGTTCCGGCGTCGTCGTGCCATTGTGGTCGAATACAGCTGGCAGGAGACGATGACCTTTGCCAGATAGGGAAGCCAAAGTCATTGTAGCTCAGCATATGTGTAACGCTCGAATGTCTTGAGGCGCAAGGCAGCGAATGTGATTTAAGAGGCCGAAAATGGTGGAATCTGGATTAATGCAAGACCGGAAGCGCGCGTGTCGGCTAAGGCTGGCATTGATTACGTATCTAAAGCGGAAGGATTGGCAGGTCGTTCCAAGGTTGTGGGATAGGCACCCAATGCCATAGTCTTGACGATTGATTAGGCTGTCTACCTCAGGTCAATGGCCATGGTTGCCCGGAGAAAGAACGGTCTAACGTTGGTACAGTACGGAGTAGCAAGGTAGATGCTCGCCCGAAACCCCACTTTGAACTTACCTAGTCATGCTAGTCTAATTCTATCTTTGTTTCCGACAGGATGCTAAGCCGTGCAGGCTTGTTTTCATCAGTAGCTGAAAAGAGCGGGATGTTGCAGATAGAATATTTCATATCCGACCCCTACCTTAGATTCGCCTGTCGAACACCGCTTCGCAAGCCCGCAATTTCGTAGAAAATGTGCGCTGCACCACCGTGCCCCAACCAGACTAACACGAAAGTCACCGCCATATGCAAGTCAGGTCTTGAGCTTGACAGCAAGCATCTCTGTCTCGATACTGGTATCGCGATGAGCAGCTTGCAATTACGAATGCCTCTTAATTGTCCGTTGACCAGAGGCTTCCTTCGCCGCTGTCGTCTGCGCCTAAAACCGATTCTGAAACTCCAGGATGCTGGTCCCATCAGCAGGAAATTCTAGGCTTTGGCCCTCTGATCGCCTTGGATCAGTTTCTTAAAACGGCACCGAACCGCAAGATGCCCACGGCGAGTCCGGCTGCTTGTGCCCTTGGTTGCGCCCGATGTGCAGTGACAGGAGGAGCTGTACGTCTTACTTACTGAACAGCAACCTTAAAAGCGCACAATAATGGCTCTCAGATGACAGCTTTAGCGTTCAACAAAGTTTTACCCGCCATATGCTTTATCTGTTTTTTGCATCAGTTTTTCCTTCTGGTTCTTGCAGCGCTATTGGCCCGACAAAATATGATGTGATTGCACCTTTGATGGATCTTACTCAACTGTCTTCACTCTGGGCTACATTTCCATGGACGGGCGAAGCTCCCACCGCCTCTTTCAACATTACCAATCTTAACATACCGGTAACCACAGTCAATCTTCAACTCTCAATTCCAATGTGTCGATTACGCATCCAATGTTCTTGGCGAGTGCGGAGATAGAGACCCCAATTTCGGGCTCAGGCGTCGTGCTCTTTGCCCGGTAACAGCAGCCCACAAACCGATTCTTGTAGTCCCCTTAACTTTCCTCGATGACCTGGATCCTGCATGGTCTTATTGCCCCACCGACATCCGGGGTCTTTATGGTCCCCTGCATCCACTCACACCTGCAGTACCCCAGCGGAACCTACGTCTGGCCATGATAGTATAGTATAATCCGCGCAGCTGAGTTCAGCACGGCAGCCGACCACAGCATCTTCGACCTTAATACCAGTCGGTTCCTCAAAAGCGT
The DNA here is from genome assembly GCA_021030935.1 of Astrothelium subdiscretum. Classification (NCBI taxonomy): domain Eukaryota; kingdom Fungi; phylum Ascomycota; class Dothideomycetes; order Trypetheliales; family Trypetheliaceae; genus Astrothelium; species Astrothelium subdiscretum. Next base: position 937,304 of record JAGFMW010000002.1, read on the forward strand.
CCCTGGGAACAACATCAACGAGCTTCAGTCTCAGCCAGTCCAGCTCGAATCCAGTCATGACGACAAGCAGCGCTGTCGACGCCCTTTCAGTTCCTTGCGCCGCCACGAGCTTGAATTCCAACAAAAACCCTTCAGTCTCCTCATTAGGGAGTAATCCGTTGAGACAGGGAATCTCATGGCGAAATTCCAACTGTGCCCTCATTTTTGTTGCTATTTTTTATGAATCTACAGCAAATAAAAATCCCAGCGGCAAAAATTGCTCATAACCTTCTCAAAGCCCAATTAACCGAAGAAACGACATGGGATAGTTGGTAGTCGACGTATGTAAGTGCCATCAATCGGTACATCAAGGAAGCCATCACAGTCGCCGAATTTGTTGGAATTTAGCGATTGCCAAGTGGTCTTTCGTGTAGGCTGTGTTGTAAGGGGAGAAAAAAGAAAACTTCGCGAGAGTGGCCTGCCAAATCTCTCTCCAAGCTTCGAGCCAACCTTAGTCAGTCTAGAATTGTAAACACGTCGCCCAACAAAAGGCTTCAATAGGGATCTCATTTTCTCAAGCTGTCTTATCTAGAGGGAGTCAGAATTACTGTATGTGCGTGCACTTTCGTATTTGTTGTTTGCTAGCGAACAAGAGGCAGTCTTGAGGACCAACAAGGCGCAAAATCGAAGGCGAAAGCTCTTTTTACTGTTTGGTCTCAACATTCCCCTGCCCTTCCAGGTGCGCAAAAGCTTTACATGCTTCCGCCCAAGCCACATCTCCTTCATAGAGCTGACTCCTACAATACGCCCAAGTCATCCTTTGTACTATTGCTAGTCGTTCTGGACTCTCGTCTGTGGTCTCTCGCGCGTCCCATCCACTAACACCTCCGAAGATATGTTCTCCACCCTTGAGTGTAAGGAGGTCTTTCGGTCCCGGAGCCAGCACATACGGATCAGCGTGCCAGTCAGCGCCTCGGACTGTCAAATGGGGACTAACGTCCTTGTCACCGCACACAACCAGTGTGGATGTAACCATTTTACTGAAGTCAGGGCCGTAAAAAACAATGCGTTCTCTCCCATTATCTGAGAGATCCGTGCCACCTTTTCCGAGGCCACCAAGAATAATGCCTGCCTTGATGCGGGTCTCGGGCTTAAACCACACGGAGCCATCGCGTGGATCGGTATTGCTAGCCCCTAGGAGCATGGCGGCTGTTAACGCACCAGCCGAATGGCCTGCGACTACAACCCGCCCGTGATCGAGTCGGCCCTTGAGTCCTGGTACCGCCGTTTCAATGGTGTCGATGTTATCTAGGATCCGTGTCATATCGACAGCGCGTTCTTGCCAAAAAAGTTCCTGGCCCTCCGGTGCCTCGAGTCCCAGAAACGCCGAGCTTAGGTGTGTCGGTTGCAGCACTGCGAAGCCATGTGACGCCCAGAACTCGGACAAGGGCGCATACCCTTCTAAAGACGACAGCCAGTTGCTACGTCCCTGGCCGTGCGACAGAAGGATAATTGGAAGAGCGTCACCAGTTGATGGCACCGTTACTCGCAGTTGGAGATCGACGGGGCGGCCTGGCGCTGAAAGAACAACCGGGCTAAAGGATATAACGGGTGTGGGTTTATCAATAGGAATATTGGCAGCAGCACCGATACGAGTGTGATAGCCAATATGCATGGTGTTTGTCTTCAGTCAGCGACTCCTGTTTGGCCAACGAGACAAAAATAAAGAACAACCGAGGAAAATGGAGATATAGCTAGTCAAGGGAACGTGACAATGAGATCGACGAGGTATGAGTCAAGCGATGGCAGTGTTGGCGAGAGGTAGATCTGTGCAAATATGTGGCTGGCTACAAAGAGCGAGTTGCGACTTGCTAATAAAGATTGGCTACAATGCTTCCGGATCACGGCTGTAACGCCTTTAAGTAAAATTTGGGAGTGCCTGGGTATGTAATCCTCATTCCATCTGTGCGCATTCATCAGACTACATAGCTCTTGCATAAATTCCCCTCTTTCGATTTTTCGATTTTTTCTTTTTTTCACTACTACTCCGTACAGAGAACACCACTGCAGAAAGCAGAAAGTAGAGAGCAGAAAGCAGAGCAAAGAGCATAGAATACCGCAGAAAATAGAGAGTACTATCTCCAGTGAAGAGTATCGCAGAGAGTAAAAAAAACGAAAAGAAATTAGATTAGGAGTCGGATTTAAGATCCGATAGATCCGGAGGTCTGAGGGGTTCTAGCTCGAGAGATAGGCCGGCGTCACAGCTGCAATCCGTATTCAGTGTATAGGCGATGATACTCTCGATTGCGGAGTACCCGACACCGCCTTGGCTCACCGGAGCGGTTCAAAATCCAGGTATGACAAGTTTTCGATAAAGCTGATTATCGCTTAACATTACCTCGGTCGCGACGAAGGCTATCACACGTGATAAGTCAGGTAGAGTGGCCGATGGTTCTGGCTTCGAACCGTTCTTAAAGCCGATCGGTTTGGCGTTCATTGCAAGCAGCTTACCTGGACACCGAAAGGCAGATGCTGATGGAACCCAGCTCAGTATGGACCGGGCTACGAATATACTCGGCTTAGAAGCTATAGTTCACGTCGCTAAAAAAATCGCAGATGACATAACGGTGAAGCAATAGAGCGAACCAACGGTTCCTGGTGGTATACCGTGGAAATAAGGTAGCTCCGCCCAGTACACTGATTGCAGTTTTCGGTTGTGCACCAGAATGCCAATGAGCAGGTATGTGGGCGATATTCTAAAATATGTTAGACACTCTATTGGGGTGCCTCCTATTCTGTTTCAACAGATCTAGATATAAGCTATTATTGAGACATACCTCGAGCCTATTACGACTATTATTACAATCGTGAAACCGGAGATGGGGAGAACCCCAATCGTTATTGATTATATGAAATAACGAGGTCGCGCTAGTGGGCCTAGGCTTTTTAGCGTTGGTAAACACATTTGAACCGCACCTCCATAAGTCTTTATTGGTTGAATATATGAGAGCTGCCTCTGTACATAATCAAATGGCTATTACTCAGCACCTTGTAACTAATGATGAATGCTGTGATAAGCTATAACACTGTTTCGTGGATGAAGTGTCCACCATGGTCCTCCATCCATTCAGGCAGAAATTCGATTTTCTATATCAATATACATTTCCTCGCCTGTTCCACAGTTTCAAAGACCCAGGTATACATCCTACGTCTTCGAACATACCTTTGCTGACAACCTTCCATCGTTGCAGACCGGGCCAAAGGCCATGGCGCCGGTAAGTACTCTTTACGCATTGCAGCGAAATGAGACTTTCCTTCTTTTCCCTTGCGCTGTTTATGAAAAAGCTCGTTATACTGACTGGACGGTTTGATCAGACCAAAAAAGACGTCAGTTGCCTCATTAAGCTGTCCTTCGGGACGAACGACCAATATACCTACTAACCACTACATTCTAGGACGGCTCAAGAGAGGTAAATTGCCCATGCAATCAGAGCATTACCCATGCTTATTTGACATGACCCAGTATGCAGAAGCAAAAGCCGCCGTACGTCCCGCTGTACAATGACCTGGTGCGAGAAGCTGAGGGGCTGATGACAGAACAGAACGCAATGCGGGAAGGCCAGGTACGCACCGCTCCGTCTACCATAATCCTGTGGATAATTTGGTGCTGTACTAAGCAGATGGCATCATCAGAGATTTTTGAATCTGGTTGAAGTAAGTCGGAGTTTGATTTAGTGCCGCCTCTGAGGTGCTGCTCAATGCTGATCTACCTGCGCGCTTTAGAAATACCAGAAACTTGCCGACGTGAGAGTGCCCCTGCTTCCGACCCAAAAGCTCTTGGTCTTTCGGCCCTAGCTAATGATTCTTATAGGAACAAGCAAAGATATACAAGGTATCACACCTACCACTTATGGCCAGCCTACCTGATGTGCACAATTGACTGACACGGCTCCCATTTGGAGAAATGGCAAGACGAGGCCACCGTGAGTAGCCTGCACGACAGCGAATTGTTAATGTCATGGACTAATCATAAGTAGGAACGCGGAGAAGGAGGTGGCGTGGCTGCCAAATTCCTCGTAAGTAGAATTTTGATCCCAGCTTTCAGTGATCATGCCGCCATACGTACTAATACTATTATAGGCCCTGGTCAACGATGTGAAGGTAAGTTGAGTCTGTGAAGCAGCGCTGCTTGCCATGTTTGCGCTAAACTTCGTTCGTGGAACAGCAGAAGCAGGAGAAGAAGGACAAGGAGGTCTGATTCCCGAGAGCCAATGCAATCGCAGAACGTGCTGACATCTCGTAAATTTGGGGCCAAACCTGACTCCCATTACTAAATCAAGGCTGTGCTCAGGCACGCGGGTGATAATATAAATCGAACACCAAACAGGGGGTTACCCTATATACTTTTAGCTATTAAACCGACTGCCACAATTAGACTAGAAACAATTTTCCAAATCAATATCTAATTGGATGTGGGGTTTTTAGTTGGGAGGCACCCCGGTAAGGTGTTCGCTTTTTTGTCGGCCGCGTGTCAGGCAAGGATCCTAGAACACCCACAACTGCTCAGGTAAAAGCAGCGAGTGCTCGGGAAGCAAGCTAAATCGAGAGCGTCGAGCTCCTATGGGCGCTCTGTACCATGGAGGTAGTACACGTGCAGGCGCCTGCAACACCCCGAGGTCGGGACCAAACCGTAACAACCAAAAAACAGCCCCCATTCTCGCTTTCTGTTTACCCGAACCACTACGCGATTATAATCCACTGTTGAAACCATTGCTATGGCCACTCCAATCGCTTCTTCTTGCAGTTATCATATTCAAAAGCAACTATACCTCAAGCTCTTAGGATGGGATGGTGGCTAGCTTTTATTTGGGCCCCAGCGCTTGTCTTCGCAGAGGGCACTAACTACGCCCAATATGTCCAAATCTTGTAAGAATACTCATACAAGTCCTCCTTCATCTCACTTATTGCTGACACAAAACACAGCATGGGTACTGAGAATGGTGGCAACATGTTCCCTGGCGTCGCGCGCCCCTTCGGCATGACAAAACTTGGTATGCAGCAACACAGCACGACACCAGTAGCAGCGAGCTGAAGAACAAGGCCCCGATCTCTACACTGGGAGCGATGCATACTCTGGCTACTTGCCGTCGGGCAATGTTACTGGATTCACCATGATGCACGAGAGCGGCACCGGGGGTACGCAGACCAGAGACAACTTGGACAGCGCGCTGAGAGCAAACAGGAGCCCCGAAATACGGCGTAGTGCATCAGATGCCCGTAGCGTGTCTGCTCTCGAACCCTCTGATGGACCTCTCCCAGCCACGCGCATTCCCTGATCAGGGGAGCGTAGGCTCATATAATACTACACTCGCAACTGGGGTGCAAATATCTCTTGCGGCCAGCGAGCATGCCGGTATCATGAGCTATACGTTTCCGGGCGGAGTTGCAAACGTTGTTGTCGATGTCTCCCACGTTTTACCCAGCTTCCGCGGTCTGGGGCTCAGTCAGGGCTATGCTGGTGGAGGAGTGCAGGTCTTCCCCGACGGACACTACGAAACGTACGGGGTCTACAACAATGGCTGGAATGAGGGTAAGGCTGTCTGGGCGCTTTTCGTCGTCTGTCTTGGTCATTCTAACCATGCTAATTGTCGCAGCTCCAAATTGGAAAATTTATGCCTGCGGCCGCTTCGATGTTGAGCCGGCCACCACGAAGGTCTTTTCCGGAGCCAATACCACTCTTGTCAGTTACGGCGAGACGAATGGCACGTCCTCCGCCACGAACCGCGTTGGCGTGGTCTACAGTTTCAAGAATGCAACCCAAGCTGTGGAGTCAAGAGTAGGCATATCATGGATCTCTTCGGCCAAGGCTTGCAGCTATATCAACACCGAGTTGCCTGATTCCAAATCTTTGGCCCAAGTTCAAAGCGAAACACAATCTATCTGGAACTCCAAAGTCTTGTCAAAGATCACCACTCCAATCACCGACGTACCAACACTACGACTGCTGTACAGTTCGCTATACGGCATGACGTTGATTCCTTCAAATCGCACGGGAGAGAATCCGCTCTGGAATTCTTCTGAGCCATACTACGACGACGACTTTACCTTTTGGGACTTGCATCGCTGTTCTACCGCACTCATGCAAGTCCTGCAACCAACTGCGTACGAGGAGCAGATCAGATCACTAATTGATATTTGGCGCCATGCGGGCTGGATGCCGGATGCACGCTCATCAAACTACAATGGCCGTACCCAAGGCGGCTCAAACTGCGACAATGTCATGGCTGATGCATACGTGAAGGGGGTTCGCGGGGCAGTCAATTGGACGGACGGCTACTTAGCCATGGTCCAGGATGCCGAAGTCACGCCTCCAAACAATCACGACCCGCAGGCGCCAGACTCTTCAGATCAGCAAGGCCGAGGTGCTTTGCCGGATTGGCTGAAGTACGGCTACATCACTCCAACCTACTCTCGGGCAGTGACACGCGCTGTCGAATACTCAGTGAATGACTTTTCGTTGAGCCAGGTCGCACAGGGTCTGGGAAAGCAAGCCGATTACCAAAAATACCTATCCCGCTCTCACAACTGGCGCAATCACTGGAATCCAGGCGCATCATCACTAGGGTTTTCAGGCTTCTTGGTGCCACGCAGCGCGAACGGGACATTTATTGCCCAGGATCCTCTGTCGTGCGGAGGATGCTATTGGGGCGATGCATACTACGAAGCATTGCCTTGGGAGTATAGCTTCGGCATGACGCACGACATCGCGACCCTGGTCAACCTCACCGGGGGCCCGCAGAAGTTTGTGCAAAAGCTGGAGGCCATGTTCGAGCCAGGCAACAATCCAGCGAGCAGTACAGGTAGCTCGCAGTTCAACTACACCATTTTCAATCCCAGCAATGAACCCGACTTCACGACCGCCTATCTCTTCCACTATGCCGGTAAACCAGATCTAAGCCTCAAGTACTCGCGCCACGTTGCGAGGACATACTACAATGCTGGTAACTCGGGCTTGCCGGGCAACAGTGATGCTGGTGCCATGCAGACGTGGCTTTTATGGAATATGATTGGCCTGTACCCGATGACTGCCACAACAACGTTTCTGATCCATGCGCCCTGGTTCAGCATGACGGTCGGCCTTGGCAATGCCAAAATCCTTAACATTACCACCACAGGCGGCGATTTGGACTCGGCATTCTATGTACAGGAGTTGTTCGTCAACGACCAACCTTGGCACAAAAGTTGGCTGACCTGGGGCGACGTGTTTGAGAACGGTGGGACTATGGACTTTAAGCTTGGCGAGCAGCCCAGCCAGTGGTTCGATGGCCCTCTGCCGCCAAGCCCGGGGTCTTTCTAGGCACTTCGTAGCGGGTCTACGTCGGTGTTGGATGATGGTACCATTGATGCTGACAATATGGCGATAGTGTATTTTCACTTGTAACAGAGACAACTAACTGGCTTCAATGTTCGGCTACCCGTGATAATCCGTACCGATCTCGCCCTTTCTCTTGATGAGTATATCCACACACGCTCTACGTTTGTGTAGGTGTGTTCAAGGTCTTTTACGTATTACTAGATCGAAGCCTTCGCCTTCTTCTATGTCCGGGTCCTTCCCTGTCTCTATGGAAATTGATTCTTCAAACGATTCAAAGAGACCGCCATCCTGAAATTTCCTCCGTCAGTAGCTCAAGACAAACCCCCATTTCCGAAACGTATATCACGAATGTAATTGTTTTTCAACCTTGAGCCATTTGCGATCTCAATTCCGAACGTTGCAATGTTACCCTGATTGTTCTTCCGAGAGCGCAGAAACAAGAGCGAAATCACATCTCTGTTCTGTGGGCCGAAGAGCATGAGGCAAAAGATACAAAGAGCGGGGCGGGAACTGCATGCTTAAAGCAAACACTCGTTTGATATGTACTATTGGACCAAGGGTTTAAAAAATTTAGGCAACTTCGAACGTTGTTTTCTGTTAGAGCTTTGCTTCAAGTGATCTTGAAATTGTGTAATTGAGAACTCTATTCATGTCCACCCAGCGGCATTTTGGCATACGTAGGTAAGACGTTAGAGGGCGTAGAGCTTTTTCCAAATCTTGTCCAACGTATAGACAACAAATTGTCAGGAGATATATGCAATTTGACACTTCCTTCGAGCTTACTTGTGGCGCAAAGGTTAAAATTACCCGCTGTATCAAGATAAGAGGATCAATCAAGTTAGAAAACGCTTCCCGAGCACAAAATCGGCATCTTCAGAAGCATTATCGAAGAATTCACTGAATCTTAACAACAGTCTTCTTAATGCCTCTGAACAAGTCCCCGCTGCCGGCCGATGTTTCAAAAATTCCAACGCGGCCAAAAACATCAAGCTTGGCCAATTCGGGTATTGAAAATTGCTTCAAAACCAGGCCAGCCGCACGACCCTTTCTTCCTCGACCAATGGCAATAAGAGCAGCGTCATCTTCCAAAACTCTAAGTCCCGATTTATCCTCTGCCAAGGGGTAGTCAGTATAGTGGCCCTTAAACTCTATATCTGCGTTGTAGATCAGTCTTGTGCCCCCACAATCTGCATATGTTTGGCTAAGGGTAGAGTCGTAAAGAAGTTTGACGTTCACAAGGCGTGCCTCCAAGATCATTCGAAAGCGTAGGCTGAGAGCCACGTCTTGGGAGCGCCGCTCAGGATAGGCTTCTCGTACGTAGCGCGGGTCTAGCCAAAGAGCCTTATGCGGGTCGTCGGTGGATGGACCGTAGGACTTCCAACGTATTGGTACATTGGTCTTCGTCCAAGACCAGGAAGGCCGATGTAAGAGGCTCGTCGGAGAAGGTCGGACAGCTATCCAAAGAAGCTGTTGAAGGGAGCTTTGAAGCTCTTCTTCCCAGATGCCATAGGTATATTTGGTACTTGTCCCAAAAGCATTGACTAGATTCTGAGCAATTCCCGCGATTGCAGGGCCCCTGTCGCGAGCGTATGTAAGCTTCAGAGTTGTGTAAGGTTCCACAAGCTGCTGCCAAACATCTACAAGGTCATACTCGTCCGGATGCTCCAATGCTGCTCTAAAATTCGACGTAAAGGATCCACTCTCTTGTCTTTTGGAGGTCGACGTTTCTTCCCTGCTTTTTCGGTCCTTCTCAATCTGACCACATTCGCAAGCAAGGCTTCTTCTGCATTCCCAGACCAGTTCTTGCGGAAAGACGTGCAGCATTCTCGACGAGAGTTACCGCTCTTGGAAAGCCCATGCTCGTTGCATCAGAGGAAATTCAGAGGCATGGAGAGAGAAATCGCTTTGCCAGAAAGGTTCATGTGCCCACTTTCTTCGGTTTTGTGTGTCGTATTGTCTCCTTTGGCAAATGGACGCTGTCTTCGTATTCAGATCAGTAGGGGCCAAATTGTCCCCTTCCAAATCACTGGCAAAGAGACCGGCATGTGCATCGGCTCCCGCACTTGCACTAATCACAAGAGCGGCGTGTGTATATATCGCCCACATACTCTCGGATTGCCGGTTCCAATCTTGAACGTCATCTTGTAGGATACAGAGAGAATCAACCCAAAGATATTGAATGTGGAGTTTCCTGGTGAGCAGAATAGCATACTGTAAAGTTTTAGGGAGGGAAATCCAGGGTATGCGGTCTCGCCACTTCTGTATGTTATCAGAGGTAGTCGTAAGGTTCTGTGTCTTGCCCCAACAGTAGCTCAGAGCTGTGTAATGCGCAAACGTCAAGCCCATTGGCACTGTCAACCTTGGCCACGTCTCATCTTCCGCAGATCCTACGTCAATAACTCTACTGGGAAGCCGTGGAGGATCTCCCTTGCGTTGCGGATAGTCATAAGGTTGGCAGATAGAGCCATGCGTACTTTTGCACTCTTCCATCCATTTCTTGGTTGCCGCTGCGGCAGCTGCGATATTGCTTCCAGGAAGTACAATACGGTCGACTTTTATCCCGGTACGAGAGCGCAGTAGCTTGGATGGTTTACGTTGCAGAGTCGGAGTGTCTATTATTCATGTTAGCCTCGGCAAGTATGGTTATCGCATATCGAGTGGATTAAAGTATTTACCCTGGCTCATTGAGAACTTGGTAAATATTTCCGGAACCGCCAAGGCTTTAGTGCTGGGTTACAAGCCTCTTGGCATCCTTGCGTTGAACAGTTATCTTCTTGTTAAAGATGGCCCAGTGTTTTCCTTTGGTCGAGACCCAGTTCTTGACAGAACAGTCCAGTCTCAATATTGCCTTGGTCCGTTTCTAATAATACACATCATGAGTTAGTCGATACTTGAAGTAATGTTCTTTCAAGGGATTTTATCGGAGAGCTTTGGCCTCTGACTGTACAAAATTGAAGAGAAAAAGTCGACAGAGGCAAACATACTCAAGATCGTCGCTTAAACACAGCATAGATCTTTCCAAGGTTTGCTAGTACCAAATTATCTTCAACCCAACTATGCAAAGAAAAGAGAACTTACATCATGATAAGCAAGTCTTTCTGTTAATTAGTGCAGCCGCCATTATTGGACGTAGCAATGGTTCGTAGCGAGGCTTGCCCCCCGCTCAGTCCTTCGTCAAGAGTCTCCAGACCGGACGAAATTAAATATCATGGCAAGGTGTATTTATATTGATGCCTGGCTTTTCGCCGGCCCATTATACGAGGACCTATTGAATGTGGCGGTGTTGGAAGCGGCTAGTTTAGGGGCTGTGTACGAAACATACTGTGGCACCAATTCCCGTTCTCGAGTCAGATCGTTTTGTGGCGGCTTGGAGGGGAGCAGCATGGCTAAAAGAAGTCTAAATTAATACTGCAATTGCGGGTTCTCTAATACATGAGGGTAATTCGCGAGACAAGCGGAAGATTTCAGCGTCTCCTGACTGAGATTCGTGGCGAGACAAAGGGATCGAGAAACCGGTTCCGGCAGATCGTCAATATAATGTTGGATTAGCCACTTCCTAGGCTTCTTATTGGCTACGAATATCGATTATTGGCTAGCAATGTCGATCAATAGTGTGGTGGATTATTTGGATTATCTACCCTCACCGTCGGTCACGTGTTCACTATCTAGATATCTAGCTATCTAGCCTAGCACTTAATAACAATATGCTTTATCCACCGATCTAATTCACTTTATTAGATAGAACGTGAGTACGGATTCTAGATATAGTTATATTGATCAATTTGATTATTTAAATTAGCAAGATTTCAAAAACTCTAGAAAGATTTTTGAGTGTTTCTAGAGCAAATATATATCACTATTTCTAATATATTGCTAAAATCAAATTACTAAAGAAGCGCTATTAAATATTATCGAATCAAATTTTTATTAATTAATCTTAATCTATTGATTTACTAAATAGAGTAATTAAGGTTTTTTAAATATCAATCAAATTAATTAATATATCTACAAATCTAATTATCTACGCGTTAATTTATGCGTTAATATTAATTTATCAAAATAGCTAGTTTATTATTGAAAAAGAAATTTACAATAATAACTAAAAAAATTAATAAATATATTAAAATTATTTAAGGTTTTTGAACCAAATTTAATTTTATAAATAATATTTTTTGAAAAAATTTTATTAATTAATTTGGTAATTATATTATCAATAATTTTTAATTAGTCAACACTACTATTCTCGCAAAATTATATATTTTTCTAATAATATATAATATCTATATTAGATATTAGAGAGGTTATTTTATTATTCGAGCACTATATAAATATATTTAGACTAAAGACTTTTCTAAATAGCCAATAAATAAAATATATATTTTGTCGAATAAAATTGATATCAAATTTAGGCTACTATAAAAGTTGGTCAAATATAAAGTATTATAATTATCAAATTAATTACAATTATTTTTGTCAAAAAAAAATCTTAATTAATTATTTTCGCCTAAAAAGAAATTTGATTAATTTTTAGATCAATTTTCTAATTAATCTAAAACGTCAACTATATCTACTATTATTATTATTTCAATTCAACAAAATATTATTGCTTTCACAAAGATTTTTCCGGCAAAATATAAATATTTTAAATCTAATAACAACTATTTTAGTTTCAATTTTATTATTTTTTATAATATTTGTAACTATCTATAAATCAATAGCGATCGATACAAAATAGTGTTTTTTTGTATACTAAAAAATATTACTCTAATAATATATTTTGATTATTAAATCAAAACAAATAGTATATTGGCACTAAATTAGATTATCACTATTTTTTGTGCTTGTTTCGAGATTATTAATTATTATAATTATCAATTAATTTTATAAAATTCGACTAATTTAAAGTCAATTATTAGTCAAAATTCTAACAAATCAATAATAAACGTTTTAAAATTATTTTACACTTATTTATAAAAATTATATAATAGCTTTAATATATTATTACAAATACTATTTTTTTTATATTTACATTTTTTTGTCTATTATTATTTTTTTTTTTAATTTAATATAATTTATATTTGTTTTTTTAAAAATATTTTTGAATTAATTTCTAATCTAAAAATCTTATTTTATAATTACAAAAAATTATATAATATTTTCGAAGTTATATATAGTATATCTAAAATTATATATATAGATTGACGCTATTATAATAGTTTAAAAAATTGTGTTGACAATTAATTCGCGAAACGTGATTAACGCAATAATAACAATTAACTATAAAATTATCGATATTCACGCAAATATTTCTATTAGATATATAACAAAAATAATTATTAATCAATCAATTATTTTTAAAACAAATATAAAACTTCAAAAATTTGTTTTCGTTTACAAATTAATAGAAATAAAAAATTAAAACGTTTCTACAATCACTATTATATTAACAAATATATTAATCAAAGCGATTTCGAAAATAATATAATTTAAGCACTAATT